>JAHHFK020003568.1:0-577545 GCA_024533555.2 Aedes koreicus
TGACAACGCTTTGGAGAAAGGCTCGTTACATGCGAAACCGCTCATCCTCCAATGAGAGTGAAGAATACTCCATGCAGTGGATATTCGACTTCGCTAAAAAGGTTTGTCCAGACTCTGTCCCAACACAACCGAATTTACGGGATACTACCCGAAATAACGGTTCTCTGGCCGAACCATTCACAATGTTGGAATTTTCAATGGCACTTCTTTCATCGAATAACTCTGCTCCGGGAAGCGATATGATTAAATTCAACCTTCTAAAAAATCTTCCTGATATCGCTAAAAGACGATTACTTAACCTGTATAACACTCTCATGGAATTAAATATAGTTCCACCCGCATGGAGGCAGGTTAAAGTAATAGCTATTCAAAAGCCTGGGAAACCAGCGTCTGATTACAATTCCTACCGTCCGATCTCTATGCTATCATGTTTAAGGAAATTGTTAGAAAAAATGATCCTATCAAGACTTGACCGTTGGGTTGAATCAAACAACCTGCTATCAAATACGCAATTTGGTTTCCGAAAGAACAAAGGAACAAACGATTGTTTAGCGTTGCTTTCATCTGATATACAACTGGCCTTTGCACACAAGGAGCAATTGGCTTCAGTATTTCTGGATATTAAGGGCGCATTTGATTCAGTTTCCATAGATATACTGGCAGATAGTCTGCACAGTAGTGGATTACCAGGAATTTTAAACAACTTTTTGTATAATTTACTGTCAGAAAAACAAATGACCTTCAATCTGGGTCAACTGACAACTTCCAGAATTAGCTACATGGGCTTACCCCAAGGCTCATGTTTAAGTCCCTTGCTTTATAATTTTTATGTTAAAGATATTGATAACTGCTTGGAAAATAGATGCACGCTAAGACAACTTGCAGACGACGCTGTGATCTCCTTTAGAGGTCCACGTGCAGAAATCTTGCAAAGACCATTGCAAAATTCCCTAGATAATCTGTCCATCTGGGCCAGAAATTTGGGGATCGAGTTTTCACCGCATAAAACCGAATTGGTAGTGTTTACTAGAAAGCGGTTCCCTGCCCAACTGCGTCTCAAGCTGTTGGGAAGAGACATTACCCAATCTTTGACCTTCAAATACCTTGGAGTCATGTTTGATTCAAAATGCACTTGGAGTTATCACTTTGCGTATTTAAAACAGAAATGTCAACAAAGGATCAATTTTCTAAGATCAATATCCGGGACATGTTGGGGTGCTCACCCGGAAGACCTCATTAAACTCTATAAAACAACTATTCTTTCAGTTCTCGAATATGGCTCTTTTTGTTTCCTCTCGGCAAGAAATAGCCACCTCATCAAATTGGAACGCATTCAATATCGTTGTCTACGTATTGCCATTGGCTGTATGCATTCAACGCATAACATGAGCCTGGAGGTTCTGGCAGGAGTAAAACCCTTACAGTACTCATACAGGAGCTCTCATCTAGAATACTGATCAAGTGTGGAATCAGTAACAACCTTGTGATTGAAAACTTCGAAGAAATGCTCGAATTGAGTACCCAGTCAAGATTCTTACGAATCTATATTAACTATATGTCATCCGATATTAGTCTTCCATGCTATAACCCTCCTAGTGTACGCTTTCCTTATCACAGTTCCTCCATTGATTATGATCTCTCCATGAAACAGGCTATTCAAGGAGTTCCAGATCAACTTCGACCTATTTTAATTCCCCATATTTTCATCGAAAAGTACCAACATGTCAGTTGCAATAGAAGAATTTTCACTGATGGGTCACGCATTGATGGATCCACTGGTTTCGGTGTTTACAATGAATACTCATCTGCCTTCCGGAAACTTCAGGAACCTTGTTCCGTATATGTTGCTGAGCTGGCAGCAATCAATTTCGCATTGGGGATAATCTCCGACATGCCCATAGACCATTATTTCATCTTCTCGGATAGTCTCAGTTCTATTGAGGCCCTCCGGTCGATGAAAGCAGTGAAGCACTCATCTTACTTTCTTTCAAAAATAAGGGAGCAGATGTGTGCGTTGGTCGAAAGATCATTTAGAATTACCTTTGCATGGGTCCCCTCACATTGCTCAATTCCAGGCAAAGAGAATGCGGACTTGCTAGCAAAAGTGGGCGCAAAAGAAGGCGAGATTTTTGAAAGAAGAATTTCACATGATGAATTTTTCCCATTAGTACGTCAGAGTTCTCTTCAAAGTTGGCAAAACGATTGGACAAGTAATTCTCTTGGGCGGTGGTTACATTCCATTATTCCAAATGTTTCGTCGAGATCGTGGTTCAAAGGTCTGGATGTAAGTCGCGGTTTCATTCGTGTGATGTCAAGACTTATGTCCAACCACTACTCGCTAGACGCACATCTCTACAGAATTAACCTCGTCGATAGCAATGTATGTAGGTGCGGAACCGGTTATGATGACATCGATCACGCAGTTTGGCATTGCCCGGGTAATGATGCCTCCAGAGCACGACTATTGGATACCCTTGTGGCCCGAGGTAGACAACCCTTCCGCGAAGTAAGAGATGTTTTGGGAGTGCGTGGTTTTCCTCAGGAGGGAGCGATTTGCGAATTCCTTTGTGTGTGTGATATAAGAGTGTTATGTCCTCCCCCCCTCCCTTTCACTCTAGTAAATTCCCTGCTGTTGTGTCCCGTTATATTATTGTTTTGTTGCTGGTGTTTCCGCCGGGGGGTGCGGGGTTGGTTAGGGGGGGACGGAGGTGGGAGGGGGCGGAGCAGGAAAACAAAAAGTGCCCTTCCAAATAATGGGCTATCGCGGGTGTGGGTAGGTGGGGGCCCCCTTTTTAAAAAAAAAAAAAAAAATAGTAAATTAATTATTATATTGAGATCAGCGGCGCAAAGGGTACACAACAGAGAGGAGAATAAATAAAAAAAGAAAAAAAAAAAAAAAAAGTAACACGAAATGTTTAACTGTATGCATTTCTGCTTTAATGTGACATATAATAATGTTGCCATTCCGGTGATTGAAAACTTTTTAGGATACTACTATAGGATTGAAGAAGCGCAGAAGGTGGAGCCTATGAAACATAATTTAAGTTTGATAATGGTCATAAACAAAAAAATCTTAGGCTTAAGTAAAACAAATTATTGTCGGTTTTCTAAAAGGTATCCATGGACTAGGTTTGAACCATGAACTCCGTGCATACTAGATCGGCCTTCTTACCACTCGACCATTTCAACATGTGAGAAATGGAACAATTAGAATCCCCTTAAACCGTACTATCATTATTTAAACTAGTGCCAATGTTATAAGATTATTCAGGCATAAGAAAGTAAGCATTTAAAATAAATGGATTTGCTATACTTTGATGATCGGTCGATTACACTTCATTGTTTGCTTATATGTAATCATACTTGTACCCGTGCAAATAATGTTTGATCATACAAGGAATAGGCTACAGCAATATTATGTTGTTCATTATACTGGCATCATTGAATTAGGTTCTTGATTGTTTGAGCGGTAAACATAAATGTGATATAAATAGACATTTGTTAGTTTTCAGTCTTAGTTAAAAGTACAGGAACGGTTATTCGACGTCCAATACGACATGAACAAAACATACCTGACTAGTTGTGTTGGCATTTGACATTCCAAAAATATATTTGTTTCTTAATATACGGAAGACTTGTGTTGCTACATTTCTACAACATAATATGCAAACAAGCAAGATGTCTGATGTAAACAAACATGTCCTTACTTAAAAACCTCAAACTCATGTATGACAAATCAATTAGTCATAGTGAATCTTGATTCGAATTGCATGAATCGTACATCTACATGACTAAACTAGTCAAATTTCACTTTTATATATCTACAGCATGACACATGGAAAATATAACTTTTATATTTATGTTTTTGGTGCTACTTGGGATACGCGTTGGAGAAAGGCAATCACTACTTATTTGTATAATTGAAGTTAGGCATCAACAGACCAAGTTCAGGTCCTAATGATGTTGGTTTTAAAAAAGGACATTACATAGAAAAACGAATACACAATATCTTAGTCAAGTCATGACTAAAAACCAAAAAAAAACTATACACATATCTTAACTCCGTGCGTCAATTGCTCCAAAAACGGTAGAAAATCTCCGACGTCAGATGGAAGTCAAAAACTGACGCGACCCTATTGAACATTCGCTGCAACCCGTGGATAGCGCTACTCAACCCATAGTTGGTGCGACGAAGAGGAAGCCTCAGCATTAAGTTGTTGCGCATTGACCTTGGTTGAACATTGATTTGTTGCAGGATTATTTCGCAGTCGGTTCTTCCTTGTAGAGTATCTGCGATAGTTAAGGCTCTACAAACGTCTCTACGGACTCGCAGAGGCTCCATGTTCACTAATTGACAGCGACTTGCGTAGCTAGGAAGACGAAATGGGTCTCTCCAAGGTAGTCTACGAAGCGCGAACCGTAGAAAACGACGTTGAATAGATTCGATTCGCTCGGCGCCATTATTATAATTCGGGCTCCAAACTGCTGAACAGTACTCCAGCGTAGATCGCACGAGAGAACAATAGAGCGATTTTAGCCAGTGGATGTCACTGAAAATTTTCCCCTCCTTGAAAACCCCAGCCAGCCAAAACACAACGATGTCCTCTGGTACCAACACAAACCTTTAAGCAACAGAGAGGTTCGTACCCTCAACCGTTTGATGGCCAGACGCAGTTTTACAAACAACTTGCTGGCAAAGATGAAAATAATAGACGATCCGGATTGCGATGTCTACCTGACAGAGGAAACTGCGGGTATTTGTTGCAACAAATACGCCATAACCCGCTCTGAATTCGATTTTGACAATAAAGTCTGGACGCTGGTTGATCTGTTCAAAATAAACGACATGAAAACCTTTTATCACAGACGGCTAAGACCAACTTGGTTCTTCAAGCTAGGAAATTTTTCGAGACGTTGTTCACTTTTTGAGAAAGGTGACAATGGATCTGTAAACAACTTTACGGGTGCTTGAGTTTGTGTCTAAGCTCTTGATGCTCGACTGCACTGGCGGCATAACGCTCAAACCTTCAGCAATACACATAAAAGATAGGCTGTTTTGAGCGTGATCATCAATAAAACGAGCACCCACTGGGTATATGGTCTTTGACAGCGGTCCCATCAAAACCAGAGAAAAAAAAAGAAGGAGAAGAATCATGTTGAATCCATCATGCAGCTCCTCTAATCATATGAGAATACAATAACAAACTGTGTTGAGTGTCCAAGACCACATTGGACACGTCAGGACATGTTCCGAGTATCCCGAGTACTTAGACAACAACCTATCATGCGATACCTTAAAGCACACTCTTACTACGCATGTTTCCCACCAGTAACGTCGTCCTTTGGTTTCAGGATTTCTGAGTAAGATAGAGAAAAAAACATTTCAAATTTTCTTTGTATTTTGACGTAGGACTACGTCTTTGTTTTCAATACCGGGGTACACGTTGCGAATACGAAATTTTAGATCGTCACGAAATATGCTTAGGTTGTGAACTTATTCATTTCATGACCGATTTTCAAATCTTTGCACCAAGCTAGCTGGAATATTTCTACGCATCAGTTTTAATATTGAAATTGATTGATTTTCAACATTAAGCTATTGAAAATAACGTAAATACAAGGTGATATCTTATAATGTTGATTTTTCAGTGTAAATTTACCAAACGCACAGTATAATCCTAGCACAGACTTCATATTTAAGTATGGAACGTTTCCTAGGCAGCCATGCATGATATATAACGGGTTCACCTGCGCATTTTGATTTAGTTTTTCGACAGTCTTTGAGCTGTGAAGAGCAAGATCTGCTGTAGGAACGCATATGGCGGTAGCAAGCACCCTGGAGGGTACACTGGCGAGCAGCCGTTGTCCAGATAAGCGTTAGTGAAGTTGGCTGTTGGTGCCAATGCTCCCGTCAACCTCGCTGCGAGAAACATGGCTGAAATGCCGCCCGTGACAACAACGAGACAAGGATCATCCCACGTCACCTGCAGATGGCCACCCGCAACGACGAGGAGCTGAACCAAGAAGACCAATAAGAAAGCCCAAGTTCAATCGCGAACCATTTCTCCCCCGTCAACTAAATCCGTGCTTTTCAGGACGACCAAATCAGTTAGCCAACTAAAGAGTTTGTTTGGTTGAATTTGTCTCTTATGCTGGTTGAAATTTCCACTACCGCGCCCGGCTGAACATGGCATTGCTTTAAACGCCGCGTTACGGAGTAAATGACAAAGCGCGTTAAACAACCAACGAACGAAATTCAATAACGGATAATTCAAGCCGAATTGCAACACGCAGACCGACCATGTGTACAGATCTATAGTATAGAGGATAGGTTGAGTTCGTTGCTGGCGGTATATAATAAATATTTTATAACATGATTCAGAATTGAACAAAACCAATACCTAAATAACTTGTTAGAAGTTGACTTTTCTGCAATCGCTGCCCGCTGTTTGCTGGCATGTGCAGGGTTGTTACGAGAAGTCTGAAAATAAATCCGCGCCGAATCCGCGCGAGTTCAAAATCAAATCCGCGCCAAATCCGCTCGAGCTCAAAATCAAATCCGCGCCTTCAAATCCAATCCACACACGAATGTTCTATAACTTATCAAGCATCAAATATATAGGATGGGGAACGGCTTCATCAGTAGGCGAACCTATTTCAAACAAGGGGTAAACAATAACATGCATCACTCATTTTTGGCAGTATGCTACAAAAAATAAAAGTAGATTTTTGATTAATTTCCTTCAGAAAAACCCAGCGCTTGGAATAGGGTTTCGGTGGAGCTAAAACCGTTCCCCACAATAAGATTGTCTGCGTTTTTGAGCCAATTAGATGCATTGTTCAAAACATGAATGTAATTGAAAACTTCAGTGTGAAATAAAACCTGTAAAGAGGGAAACATAAGTCACGATGAGCTAAGTCAAATAAATTGACCGATAACCAACTTAATAAAAATGTCCAGACCAAAACAACCAATGACCCAAGATGTGATCCACGCTGGCCAAGTCCACCCCTGAAGGAGCAAGTCCTTTGAAACAACAAATCTGGTTATATCATTCTCAAAAAATGCATGCCACTCAAAATATTTTTACGATTATCGAACTGCTGTTCACTGAGCCTAGTTCGGCTTTTCCGGTAACACATGCTTAGATAGTGAAAATTTTCTTTCGACCTCTGCATTAGAATGAGATACGCAAGTTACAATGTTGAGCAATGTTCTCATTTCAGAGAAACTATCGTCCTGGAATAAAAAATCAAGTACTTCCAAATCAGTTTCTGATTCAACCGTTTTAGTTGACAACTTGACACTTGCAAGTACTAGTTCTTCGTGAATTTTAGATTTGTCTAATTTAACATCAATAACATCGACTAAGTGGACGATTTCTTTGATGGAATCCTTATTTATGATCCTTCCAACCTTGAAGTTGCTGACTAGTCTAACAAATTCATTCTTAACATCTTTGAAAAACAAATACGAGACGAAAGCCTTATTGTGGTCTTTAAAATGCTTATTGAAATGAGATATTTTATGTTGATTTCCTGCAGCGTCAAGAATGGATTTGTAAATAATTACATCCGTATCCTTAAGAAAATGTTCTTCCATTAGAATTTTGTTCTTGATGGCTTCCGTTATCTGTTTTGGATCGTAAACTCTTGACATCATAGTGACCAAAAATGCGAGAATCCTATCATAAATATCGAAAAGAATAAACTCATTCGTTTCGAGATACTTAAGCAACTTTTCCGTTCCTCCCGCTGATTCAATCACAAAAAGAACCTGCTCTTTGATATCTGGCAGCAGTAAAATCTTCAAATATTCTTCTTCATAAAAGACAGCCCTTGCAATTTCTTTTTCAAAGAAACTAAGTGGTTGTAGTTTGAAAGAACCACTTCTGCAGCTGGTCCCAGAGTTGCCCACCGGGTTTCAACATGCTTTTGGAAACGTTTAGGCTTGGTGATGCAGCTTTCTTTGAATTCTTCCCACTTCGACGGAACGACAAAGTAATAGTACAGACACTTTGCCAAATCAGAAACTACATATCCAAACTGTTTGATAGCAGCCCTAAAAATAATGAAGGTTATAATACATATCTACTAGCAAACAAATAATAAAATGCTTTCTTAGATTTTTAATAGTTTAGAATTTAAGTCCCTGAGTCCATTTAGAATTCTTAGGTATTAAACTTCGTATTTTCAGCAGAAAATAAATCCGCCGATTCAATAGCAAAAGCAAAAATACACCGTGAACTGAATCACGTAATCATGAACTAAATCACGTTTTTAGGTAAAAATCCTGAAAACGTGAACTAGTTCACGGTCCGTTTTCATTTTCGTGAACGCTTTTGTTTCTGTGTGGGTATATCAATATGGTGTTGAACGAATCCGCGCCAGATCCGCGCCAGAACGAATTTTATGATTTGTTCATAAATCGCGAAATCCGCGCTGCCGTAACAACCCTGCATGTGATATTTGCTCTATCACAGTCATCATTCTCTTATAACTAGTTGTTTAATGCTGGTTATGTTCTCTTCAAATTCCAATCAGTGCTTAAAAGTGTTTCTTACGTTCTAGTGCCTTGGCTAGAGTCCCTAGCATTCGATAGGAATCAAATAATTTTGAGAAAGTCTAAGTGAAATGTCGCAGCATATGGCTGCAAAGTATGTGCGTGAATTGCTCAAGCGTTCAAAGGAGCAATAATCAGAGCGTCCGCTCAAGCAGCCAAGAAACGGAAAGCGGCCGAAGGTAATGTGTCGCCTACTGATTGGGACGCTCGAGAAGGTCTTTCAACTTGAGGTAGGAAATCTTAAATTATTTTCGTCAAGCAAATAGCAGGCTTTCCAACAAAGCGTTATTTTCATGACGGTTATTAAAATCAGGAAGAATAAATCTATTCATCTTTAATAATCTAATTTAAACAATAGCAGGAGTCAATTTTCAAACATTTGGGTAAATTATTGATGGTGTATGGAATTCCTGCACGAAAATTATTGTTGAAAATTTCTTCACTTTGAATAATGATAATTTAAAGTTATTTATTCTTGAAGGAAAACTGATTTACTTGAAAATAAAAATATATATCTAGGGTTCTTTTTCATTAGGGCGAATCTACAATTGAGAGATTCTCTCCAGGCTCGCTCTCTTTCATTCATTACAACGCCATTATAAAACTTTCGAGGGATTCTTTAGTACTGATCGAAACACAACAGTGCTGGCTAGCATACTCAACAAATAGTAGAATGAAAAATGTATAGGTGATTGGAATATGAATGAAAGATAGCGAGCCCGGAGAGAATCTTTCAATTGTAGATTCGCCCTAATGAAAAAAAACCCCTAGATATTGCTCATTATTCTCTTGAACCACAGACAAACAGACACAATACTCGGAAATCGTTCATCGAACATGAAAAGTAGCCAATTTTAAGGTGCTGTTAGTTAGTAGTATGGCTGCTGCGCCCATGCTGATTCAAATTTTGTTTTACATTAATACATTACCGCCATTGTTGCCATCACAGTGTGTTTTACATATTTCGATAGTGTTTTATCAACGATGTTTAACAATGAGAAATGTTCAATGGCTTATGTCTATTATTACTCTACAATGCATATAACTCATATTACTCTAAAATGGATTGTATTTCTTTTACTTTTACTAATCTCAAAAATATAAAAGTATATTTTGAATGTAACATATTATTTATTAATGATCTCTTTAATAGAGTAAATATTATTTACTTCCAGAAGCAAGGGTCGCAAGAAGAAAACGTATAGCACCACATCTACCGGGTGCTGAAGCACTTTAACCCAAAACTGTCCCCAAGTAACCACAAGCATTATATTATTGCAATTATTCAACCCAAAATCAACATCATTAATGCGGGATCGCATTAATTCAACAGTTGTCAAGTAATGAAGCGTTAGATTAGCTTTAAGAATGTAGTGATGCATTACCTTTTCATTTTTTCATTTTGCAGCGTTTGGTGGGGCAATGAGAGCGCAAGTCAATCCAAAGCCGAGGGTTAGGGAGGGGTAATGGCGAACTGGTCTATGCGGACTACTTGAACGCCATGGGAGGTGATAAGGATTAGGTTGGGGTAAGGGGTTTCTAGTGTTTTTTGGATTGAGATGGCCGCGTTGCTACAAAATGATCTGAAATGTTTAATTTGTTTGTGATTTGAAACTAGTAGTGACTGTAATATAACTTTTTCATCTTAAGTAAGATGAATGTTTTTGATAGTTTGACAGTTTTGATTTCGCATATACTTATCTTTGTGTGCTGTCTTTGATTTTTTCGAGGATGCTTCACATGTACTTTTTCTTGAAATAGATATGATCACTTCCTTGTCAAAACCGCATGTAGCCTAGGGCTGAGCAGGTCCTTCGCACTTCAATCGATCCATTTCACAGCCGTTCTCGATCATGTAATCAATAAGAAAATAAGAGCGAAGAGGGTGTTAGGGTTTCATAGTATGCAGGGCGTAGGTGAGAGATTATTGGTGATATTTTCACGACGATATTTTCGTTTCTCTGACTAAGAATTCCGAATTCATAACCTAACAAAACTTGAACAGCATGAATCAGAAGTAATGATGTTTGAATCAAAAAGGATTTAAAAAAAAAATACTGGATTAAATTTAGACAACAATATTTTAAATTCTAGCCTAGCTGTGGATCTAGTAACCATCCCCATCCCAAACTTAACAATATTTCAAATCATTGACTAACTAATCTGACACTTGGAAAAGAACAGTTCTATTTCCTATCTAGTTTCTTTGTTTCTATTTATTTATTATCTGGTATGGAGGACACATGCTATAAACTACATGGAAAGGTAACGATAAAATAAGAAGAAAGACTAGCAACCCCCATCCAACCCCAACCACCTCCATCGCCCGTCCCGACAGACACGCGCATCCCGTCCACAATGCGCAGCCCCCCCCATTGCCATGCACTAATACTCGAGAGTCGATATTAGTACACGAGACTGAAGAAGTCCGCACACCGTAGACGAAACACGCGTATCCGTCAAGACAAGCAACAAATGTAGCTGAGATCAAACGGAAACTACCAATTCCTCCTCTAATTTTCCAGTTACAGGTATTCCACTAAAAAGCTCACACTTTCCAGGATTCATACATGGAAAGGTTCATTCTATTGTTCCAATGGTGTTCCCTAAGCGGGCCCTCCGCGTCCTATCCCTAATATACATGCTTGTCGTCGTCAGTCTCAAGTAACACTTTTCTATGACTATGTGCTTCATTTTGAACAGTCAGATAATTACCCTGATCAAAACATTCACCCTTTTCGAAAATGTTGCAATTACATTTAGTTATTATACCATGAGCAAACAGGTATTTCGGTTAGTCATTCCATAAAAAAATGGATGAGTAACAACATAAGTTGTCAATAAAATGAAAAGTGTACTTTTAGTCCTTTCCCTTAGATTGATAGTAATAAGTCTAAGAGTGAATTGCGACATAGCCCGCTAGTATCACACCTGATGTTAGTGCCTTTATATAAACGTTCTACGACGTGGCAGTGAAATAAATGATAAGAAAATGTGATACTTTCACTACTGGTCAAATTCTTGGTCTCACACATGCATGTTTTCAGCATGAGATAAGCCCTCTCACCGTCGGCAAGGTGACAAATTTGACCTACGAGAGGGTCTTTACTTTAAACACTTATTCTTGAGCAGAAATTGAAATGGAATCGAAATTACACTGAAATGGAACCGAAACGGAATCGAAATTAAATTGAAATGGATGCAAAACGGATTCGAAACGGAACCGGAATAGAACCGAAATGGAATTGTAATGGAATTGAAATGGAATCGAAACGAAACCAAAGCGGACCCGAAATAGAACCGAAATGGAGACGAAACGGAATCGAAACGAAACCGATATGGAGCTGAACCAGAAGTGAAATGGAACTACTGTGATTAACACCCCTCTTCTATAGTAAGTCAAACACTAGACCCTCACTGAGCGGACCCTCCGCACTGTTGCTAAAATAAACTACTTGGAAAGGTTAAATCTACTACTCGTGTTTCCTAAGCGGGCCCTCCGCGTCCTATCTCTAATAAACATGCTTGTCATCGTCAGTATAAGTAACACTTTTCTGTGGCTTTGTGCTTCATTTCGAACAGTCAGATATTTACCATGATCAAAACATTCACCCTTTTCGAAAATTTTGCAATTACTTTCACTTATTACACCATGGGTAAACCAGGTATTTTGGTTATTCATTCCATGAAACAAATGGATAAACAACAACATAAGTTGCCACGAAAATGAAAAGTGTACTTTTAGTCGTTTCCCTTTGATTGAAAGTAAAAAGTCTAAGAGTGAATTGCGGCCAGTATCACACCTGATGTTAGTGCCTTTATATAAACGTTCTACGACGTGGCAGTGAAATAGATGTGCAGAATATGTGATACTTTCACTACTGGTCAAATTCTTGGTCTCACATGCATGTTTATAGCATGAGATAAGCCCTCTCACCATCGACAAGGTGACAAATTTGACCCGCGAGAGGGAAGAATGTAGTGATGCATTACCAATGCAATAATGCTACTTTAGCAATGTCTTATGGCATAACAAAAGATATGGCATTAGTTCGATCTTAGTGGGGCCCTTTTCAGCATTAATCCAACTTCAATGATGCACTAGACGTAATGCATATGCCTTATATATGCATGCTTTTATAGGTTCGTTGTTACTTGGGGATCGTTTACTCCAAAGCGATAAGCATTATGAACAGCTTTGTCAATGACATTCCCGAGCGGATTGAAAGCGTAGCTTCCCGATTGATATAGATTATCTTGATAACATATGTCATACATATTATTTCCAGTGAATGCAAGATGTTTGAATGTAGATATCAAGACAGGCTATATCAAATAACTAAGGTTGTAGTGCGAACTTTTAGTGTATGGGAATTAGATTTGGAACGAAATCAATTTCGGCCACTCTTTAAACGATCAAGCGATCTAGATTGCACATTGCTGCGTAGTCTTACGTCACCTTTGCGCACAACCCCATTGGGCTGTACCTTGGTTTTTTAGCCAAATCATTATGCTATCGATACACTTATTGCTTTTTGTGTTTTCTAAGATAATGCTAAATGACCATCATGTCAAACTGCCACTTGGAAAAATCCTTATACCAAACGACTTTATGTAAAATGCCCACTTTAAACAAAAATTGCCCAGGTAACCAATAAGCAGTTTCAAAGCGTCTTTGCGGCAGCCTATCAAGCAATTGAGTCACCTTAAATGTAACATAAATGCCGCTTTTGGCCCAATATACGGCTTATTACAGGCTACAAGCGTTTAAATAGCATTTGAAATCCAACTTTTCAACAGATAGCATTCAAGATGGTGATACGGAACATTCGGATGAATAATTTACGTCGGGTTACTTCGTGATGCAAATAAATTAATTTAATATGTAAACTTAAATCGATGCACAACTAAATAAAACACAAAAGTCGGTAGAGAAACAAACTAATTAACCAAAAAAATCTACTAGAGACATGTTGACTTAACATCTAGGATATGTTAGCATAGAGGCAAAACTACCTGCAAACACTAGAACACTGGTTTTATTATGAGCTAATTATGATCGTGTCCTCCAACTGGTACTAGCCATCCTAAAAAAAAAATCCATTTGCTGAAGAAATCATAAACCAGCCCGAAACTGAAAATCTCTTCAATAAAGGAATAAAAAAAAAAAATTCATCATCATCAGTACGACTATAAACCAACACATTGCGAATAACTCAAGCAGAAAAGTTAATACAAATTGAAGCTTACCTTCATTACTGAGTGCATCTAACAGGCAGGCATATGCTTCAAAAATTGTCCTTCACCGGACGCTTCAGCAAACTTATTCCGAAGTAAGTACGTTCCAATAACTTCGGCTACTTCGTGGGGTCTGTCTTCGTGAACTGCATGACCGCATCGGGCCAATACTTGTAGTTGGAATTTACCTAGGGATGATAAGGGTTTCTTACGATTATGATTCATTTGCTAAATAAAATCGCATTCCTAACCCTGCATTTGACCAACGGTAAGAGCACGGTCCAAACTGTCGATTCCCGCCAGAAGCAAAAGCTTCGGAACTTTTACATCCAAAAACTTTTGGCTAAGACCTTGAAACCATCCTTCCCAGTATTTTTCCGATTTCGACAAATCGATACGCCAGGTATATTTTTTGATATTCGTTGGAGGGGTACCAGATTCAGCATTAACGGATGTAGTAGCAACAGGTGCCAGTAGCTCAACGTCCTCAGCTATAGTGTTCGGATTGGCAAAATTCGTCCGTGCTTCGATAGATTCATCGGCAAGAGGAAGTTCATTTGTAGAAAGTCGTCCAGTTTCAATGCTGAAAGCAAATAAACCATGTGTTATGTGATGATTTATAAGGTTTATGTCGTATAGGTACTTCACAATTTGCCCCGGCATTGATACACGAGCAGATTCAATATTCCGGATTTGTCCGCTCCGTACACTCCACTCTACGGCGTGTTCGATGCTTTTAAAAGTACTTGGCCTAGATCTCAAGAAGCTTTGCATACTGGTCAGCGCTTCCAGTGCGGTTCCCTCGACAACGTCGATAACTACAATCCCAATTAGACTACTAATGACTTCCATATTTGCAACATGAACACAAATTGCTCCTCCCATCGAATGACCAATTAGAATAACCGGAGGTGCCGCATCTCCGTACATCGTCACAAGCACATCACCAACATCTCTAAATTAGTAACAGCGAAACATATTTGCATTGGTCAGAATATTAACGTCAAAACTTACTGTGCTAACGTTTCCGCTGAAAGATCATCTTCTTGTTCCGTTATTGTGTCACCATGTCCTCTAATATCAATTGCCAGGCACTGACAGTGGATGATTTTAGATATCTCCATCTATTGACACCATGAAATAAAGTAATCACAAAATCTAGCGCCCACTGAATAATATAGGTACTTACACTAAAGTGTGCCCATGATAAAGCCGAAAAGCCACCTCCATGGAGCATCACTAGTAATGGGCCGGGCGTTTCTGGCTTCTTTGTCAGGTAAACCCGAAACTTGCCCCGTTGTGTCTCGACATCCCGGCTTTCGGAAAAGTACTCGCTCCACATGATAGGATGATAGTCTGTTTGTCGGCGGAACCCGCGATCTCTGAAAACAAACAAAAACAGAAATTGAATATCAAGGTCACCATTTCAAAATATCCTATAAATTAGGACGGCAAATCTTACGATGGTTTGGGAAACTTCGGATTTGGACACATTGGCGGTAAACGAGACTTCATTATGACGCGTTGTAGATTGGACATGCTATCGTAACGGAAGAAAAATGGGTTTACTTTGTGTTTGATTAGAACTACGAGTAATAATAATTATTTATTAATGGCTGCAATGCAAATCCGACCTATTTTTTACCGAGGAAAAACAAAAGCGATCCGGTCCCAATGCAATGTACTTCATTTAAGGTTCAGGCCACCAGGCTCATCAGTATTAGTGAGTTGTGGGAATCTCGCGTAAAATTTTAAAAGAGACTATTTTCATTGATCATCGAATCTCTTCATCGAGTTTTCCTGCAGTGCAAACAACGGTGCAAATGTGCCATGCACTGACGAAAAAAAATCTTAAGAGAAAAAAGAATCGGATTTATCTGTCAATTACAAAACATAACAATAACCCATGTAAAACGATTTGGATAGGGAGCATGGGACTGCCTCCTCCCTATTGTTAACATTTCGCGGAACGAGGGCGGGCTCTTCGACCCCATCTATTGGGTTTATTTTGTCAATCGAGGGCTCGATTCTAGTGCTGTCTGTGTGACCTTGCTTTTGGAAGGAGATTCTTTTCCCTATATTCGCGGGTTTCGCGTAAGTGTCTCTGCTTACGGGCCCCCTTTATACAGGAGCTTGATGATCACAAACAATAATAGAATTATCCTGATCAAATCGTTTCTCAGATTATTCCATGTGGGAAAAGTTACGTTGCTAAATAGGTGGTAGTATTATATCATCATCATCATCATCTATAAAATGTTTAGAAGAGTAAAAATAAATTATAAAAAAATGTTGAGCGGTTCCATATCATTTCAGCAACGAGTAATTTTCATATTTTTTGATTTGCATGAAACCTTGCATACAAGTTTTTGGGGAAGAAAAACGCCGTTTTGCATACTTGGTTCGCCATTTTGAATCTAGCCTTACTTATGAGAAGGGCCTATGAAAAATGCACATGATATCTTCAAAAAATTGTATCTCGGAAACGGTTTGTCCGATTGGTTTGGTGTCTTGGGCGAAGTTTTAGACAATTGTTGGTGCTATATGGAAAAAATATGCACGGTAAAAAAAAAGTTTGGTTTTTGTGTTTTGAACTAAAATATAGATTTTCCCTTAAAAGTTACATGTCAATAATTTTTTAATTATTCTTATGTTATAGCTGACTAAAAATGCTATCTAGTGCACAGTGGGTTGTTCTGGAGAAAAATAGGTTACAATGAAAAAAAAATTTTAAAAAAAAATTACAATTTTCAAAAAAGCTATTAAGAAAAGTCAAAAAAGTTTGTCACCCTAATTTTATGAAAGTACATCAAATTTGCAAGCAAAAAGTACTTCGGTAACATTTTTCTAAGATGCACCGTTTAGAAGATATTACTGATTTAATATTGATTTTTTTGATAACTTAATAAGTTTTGGCCCTTTTCGGATGTACTCCGTGTTTTTCCAGTTTCAAAAGTATTTTTTTCGGAAAGATTGGAAAATTTTGAGTTAAAATGACACTGACAGCTTAAAGATTCGAGTGAAATTCTCTGCCTTAAAAGTATTTTGAAAAACAAGTTACAAAATCCCACTATCAGGAACAATGATTTCTTCCAGTTATTTTTGGTGTATTGTGTTGAAAATGTGCATTCAACTCTTGCATATCGCCTAACAGTTTAATCCATTTAAACTGGATGTGTTTATACTGTGCATATTTTCTCTCTATTGCCGAACATCGCCACAGACATCAAACCGATGAGACAACTCGATTTCGAGATACACCTTTTTGAGAACTGCAAATGCAAGCTCCTCAATTAGCAAGATTCAAAAGAGCGAATTAAGCTTATTTTTCAGGGATGGTGATTGTGCGCAATAAAAAATAACATTATATGTTGGATATCATCAGTTTATTTTTATTCCTGTATTTTTATAAAATTATTGTTTACACAACTTTCTTAACAATATCGAATATTTTGGCATAATTGTCAGGACAGTTTGAATAAAGCTTTGCCTTTATTGTATTTTCTGATAGAGGAAGAAATGAGTGGAATTTTTGAGTTCCTTGAATTGTTTTTTCATTATTATATTGATTATTTAGCTGCAAAGACATATTTTCGTATTCTTCTGTAGTAGAATAACAAAATGACAATTTTGTAAGTTCTTCTTCTTTTCGTTTGTTTGCCCAATTAAACAACTCTCTTGCAGTCTTTATCGGGTGTTCGCGTTCTTTGGCTAAACTTGCTCTGGTAGCCATGCGTTTTATCGTACCTCCAATAGCATCGCATGGACCTTTTCCGTGCGATGTTGCGAAGAAATGCCATTCAGCGTCAATACCATACTTTGACTTAAATTTACAAAGGCTAGAAAAGTTTTTTCGGTTTTTATACTGTGAAGCAGCACCATCTGACATAAAATAATTTTTTTTATGTTTTTATTTTGATCAATTTGTAAAAAGTTTATCATTTTATCAATAAACAAATTAACAGCGACTGAATCATGTCTTAGTTCTTCAGAAATTATAATGAAGCTAAAATGTTTAATTTGCATATTTTCAGTATAATATATTACGAAAGGATGGATTGTGGCCTGTTGCACGTTCCAATGGTGTGATTGAACTTCATCCTGCAAAATGAAGCTGTAATTTTCAGAAAAGTCACAAATAGCTAAAAATTCACCATCTTGCAAGTTTTGTGTTGTAGTTTTCAAAAAATTGGATTGTTCGGTATTTACAAAATCATGCGGAATCAAACTTTCTAATTTTGAATTCAGAACCGAGTCAGACATTATTATACAGCTCACGGGTAGAAATCATAGAATGCTGGGTAAAGACTGTTGGAAGATAGGTAGAGTTGAACGCTCAGGTATCGTCGAACCTTCAGGTACGAGTTTGGAGAGTTGGAGCGAGGTAGATTTGCTGGCGTAGGTATATTGTTATTGAAGAAGATAGTAAATTGTATATACCTGGAATGAATAAAGAGTGCGGCGGTTGTTGATTGAGGTATCAGTCGGCAGCCGTCTAGTTTGATGGAAGGTGACTAAGAGTGCGTTCTTTTTATTTATTATTAAGAAACGGTCATCGACGGAGCTGGCCTCGTTATGGCCAGCGTGGCCATGGTGGACTAGTTCCAACAAAGACCATGTTTACAATCACCAACTGTACGTAGTACAGCTAACTGGTATCTAATTACCTGTATCTAATACTTGTTAGCACGTTTTCAGCACAACGCACCAAAAATCACTTGAAGAAATCATTGTTCCTGATAGTGGGATTTTGTAACTTGTTTTTCAAAATACTTTTAAGGCAGAGAATTTCACTCGAATCTTTAAGCTGTCAGTGTCATTTTAACTCAAAATTTTCCAATCTTTCCGAAAAAAATACTTTTGAAACTGGAAAAATACGGAGTACATCCGAAAAGGGCCAAAACTTATTAAGTTATCAAAAAAATCAATATTAAATCAGTAATATCTTCTAAACGGTGCATCTTAGAAAAATGTTACCGAGGTACTTTTTGCTTGCAAATTTGATGTACTTTCATAAAATTAGAGTGACAAACTTTTTTGACTTTTTTTAATAGCTTTTTTGAAAATTGTAATTTTTTTAAAAAAATTTTTTTTCATTGTAACCTATTTTTCTCCAGAACAACCCACTGTGTACTAGATAGCATTTTTAGTCAGCTATAACATAAGAATAATTAAAAAATTATTGACATGTAACTTTTAAAGGAAAATCTATATTTTAGTTCAAAACACAAAAACCAAACTTTTTTTTTACCGTGCATATTTTTTCCATATAGCACCAACAATTGTCTAAAACTTCGCCCAAGACACCAAACCAATCGGACAAACCGTTTCCGAGATACAATTTTTTGAAGATATCATGTGCATTTTTCATAGGCCCTTCTCATAAGTAAGGCTAGATTCAAAATGGCGAACCAAGTATGCAAAACGGCGTTTTTCTTCCCCAAAAACTTGTATGCACGGTTTCATGCAAATCAAAAAATACAAAAAATAAAAACTGGAAAAATTTCCCACTTGTTCGTGGAATCGCTCCATGGTACTGATGCTTCACTAGTTGCCGTGATTATTACGGTAAAACTTTACCCATTCCTTTTAGCCATCATCATCAGTTAAAATTTATCTCTCGTCGTTCCTTCAACCGTAAAAACCTGTGGCGTGGAGAGAAAAAGAACGGAAACGTTGCATTTGAAGCATCTACTCACTACATACATTGATGCTACATTATTTGAAAAAGAAGGGAGAAACAGTGCAGTTAGAAATGGGAAGTTTTTTCAATTTAAATTCATGAGTTAGATGGTTGATTAGAAAAGTACGGTAGAATTCTCTTGGAAAAAAAAGTGGAATACAGATAATCTGCACAAAAGATTTAGAGTTGTGACACATTAAGCTATGCTGTTGATTGATTTTAATGAAGCAGGATTCGACTGGATTTCCAAGAGGTCTCTTGGGATTCTTCTTTTCAGAATTATAAAATAAATTAACAGTAGGGTTTCTCTTCGCGCTTTGGTCTGTGAACGTAAGGGTACTGTTGTGCCGAGATTTAGAGTTGTGACACATTAAGCTATGCTGTTGATTGAATTAATGAAGCAGGATTCGACTGGGTTTCCAAGAGGTCTCTTGGGATTCTTCTTTTCAGAATTATAAAATAAATTAACAGTAGGGTTTCTCTTCGCGCTTTGGTCTGTGAACGTAAGGGCACTGTTGTGCCGAGTTGGTTGTAGCATATAACAAAAAGAAATGAGTTCTTGTAATTTGCTCGAAAGTTTCTGAGTCTACTGCGAGTTACAACGATCATTTTTATTGGCATATATCAATGCAAAAATTTCAAACAGCTCCTCTTTTCTTCAGAAAAACGTTGACCATTTCGTCGATTACATCCGGCAACTTCAAGACTTCTTCTGGGCGGACATCATTTTAATCATCCCAGCTATCGTCTGAATAAGGTCTACGTGGCTGTCGTTGCCTCGTCCTCCACATCACTAAAGAAGAATTCTCGAGTAATTCATGATTTGGGCCTAAAAGCTATTTGTAAACAATGGGGCTTCAAATGGTGAGTTGACAACTTCGAAGGAGGGTGCGACCGACCTCTGGTCCTCACAAATTCCTACCTCACGCCTCCACGAGTCATATGATCACAAAAGACTGCCAGCTGAAACATGGAGACGCTGGTGATATAATTGTCGGTATAACGATAGAATTTTTTTCAGAGCAAGCTCTATGTATGCTTTCAAAAATGCAATGAAAAATTTCAGTTTCAGAAACACATTCGTTTGGACTCAACAGCTTTAACTTTTAGCTTTAGCTTAGCTTCTTTTTTTTTAGCTTGACTGACTGCACGTGTCAATGGTTGCTACTCCGTGATGGAATAAAATAACATCCTCTCTAATAAAGCATAACAATGAAAATATCTAAACTCAATAAGAAACCTTAAACATTTTCGATGTTTTTTTTTTTTTCAAAATATCCCAAGCTCTATGTATGCTTTCAAAAACGCAATGAAACATTTTAGTTTCAGAAACACATTCGTTTTGACTCAACAGCTTTAACTTTTAGCTTTAGCTTAAGGTCGGTATCGAGTTCGAAAGAAATTTCTTTTATTATCCCAAACCCATGTTAAATTCCGTTTAGAGAAATTTCTGCAGCAGTATCCACCTGAAAAGAACGAAATATTATATTGGAATTTGTAAGGTTTCCACGCAAACTAATGGAAGCTGTGACTTTTACTTTCGGAAAAATATTCCGCTCAATTATTCCGTAGGTGAAGGTGACATTCCGTTCCATACAGATTCATTGTCAAAATTCCGCTTGGTAATATTGAACCAAATTCCGTAACCTCTCTACTTTTTAAGTCGATACTGGCCTAAAACAACGAAAAATAAAATTGGAATTGGTAAGGTTTCCACGCAAACTAATGGGAGCTATCACTTTTACTTTCCAAAAAATATTCCGCTCGATTATTCCGTAAGTGAAGGTGACATTCGTTCCATGGAGATCAATTGTCAAAATTCCGCTAGGTAATATTGAACAACATTCCGTACAATAATGGTGCGTTCGAAAACGTTCAGCATCAATGTTAATTTTCCACACGCATAACTGGTACGAACACAAGAAGACGCTTCAGGTGAAGCAGAACCGGATTCTGAATATGCTGCTTAACTTATACCCTCTGCACCCAGCTGACGACGTCCACAGAATTGCAAAGCTAAAAAAACGACGATTGGTTCCAACGTGTTCTGGATGGGATGTACTACCTCAGCAAACTTTTCTCCAAGTATCCCTTTTCTATTTCAAGTTCGAGTGTATCTTATTTTTCTCAAAATTCCCTGCACTTCGGTTCAGAAAGGGATATGGGCGCGTTCTTCAAAAATGTCTATCTAAAATAATTTTAAAACGCGTTTACACGGGGTTTTGGTGTTTAGATACTTCACGGTAATAAATATTCAAAATTCAATCACAAGACACATTTATTGAGGAGAAATTGTTAATTTTAAGCAGTTAGTATATTAGGTAACCTACCTTACTTTACAAGTAAACTTTTTGGCTCTTTTTACAGATTACACTTATTACTACTACAAGATCAACTATGATTGATTTAAAAATATGGTTTACTTAATTTTTGCCACATTAACACAAACTTAACTCAATCTATTTCAGTTCCATCAGTCTATTTAATGTTTATGTGGCAACCAATGTCATATATGAAAATCAATATTACGATATTACCGAATTGTGCGTTCAATCCAACCATATGCGATTAGAATTGACAGGTGTCGTTCGGATGGCTGGCAAAATTTCCTTCTCGATCACACTGAGATAGTCCACGTGCTTTACCAGTTTCATTTTATAGTCACACTGTTGGCCGTGCTCCGCACATTCCTCTGATCCGGTTGTATGACCCTGGCCACAGCACAAACATTGCTTTGTATTTTTATTGTTTTTAATTCGGTCACAATCCTTTTCGCGATGCCTTAACGTTGGTTTGTTTTCGGAACAGGCACCGCAACGTGGCTTCCGCATACAGTTCCCTGTACGATGACCGTACCGTAAGCATCGTGTACAGTAAACAGGTTCACGTTCATGCAGCTCAAATGGAATATTATCTCCTTTAAAGTTCAAGCTCTCCGGTATCTTGGTACCCCGGACAGCGATCGTAACTTGAACCTTACCATTTTCTAAACGTTTTTTGCGCCACTGCAACGCTTCATATCCAGTGGGAAGAAGTTGCTGAATTTCGTTGGATTTGAAGTTGGCTTTGTTGAACACTCCCGCGCCAATTGTAGACACAAAGCTCATCGGTATGAAGGCGTTAAACTCTGGATCCTTCGTCATGGCAAACTCGTTTGCTTGATTCATATCGTTGAACATCACCATACCCTTGTTTGGACCGACGCGTCGAAGAAAGGGGATGGGTTTGCGCTTAAGCGATTTAGTTTCTTTGGACAAATTATTCACCACCTCTTCGACGGGCTTGAAAGCTGCTAGCTTGGGTGTAAATTTTGAGAATAATGCTCTGTTGGAATATTTTGTTTTGGGATCTGAAAATACACAGATTGTTTTTAATTAATTAGTAAACCCATTTCTATAGATTCTGTATACAGAACTAACCCCATTGAACAATGACACCGTAAAGCGGAAGCCCTTCATTCGTCGCGTCATACATGTACACCTTCGGATCATCTTTCGGAGTCGAATCATTCCGATTGTTCGTTCTTCGTTTTCCTTTCCGTGACGGCACAGTCTCAGATGTCTCCATATTTATATATATGAATAATGCTGATGCTGATATTGTTTTAAGTTTCTCGACAACCAACCTTTAAATTCAAATAGTTCTATTGTCTACGCGTTGGGCAAACCAAATAAATTAATGAAGCGGTCTGATAAACTTGACTAATCTTTGTAGAGAATACAGATTTGTACTATGATTCTAAGATACAAGGCTAGGTAGATGACATTTTCATGTTGATACTTTTATCATGTTAGAACTCCGTTATTCGACCAAAGCATAACAATTCAAGCGGAACAATGCATTAGGTCCTAAATAACATTGGGGAACTCTTTTCGTCGACTTTCTCTTTGCGTTCCCAACGGCCACGTAAAATCATGCTCAAGTATTTTCAACACAGTACGGTAATATTAAGTGTAATAAAGAAACAAAAACATCAGCAAATCGTTTAATAGTCAAACTATCAACGAAAGAGAAAGTCGACGAATAAAATCTCTCAATATTACTTAGGACCTATTGCATTGATCAGCTTGAATTGTGAAAGCATGCTTTGTTTACAAGAATGTTTACAAATTGGCGTATTTTTTGAAAAAGGCGTATCTTCGCTGATCAATTCGGTAATTCTGAGGTAGACATTTTCTGACGCAATGTAGACAATGTAGACATTTTTTGAAACGCAATGTTGGTCTATTTTAGCTAATTCTATTCAAGTTTCGCTGATGCAAATCAGGTATAAAGTTGATCTACAAATAGACCGCCGCTGAAGATGCCCTAAGGCTGTGTTATGAAACTCATGTAGTTATAATTCCTAAAACATAGCTGGTAATGAAGACAAAAAACATCGCATTCGCATTCATTAGGTAAGAGTATGAAATTCAAACCGATTCCTTGTGGCTAAATTTCATAAGGTTTTTGAATGAACTTCTTAAGATTTTTTACGTCAGTGTACTCGAACTGACTTATTCCAGACAGACACCATATCGAAACCATCATAAATTGAGTAGATCCGCGTTTTACGAAAATTGAGTAACTTTTCCGTGAGAAAAAAGGGACAGTAATACAAATGAAAGAGAGGCTGTTTTGAGCGTGTATCCGCCAGTTGTCATCTCTTGCTGGATTACTGACAGTTTAGACTCCCTTCCAGTAAATTTATAACATTTTGTACTAAATTAGCACATTTTGTACTACACCAGCACATATTGTACTATTTGAATCCTTATGGCATCCGGTTTATGTAAAAGAATTTAAAAACAATACAAGCTAAAAGTTTTAGCGATTTGGAATACAAAATCTTTGAAGTTGCCTTCATCCAGGCAAATAAATTGATCTTTGAAGTTGCCGTCATCCAGGCAAATAAATTTAAGAATTTCATAAGGTTCAACTTGAGAACGAAGCTTTGGAAATTCATATGCCAAATTTATGAATGGATTTTGTTTTATACGACGTTAATCTTATATACACCTTTTCGTTTTCCTGATTCCAAGTGTTGATATATACTAGTGGTTAAGTCATTGGACCCATAACCTCAACGTTCATGGTTCGAATCCTTGTTGCTCCATGTTTTTATTGTTCGACATCTTTATAATTTATGATACTGAATTCTTATGGCAATAATTAATATCGAAAGTTTATTTCGCTGAGTGTTGATTAGTGCCTTCGAAAATTCGAAGTGGTGGCGAGGCAAATCAGTCATTATTTTAAACATTTGAAAAGGGCCTATCCTTGTTGATCGATTCTTTTCACTCCCGTTTAATTTTACTCAATTTTTTATTACAATTGTATACTATCTCTTTTTCACTCATGGAAATGTTACTAAATTTTCGTAAGAAGTGGATCTACTCATAAATTGAGTAGATCCACTTTTTTTTAACGAAAATTGAGTAACATTTCCGTGAGAGAAAAAGAGATAGCATACAATTGTAATCAAAAATTGAGTAAAATGAAACGGGAGTGTTCATCAACTTTTTTTGGCTTTCAAACGATGAAAGAGAAAGTCGGTGAATATAGCTGGATCAACAATAGAAAAGAGCCTATCAACATTTGTAAACAAACACTTCTGAGCTCTTTTTCTCGCAGGCCGTTGGCTACACACGCAAACCTACAGAATCGTCGTGTAGGGGAAACTTTCCCCTACATGATGATGGTATGGGTTTGCGTGGGTGGCCTACGCTTTGCGAGGAAATAGGCTCAGAAGTGTTTGTTTACAAATGTTGATAGGCCCTTTTCTATTATTGATCCAGAGCGTGAACAGAGTCGATAAACAAGGATAGGCCCCTTTCATATGTTACGCGAAAGATATCTCTCAAACTTCATGACCACGTGCGAGATTGTTTACTTTTTGTTCTATTCTCCCAATGACGTTTATAGACGTCATTGCTATTCTCCGGCATGCCCTCACGTCATTCAGGGCTTGCCAATCATATTTCGCACTCGAAGTAATTCCCAGACCAGGAATTCTCAGTTAGATAACTTGAACGGAACAGTCTGATTCTTTCTTGGGTCTTTATTTTTAGTTAAAAGTGTTGTGATGGACGATACGGTGTGCTATATAAAATCAGAGTAAGTAGGATAAAATAAAACCAATGAATGTTGTGCACTAACCTTATTCTAGGTTCTTGGTGCCGCACCTATCGGAGGAGAAACAGACAGAAGACCTTAAACCGGATCAGGTTTCTGTGACTGAAAGCACCGGTGAACCACCATCGAAAAAGGGTCGTTTCGACAAGAAGAAGAAGAATCGAGGCCAGAACAAAAATCGAGATCTTCCGTTCAAGCAGCAGGATGGTGCCCGCCTTTGTAAGACCCTTCTAGACGGTAAATCTGCAAAGGAAACATGCTCGAACTCGCGATGCCGGTTCTCGCACAATTTAGAACAATTTATTCAGTTGAAGCCAAAAGACATTGGCGAAAGTTGTTATATCTACTCGTTGAAAGGATACTGCAATTTCGGAGTAACGTGTAGATTTGCCAATGCCCATCTGGATGAAAAGTTAAACAACAAAATCAGTGAAGGAGTTAAGCGAGATGATCACAATCTAGTCAGTATGTGCTTGAACTTCGACCTGCAAAATCAGTTGCGTAAAAAATCCTATGATTATAGTAAGAGTAACAAGATTATATCCAAATTTGAAATGTTGCAAAAAGAGGCTAAGGAGGAGGTGGAGGAGCCTAGTAGTGATGTGCCAAAAGTTAAGCGTGTGGGTCCCTGTACGGATGAGGACGTTGTAAAGCTGCGCAATGAAGAACGTAAAAAGATTAACTTTAGAGACAAGCTCTATCTGAGTCCATTGACAACTGTTGGAAACCTTCCGTTTAGACGGATCTGCAAAGAGTACGGTGTGGACATAACTTGCGGAGAAATGGCCTGTTCAGTACCTATTATCAACGGTATGATGCAGGAGTGGGCACTAACTAAACGACATCCGTCAGAAGATTTGTTCGGAGTGCAGATTTGTGGACACAACCAGAAATTGGTATCGTATGCAACACAAGTTATAGCCGAACACGCCGAGGTCGATTTCATCGATCTGAACCTTGGTTGCCCGATTGACTTAATTTTCAACCAAGGAGGCGGAAGCGCATTGCTCCGACGAAAGAATATTTTAGAAGTGATGATTCAGAGTTGTTCTAGAATACTGACAGATTACGATAAGGAATTCACCGTAAAGACCAGGATGGGAATTTACTCTAACAAATATGTGGCACACGAACTGATTCCGCAATTTGAAGAATGGGGGGCCAGTTTAGTAACCGTTCATGGCCGGACCAAAGAGCAACGGTACACTAAAAAAGCAGACTGGTCTTACATTCAACAGTGTGCAGAGCAAGCTAAGACCATTCCGATATTCGGCAATGGAGACATTTTTAGCTTTCAAGATTATACGGAAGCAAAGAAACGAGCACCCACCTTGTCCGGTGTGATGATAGGACGAGGAGCATTGATCAAGCCTTGGCTATTCCAGGAAATTAAGGAGCAGAAGGCGCTTGATCCGTCTAGCAGTGAGCGAATGGAGATGTTGAAACGTTACGTGAACTATGGTTTGGAACACTGGGGTAGTGATACCAAAGGTGTTGAAAACACCAGGAGGTGAGTCTGGTATATTCATTTCGCATTGAAACAAGTCTTATAATATGGAGGCATGTGACATTTTAACTAACAAGTTTCATTGGTCGGTTGGCATAATACGTAAAATGTTGCAAACAAAAATCGCGAGTAGAAGTTAAAAGGATTAGTATTTTACAGCATAGTGTTTTAAATGTACATAACTCATATGTTCTAAGAAGAGGATACTTGATGAATATATATTTTTTTTAAATGATCGCTTCGCAAATCAGACTCAATTAAAACTCAGGATCTTGGTGATTTTTCAGTTCCTAATTTCAGAAAACTTAAAACTCAAGGATTGAAAATTGCTATGATGAATTGAATAATAATTTAGGAAATTTGTCCTTCGTTTTTTTATTCAAACTTGCACAGATATTACTGCTATTTATATTTTGCATTACGAACGTCATTTGTTTACTTGTTTTTAACAAAAGCAGTTCTCTATAGTTTTACTGTTCTATTGTTTTGTTCATCATTTATTCATCGAGGAATGCTACAAATGAAATATGGTATAATCGAAATTCATTACTATGAATTGTAAGGCAAATACAAATATAATCTTTGTCAGAAATGTCGAGAAACTTTACAACCCCAACGGGTTGAGCTAATCCAGCAATATTCCATATGGTTTTGCTTTCTAGGTGCTCTTTCCTCAAAACAGCCTTTCGAGTTCCTTGCAACTACTGTAATGATGTTGATTCCATAATGCCATGAAAATATTTTAGATGCATCCTAGACTTTGAATATTGTTAAAAATATAATTTTTTTTACAGATTTTTACTTGAATGGCAATCGTTCTTATACCGGTATGTTCCGTACGGTCTACTAGAGACGCCACCACAACAGATAAATCAACGACCTCAATCCTTTCGCGGTCGTGACGATCTGGAAACACTGATGGCCTCACCCAACTGTGCGGATTGGGTCAAACTAAGGTTAGGATTTGAAACAATTCTTTCATTGCGGTATATTGAAGCTACGCATATCTTTTCTTTTCAGTGAAATGTTACTTGGGCCGGTACCGGAGGGTTTCAAATTTGTACCCAAACATAAAGCAAATTCCTACTGAATGTCATGCCACTGAGTTGAGTATAAAAGTGAAGTTGTAAAATTAAATAATTATGACTTGTGATGATTTGAAACCCGAAAATGTGATGCTATGCCACGGTACAAGATTTATTATGGTCCGAACTATCCTGAGGGCTCTTAAGGGTGATGACGCTAGGCAAGGTCGTATCATCATTTCGAAATGTTCAGGTAATATTCATATATAATACGTCATCCAGAACTGCAAGCTATATTAATTGATATAGAGTATTTTGATATCATAAATCATACATATTATTTCCAGTAAAAACTTTTTTTTACTAGTTTATTTATTTATACGGCTCAATCGCGTTAGCTTTACGGAGCCAAAGCCAATGTTTGTGAGTTATACACAAAACAAACTATTTCTTAAACAAATTATTATTGTTCTTCTTTCTTGGGGCGATTTTATGTTAGCTTCTACTTGTTCTTCTGCAATTCTAGCTGACTCACTGATCCCCGTTGACATGAATGCGGCGAACTGTAACAACGCAGGATCGCGAGTATCCATCTCCTTCGGTTCATCAATACGTATTTCGGTTTCCACCGGCATGATGACAGATTCCTCCGTTTTATCTTCCAGCATCTCTAGCGTATCCAATTCTCCATCACCTTCAGTTTCTGATCCGCCGGTGGCTGTACCTCCGGTTACTGCACTTCCGGACTTTTTTTCAGTTTGCCGCTTTGCTCCTTTTCTTGACTTTGCACTTTCGACTGACTCCGATTCTGCCGCTTGGGACAAGAAGCCATCAGGTGTCCCACTTCTTTGCAGATGAAGCATTTGTCCTTGTTGCCTTCGTAATACATATTTCACTTCCGGTTGGCGAAGTGCAGCGATGAAGGGATTTCCTGCTTCACGTCCATGTACGCGCCACGCACACCAGTGTAGGTGTGAATGCCCAGCTCCGCCGGAAACTTCTCCCGCACGATGCGTTTCACGTGTTCATATTTTGACAACACCGTAACGATCTCCTGGTCGGGAACCTCCGGTGGGAGATCGTATATTCGCACATAGCAGATGTGATCCTGGGCATGCGACATGTGTACTTTGACCTTTTTTTTTCGATTTTCATAATGGAATACCTGCTCGTCAGAATTGGCGGTCAACGCGTGCAACATCGTCCGCTCAGACTTGAACTTGACGAGAAGGGACTTTTAATCTGCAATCCTATATGCAGCTTTAATTTCATCAAGCTCCACGTTCAAGCCTTTGACGAAATTTGCCACTTCGCCTAAAGCTGGTTTATCCGCTCCATTGCCGAAGGTAAATCGCACAGTATTTTTCAACTCGCACATTGCTGCTATAACAAAAGCGACCGGGTTGATGAAACAAGAACAATGCAAATTTAATAAAATGCCATAGAGAAACGAAAGCAGAAACAGAACTAACCAGTAAAAACTAGATGCATGAGCGTTGATATCAAACCAGGTTGTAGTGTGAACGGGTTATAAATTAGAGTTTAAAGTGACACATCCTGGGCATTACTTTGTATTAGTTTGATTTCAAGTACCCGGTCCTTAATGTTATCAATGTCAGATCAGTGGTAATGCGACAGTGCATTCGAGGACTCCTGAACATACTCATTAATAAGAGATGATTGCCCTAAGATTGTCTGCACAACTGATAAAAATGGTTAAGTACAGCTCTTGTAAAAAGTTAGGATATCGTAGTGTGCGGTGCTCGAAAGCCAGACACGATATTTTTTCTCCTGTCACGTTTGCTCCGTTTTATTTGTATTTTTTGTTTGTGATGGTTTTACAATTAGGGTCGTGAAGTATTCCCCGGTGTATGCTGCCAATGGCGATTATTGACGCGGCCCAATATGGGCTTAGAAGGAAAAAAATGCTCAATCGAACAAAAAAAAAATCCTTCGTCCCGTCATCGTTAGCGGTATTGCGAAGTTAACGTTACCGTTGCAACCACAGTTCTAAGAAGTACAGCTACCCCATTGGTCTCAGATGCTGATGGTGACGGGAAATATACCTGTTTTAATGGCTTGGGGCTTCGGGCGCGAATGTCATCCCACACACAGCATGAAGTAGTGAGATTGCTGCTCTGACGGACCTGGGGCCCTCCCTTCTACGAGTTGGGGAGTCTACCTAGAGTGTTGCGGGGTTTGATAGTGGGCTCTGTGGAACTTCAGGAGGAAACAACAGGATGTCACCCGCGCAATCCAGCCATCATCACATTTTGTGAGTGGCCCCAACGAATCGGTTTAGTCGGATTTTAGGCGTAGTTTAAATGTTTATTAGTTTTCTGATCGAATTGCAGCAAGCAATTTGTTAAGCATTCGATACAAAATATTAAACATTGATTCATTAATTTGAAGTGAACCGTAAGTGACTGCGCGAAGAGCGGTTCCAGCGAACCCGGTGTTTCGTAGTGCGTGTTAACGTTTGTTTCGGTTATGTGGCATTGTGCCACCAGGCTATCGTTCGAAAAGCCAAATCAATTGGGACGCTGCTGTTCCATCTGAGAAGGTGTCTGACATGGTGTCGTCCCTCTGGAACCCAAAGATATTGGTCGGAGGGCGAATTTTGACATCATAGAAGGGATGCTCGCTACGTCTTACGTTATATTTTAGCGGCTGTGTTCTTCAATTCTGATGAGCTCTTTCCATTATGCCATTCTGTTGATCAAATTTAATTTATCGCTTCAAATGAGAATGCTTGATTGTTTGTTTTTGTCCGGTTTTGTACGTTGTCGGAGGCTGTAATCGCTCAATGATGTATTGTAATGCAGTGGAATTCCGAGACTATGTTTAGCTTTAAAGGCTATGACGATAATTTTTAACCATGTTCTACCGTCAGAGGAAAAACATATTCGCAAACATTATTCTCTTTCAGAGAGCGAGCTATGGCGCTATAATGTTATGCCATATGAGGCTAGTACTAAACTTAATTTTTGAGTCCCAATAGTTTGAAGAGAAACGGAGCATCACTTAAACTTTTTAAAATAGATGCTCCCAACAACCATTTTAGATAAATTTTTGTTCTGTACACCAAACAGAGCATTCTGTTTATCTATTCCCAACGACTATTCATTTCCCTTTCCTTTGATATATACTGAAGAACTGCGTGGGTTCCCTGCGTCTTCTTAAGTTAGATACCATGGATGTATGGACGTGGTGAGCGACCGAGGAGTGTGTTCGTGGAGATTATTGCGTGAAGAAACGTTTTAGTAACTAGGAACCAGGTGACATGCAATGTCTTCAGCGAAATATTCCTCATCGCACCCAGATAGCGAAGCCTAGTACGATTGGCACAAGGTTAAAAGAAAAACAATACATTAAAATAAAAAATAAATGAGGACAACATCTGACAACTGAGTAAATGACAGTTCATCGATTTTCATGCGGTGAAGGTTAACGAATCCTATTTGGTGGGCTTCCCGAGCAGGAGAAAATAACATATGAATACCTAATTTTGATCTTGATAACAGGCCTTGGTATTCCATACATTTTTTTGAAATTTTGTATGGAGCGTAGACTTTGGTCAAAATAACCCCCTTAAAAGACTGACATTTCTGTTAGAAAATATTTCTGAACAGATCCACCCTTTCGCTGGTCAATTTTTTCACCTTGCCGACGGTGAGAGGGCTTATCTCATGCTATAAACATGCATGTGAGACCGAGAATTTGACCAGTAGTGAAAGTATCACATATTCTGAACATTTATTTCACTGCCACGTCGTAGAACGTTTATATAAAGGCACTAACATCAAGTGTGATACTGGTGGGTTATGCCGCAATTGACTCTTACCCTTCTTACTTTCTTTTAAGATAAACGACTGAAAGTACACTTTTCATTTTCGTGGCAACTTATGTTGTTTAATCACGGTAGTTCCGTTTCAATTCCGGTTCAGTTCTATATCGGTTCCGTTTCGATTTCGTGTCGGCTCCATTTCGGTTCCGCTTTGGTTTCGTTTCGATTTCATTTCAATTCCATTATAATTCCATTTCAGTTCTATCTCGGTTCCGTTTCGAATCCGTGTTGCTTCGATTTCAATTCCATTTCGATTCCATTCAAGTTCCATTTCAGTGTAATTTTGATTCCATTTCAATTTAACTCAAGTTCAATTCAATGTCAATCAACTAATCATGGTTCCATTTATTCTTATCCCTCTGCTGTCAAGGTAAATAAAACTAAATAGCCTGGGGCTGTAAAATGAACGCCATTGACATAAAACAACCTGACTGACTGATTCTTATAACACACTTTAAAATGGAAGCTCATTACATACTAATTCAAACTTTTAGGATTATTATTAGAAGATACCGTAGTGCTGTAAACAGCCAACATAGGCGCACCATTGCAATTGAGGGTTGTCTAGAAATATCATTCGCTGTATGAATAATAAATATAATACATACTCTTGTTGCAATACTTTTTGGGGTTGACTTCAGTACTACTAGTTGTCAACATAGACTACATCAAAGATCTGAATGTTGTCCCTAAGAATTATTGCTTGGCAATTTACATGCCTTTTTTTAAATCTAGTTACTACTACATACAGCCTGGAGATGACTTCAGCACTTAGACGTCACTTTGCCCCGGATTATCATCTCCAGGAAACATTAGAAATCATTAAACAAAGTTCGTGACATCTAGGAATGGGGTATTAATTTGAGCTTCCATTTTACGACTGCATAACAAAACATTATCGCGGGAATATAGAAACTGAAATTTTGAAAAATACTACGGTCCAATACTAATTACTTCAACTAGTGCTCAAGCGGCCAGCATAGGCTAATGCTTCTAAGGTATTGGTCGTGGAGGGGGTGGCGGTGGGGAAGGGTCTAGTGTTGACAACCAAGCCGGCCCGCAGCTCCAACTAAATACCGTAAAAAAAAAAAAAAAATATAAAAACATTTGTTTTATATTTTTTTATTTTTTCTTGTTGGCGTGGGGGGGGGAGATAATTTTTTTTTCTTTTTCGGCGCCATCATATTTTTATATAAAATTTTTATAATTAAATGATTATGTTGTTGTGGTGTGGGGGGGGGGGGGGGGGGTTATTTTTTTTAATATTATATAAAATAAAATTTAAAATATTTTTTTTTTAACGTTTGCATTTAAATAAATTGACAAAAATTGCCGATTTTTGATGGGTTTACCTTCACCCGCACTGACGAAACTACCCATGCAGCATCAATCATTTTAACCCATGAGTCAGTAGACAAAATTTTACAGCTCTATCAGTCGAACTCTAACCGTGTAGGCAAAAACAGTAAAGCAACTCCGTTCAGAAGTGTGCGCGTTCAAAGAACGGCACCCCGCCGCCTCGAAAACGGACATCGTGCGGCACTTTGTGGACGTCAGATACGCCCGTTCCGGCATCTACAACATCTTGGCACTATTAGACAACAATCCGAGCATCAAAAGAAAGCCCGGTTCCGGACGGCCGACGACCCTAAGCGACAAGAAGCTCCAAAGGATGCTGAAGAGGAAGACCGAGGGAAAAGTGGCTACATCGCTGCGTGCACTTGCCCGGGAGGTCGGTTCAACCGGTCAATCAGTAAAAAGTACCTAGCGAACATGAACATACATGTCAGGAAGCGGAAGTCGCGTCCACTGGTTTCGGAGCTGCAGGCAATGACGCCGCGGCAGCTGCTGAATAAGATGGCCAACTCGATTTTCCTGGCGAATCGCAACGTGGCGGTGGTGATGGATGCCGAGACCTATCTCACCCTGGATGGCAACGGCTGGTAGGGCACTTCGTATTTTACTTCCCCCACGAAGGAAGTGAGCTCCGAGGAGAAGTTCATTTCACACACCAAGTTCCCCACGAAGGTGCTGCTGTGGCTGACAATCAGCGAGAAGGGGATGTCAAAGCCGCTCTTCTTTCGCGCCGGACTGGCCGTGAACGGGGAAATTTAGAGTACGAAATGCCTGCCGGAAGTTGCGTTGTTCATCAAGAAATACCATAAGGCGAAGACGCGGTGTTCTGGCCGGATCTGGCGTGGGCCCACTACTCGAAGCGATCGTTGGAGGAGATGGAGCGGCTGAATATCGATGTGGTACCCAAGTCGGCGAACCCACTCAACGTCCCCCAGCTGCGTCCCATCGAGAATTTCTGGGCCAACCTGAAGCGTAAGATCTACTTCAACAATTTTGTCGCGAAAACTGAGGAGGAATTGATAAATAAAACGAAGAAAGAACTCAAAAACATGCCTACACGCATGTTTTCGTCCGCCATGGCGAATGTTCCGGTTAACTGTCGGAAGGCCGCTCGCAAGGGCGTAGAATTTTTTTGCAAGTAAGCTAATAATTACCTTCCATGAGAAATTTATCAAAAGCAATTATCTGTCTTAGCTTTTTTTATCACCATCCGAAAAAAGCCCATTTTTTTTAATGCAAACGTTAAACGTGATGGAATTGAGTAAACGAGTGGAAATAAATCGGGAAGGATCTCTCATATGCATTCGTCGAACCATTCTGAACGGCTTTTGTAAGAATATTACCATGAAAAATTTCCATGCGCATAGCATGTTACCAATTACTAATGCGTTCTCTCCTTTCTTCTGTTCTCTCTCCTCTCCCATGTAATACAATATACCACACCGGGAGGAAAAAATGAACCCAAAAAAAAAATGAAAATGGAGAAAAAATAAGAATTTTTTTTTTTGTGTTGTAAAAAAGGAAAAAAATTGGGGGGGGGGGGGGGGGAGGTGGGGGGGGGTCCGGGGGGGGGGGGGGGGGGAAGAAAAAAAAACCGCGTTTCGGATAAACGTGGTAACAAAAGCTTGCAATGTACGTCATTTGTAAGTGATTTTTATTTGCAGTGTTAACATTCCTATCCCTTATTCTAATACTAATGAATCATACGTTGTAACCGTTCCGGCCGCTTTCCTATGAGATTTCGGCAAACGCAGTGGCTTAAGCGCCACTCTCGACTACGAGAGGCCACTGGTCGTGTTTTAATTAATGCCCGACTAAACTTTCCGAAGCATGAGCGTAATCTTTTTTTTTTTTTTTGTTTCTTGATTATCGAGATTTTCAGCCTCGGGCTGGTTCATCTCCCGTCATTGTCACTCAAACACCGCTTTTGGGCATTTTCGCAACTTGTCCGGGGGTGAGATTCGAACTCGTGACTTTGGCGTGAGAGGTATGGATGTTAACCACTACGCCATGAGCGTAATATCTAAGGGGGATTGAACGGTCGTTCTACTCAACTAAATGCCACGCTACAACCAAAATTTCATGAACAAGAACGAGGTGGAAAACGAAAACGTGCTCTAAGCTGAACGTAATGGAAAAATACCTGGGCGGACTACATTACCACAGGGCTTAGGATTTTAGAAATAAATAAAAGCTTCGGTTTGGATTTATTCTCGTGTATTGTTCTTTCCACTTTCTCAATCAAGCGTGTGTGTGAGTGTGTATGTTGTTCAGTGTGTTCATGGCCATGGTTTAACGTACCTGCGCAGGTTTTGGGTTATGCTGGCGGTCGGCGGGATTCTAGCCGAGGCACACACCGACGGGATGCGATGAACTGGCGATGGTTGCGGTGTTGCCGGGGTTGTTGCCAGATGACCGCGCTCGGATTGACGAAAAGGCCGAATTAAAGTTGCGGGGGGAGGGGAACGGCGGCTCCGGTACTCTACCAGATCATCCGTTTCCGGACGCAGGCAGGCCAGATATATTTCCTCGAGGGGATCGGCGGCTCCGGAACTCTACCAGATCATCCGTTTCCGGACGCGGGCAGGCCAGATATATTACCTCTCCACCCCGTTTGACTACCAGCGATCTGGCGGGCCTAACTGAGCGCGGTCGTCGCCCGAAATTGTTGGAATGGCGAAAATAAAACGACGGGCGCTCGCCCGGACAAAAAAGCGCCCGTTGGACGCTTTTGTACAATTGAAATATTAATCTACACTAGAGCAGAGTTTTCGTTCTCGAGCCTCAAAACTTGCGAACTTATTAAACTTCGAATAAAAAATAGGTAGCACTGCCACTGAACTAACCGTCTGCTCTTCAGCCGATCAACTTTTGAAAATCGTTAACATTGTTCTAGGAACCTATTGACCCATAAAACAATCAACTTCGTGATTCAATTTATCGTATACTTTTCTTCGTCTCTTCGTATTTTCTTTGGGCCCTCTACCTTCTGAGCCTAACATTAATTTTAGTACCTATAGTATGAAAGCTCATGGACGTTTTATAGCAATAATGAATTAGGAACTATAAAATGTAAATGGTTCCTGAAATAATCGTAAAATCTTTTGGGAAAATTGCAAACACGTTACAACGTCAACCTTATATACTTTGTGTTTAATCTTACACATTCTTTACCTGATAATGTTTGTTGTGAAATAAAGTCGATCATTAGATTCCAGACTGTGAACCGGAGTGACTTATTTTATCGAGTTAAGAATATTACAAAACTGAACGGTACACTTTGAAAACAACGTCTTTATGAGTTCGATTGTGTTACAGGAAAGGAAACGGATATTGATCATCTTCTATTTGTATTTGGCTTTCATCTACACATTGCTGCCAACTGTCGTTGGTTGTCATTTCAGTTCAAGGGACAGGAGTGTGCAGGGAAAGTATCGCACTACTCTTACACAGAAAATCTAACACTCCTCCTCGATAATTTCACTGCGTATCTTCCACCTCATCCTTACCAAACAGACCCATAGTTGTCGCGAACTCCTTCTGTTTGATGCTTCCAACGGGCTTGGTTAACAAATCTGCTGTCATGTCTTCTGATGCACAGTATTTCAGGATAATAGTACCGTTCTCTACTAGTTCTCGGGTGAAATGCATGCGAGTGTCAATATGCTTTGATCGTCGGGATGGACGGTCCTCTTCCATGAAATTGATGCAGCTTATGTTGTCCTCAAATATTACCGATGGTCCTTCTTGCTTGTTATTAAAATCTTCTAGTATCCGGCAACTTCTTGCTGTCTAGACGATTCTTTTAATAACCGGGATCCAGAGGCACCTTGACCCCTTCGCGTCTGCAAGGCTGAATCTGCCGGCGATCTTCTTGATAAATGTTTCCTGATCAAGCGCAAATAATCCGCTGTTATCCTTTGAGACACGGATTCCCAAAAACTGGTTCACCGTTCCAAGCGATGACAACTCAATCTTGTTCTGCAGCTCACGTTCAACTCTGGTGATCTCACTATCGCTGGTGCTCGCAATAATCATATCGTCAACGTATATTATCAGGTAGATCTCCATCCCCTGCGATGTTATCTTTGTGTACAGGCACGGATCAGCATGTGCTTGCACGAACCCCAAGTCCGTCAAATTCCTGTTGATAGTATCATGCCAGACCTTGGCCGCTTGTTTCAGGCCGTACATACTGCGATGCAGCTTCCAGACCATTTTCTCTTTACCGCGGACCACGAAACCCACAGGCTGCTGCATGAAAATATCCTCTTTAAGTTTCCCGTGCAAGTATGCACACTTCACGTCAACGTGACGCACCGCCATCCGCTTATGTCCGGCTATCGTTAGAAGAGTTCGTAATGTTGTCTGTGTAGTCACCGGTGCAAATACAGCATCGTTATCGACGCCATATCGTTGCGAAAAACCATGAGCAACTAGGCGGGCTTTGAAACGCGCCACGTTACCTTCAGCATCTTCCTTCCGTTTAAATACCCATTTGCACCCTATGGGCGAACGGCCAGCAGGTAGCTCCATCAACGACCATATTCCGTTTTTTATCAACGACTCGTACTCATCCTTCATGGCTTCCTGCCACAAAGATTTCTCCGGACTACTAACCGCTTCTTTATAGCTGATTGGATCCAGCTGCGCAAACAAGGCGACGTCGACTTCAAAATCCTTCAGTCGCTGCGGAAGAACTCCTCGCGTACTCCGCATCGGCCGTTGTTTACAGTCAGAGCTATTGGCTTCTACTTTGTTGCCGTCTAAGCTCTGGAATTCCTCCTGAATACGTCCGAATCGTTTAACTCCTCCTGAATATCACCATCAGTCTTCTTCGGGGAAACATCAATCTGAAACTCTTCATCCTTTCGGTGGAAACCATGCATCAGCGAACCATTCTGCAACTCAATAAACCGAGCATCCCGGCTAATTGTAATTCTGTCGGATGCCGGATCCAGGAACCTGTACCCCTTACGGTCATCACAATACCCCACAAATACTAACTTTTGCGCTTTACTGTCAAGTTTCGCACGGTTCACGATGGGAATGTGGACATAGGCGACGCACCCGAAGATCCGAAGATGATCTAATGATGGCTTCTCCCCTAACCACTTTTCGAAAGGTGTTGCATCTACAGATCGCGACGGCAATCTGTTCTGGAGGTAGGCTGCGGTCATCACTGCCTCGCCTCAATACCTTTTTGGTAGATCCGCGTCCAGAAGCATACAGGTAGCCATCTCTTGCAGGGTGCGGTTTTTCCGCTCGGCCACACCATTTTGTTGGGGCGAGTACGCTGTCATGAACTGGGCTTTTATCCCTTCCAGTTAATAAAACTCTTTCAGCTCCTGATTTGCGTACTCCACCACCATCTGAACGAATAACGCACGGCGCCCTTCCGAACCGATTCTTTACATGGGCCACGTACCGCTTGATGCACTGCGCTGCATCTGATTTCTGCCTCAGTAGACAGACCACCGTGTACCGACTAAAGTCATCTATTAGAGTCATAAGGTAACGGCAGCCCCCTGGGGTAACGTTTACTACCGGCCCACATACGTCCGAATGGACCAAATCCAATACCCGTTTAGCTCTATACTTGGATGATTTAGGGAAGGAATCTCTAGGCAGCTTACCTTGAAGGCAGTATTCGCATACTACCCTTAATCCGCAATCCCGTACGACCAATCCTTCACCGAGATTCTTGGCCGTGATCCGATCCAGCACCGTTGGGTCTCGGTGCCCGAAGCGCCGGTGCCATGTGTGCTGACAGTTCTGCAAATGTTGCTGCTCACTGCTCACCTTGGCTTTCTCCGGTAGACGCAAAACGTACAGGTTCCCGCACAAATCCGCCGCAGCTGCAATCTTTCCTTTATCATCCGTAATTTCACATGTCGACGCACCAAACTTCACGGAAAACCCCTTTTGGGTCAACTTCCGGACAGAAAGTAGACTACTGTCCAGATCCGGTACATACAGCACCTCTTTAAACAAAACTTTTCGCACTTTTCCGTCAGCACCAAGGCACTTAACATAACCTTCACCAATACCGGCGGATTTCGTGGTGGATCCGTTCGCCAGTACAACTTCAATTTTCACTTGGTCGTCGAGTTTATCAAAAAACGATTTATCACTGGTCATGTGGCTGGAGCATCCACTGTCCACATACCACTGACCTTTACGACGAACGCCACCGATGCCAAAACAAATAGGGTTGTCAGTCTCGGCAACCTGCTTCGCACTTGTTCCGTCCTGCCTACGGCCATTGGCTTCTGCGTTCTTCTTTTGCTGCTGGAGCTGCCGGCAATCGCGTCGAAAGTGTCCAAGCTTATGACAGAAAAAACACTCTTTTTCTTTCTTCTCTGCATTCTTGTTCTTCTTTTTACTATGAATTTTCATAGCTGTTTCCACTGTACCACCAGATCGCTCCACACGTCGATGATACTCATCGAGAAGTTTCTGTTTCACTAACTCCATCGTTTGGTCGGCATCCGGCCGACTCTCCATTGCCATAACCAAAACACCGTACGACTCAGGAAGACTTCTATACACCACGGCCACTTTTAATGAGCACTCAATCTCCTGTCCCGCGCACGACAAACGATCAAAAAGTTCTTCCATGTCAAATAAGTGCTTTTTAATGTCGGCACCGTCGGTCATGTTCAAGCTACAAATTCTTCTCAAAAGAGACACTCGCAAAATCACTGTCGTCTTCTCGTGGTAGTTCTTCAAATTAATGATTCCACGCATCGCGTGACGTTTGCGCGTTTTTCACTAGGTTTAACTATCCATCTTCTACAAACAACACAATCGTTGCCAACGCCTTTTCATCTTTCTTCTGAAATGCTTCTTTAACGGCCGCCGTCGCAGATTCTTCAGGCGGGGGTTTGGACACTGAACTCCACAACTCTTCGCGTTTGAGCAACATCTCCATGTGTGTTTTCCACGTGAGATAGTTAAGATTATTGAGACGAGGGAATAACATTTTCTCAAACATTTTGCTTTCCTCTTCACTGCTCCTTGGTGGAACAAAACAACAATCTTTCGCACTCAAACCGAAAACGTGCACTATTTGTGGGGAATGAAATCCAGCCACACTCGAACGAACGCACCGTAGTAAAAAACAGTCACTTTCGCGCCGCTTCCAGACAGCTGCCGTTCTCACACCGAACGTTCGAACTGTACTCCCGATCGAAAGTCTACTGCTCTGAAAAAAATTCTACCGTTATACCGACAATTAAATCATGGTCAGGATGACTATCGCATATAATGGTTACAATAACCATGAAAATGGTCAAATTCACCACGTTCATGGCATTCTTGACTATGATCATGGTAACAAGGACTATTCCGGCATTATGGCAAATGCTGGATCAACTATTTTTAATGGTCGTTTTGACCATGATCATAGTCGGTTCAAAATCACTATACTGCAAAAGTCATCCTCACCCCCAATAATGGTAAACTTGACTATCACATTTGTCTCTGTGTGCACACTTGCCATACACACACAGTGATGGGCAACTTTCAACTGCTGCACTCACGTCGTGTGCCTCTATCGCTCGCACGACCTAATGGCGTTGCCAACGAACCACACGCGAAAAAATGTAACAAAACACCGTTCACTTTCCGCAATCTGAGCCCATAACCTGTTGGACGGGACAGGGACACTTGTGCGGACTCACTTTCCGGGCTATGCAGCGGACTATCATAGCCCAAATACCGACACATGTTTCGGATAAACGTGGTAACAAAAACTTAACGGTACACTTTCAAAACAACGTCTTTATGAGTTCGATTGTGTTACAGGACAGGAAAGGAAACGGAAATTGATCATCTTCTATTTGTATTTAGCTTTCATCTGCACATTGCTGCCAACTTTCGTTGGTTGTCATTTCAGTTCAAGGAACAGGAGTGTGCAGGGAAAATATCGCACTACTCTTACACAGAAAATCTAACACAAATGCCCTCAACAAAATATACTAAATATAGCGGAGAGGGGGAGGGACCATTAGGGCATCCGAGTGAAACGATTCTCACTCAGGGAGCATGGAACTGACTCCTCCCTATTGTAGACATTTCGCGGAACGAGGGCGAACTGTTCGACTCCATATATTGGGTTTGTTCTGTCAATCGAGTGCTCGATTCTAGAGCTATGAGTGTAAAATTGCCTTGGGAAGGAAATTCTTTTCCCTATATTCGTGGATATCGCGTAAGTGTTTATTCTTACGGACCCACCCCTACGTTTTTCTCCCTTCATACATGAGCATGATGATCATTTGTATGATCCTCTTATGTCACTGTCGATGGTGGTAGTTTGGTATCAATAAAGGTATTACGTATGCTTAGTAACAAATTAATTAATATTCTAATCTCTAGCTTTAAGGTAAGATGATTTCAACACGAAGGTAAGAAAATCATATGAATTTCTCTGATTTTTTTTTTAATATATTTATATAACACCATATTTGGGATGAAGGGACGGACCATCAGAGTACCCGATTGAAGCGATTTGGGTAGAAAGGGGACTGCCAAGTTCCTGTTGTTAACATTTCGTGAATAAAGGGGGGGGGGGGGGGCTCTCCTACCCACCTCGTGGGATTTTTTACTATGCGAGGGCTCGGTTTGGGGTCTGGTTTCTTCGGACTGGTTTCTGGAAGGAGATTCTCTCTAGACCCCTGTAGCTTTGGGTTGCGCGTAAGTGTATCTGCTTACGGGCCCGCGATAAGTTTTTGGCCCTTCATACAGGAACATGAAACATGAACGATTTTGGTTTTGGCAAAACTCGCCGCTTTTTTTGTTAGTTCTGCTGATTTTTGTGTGGAGAATAATAATGAATGTTTGCACAGTCGTGGTGTAAAAATCTAAGCCTTCAAACATCGAGGTTTCTTGCCGTCTCGAAAAACCCCAACAGTTTGTGAGGGTGAAAGTGGAGTGATGTTAAACTTTGCTTGATTGGTTCAGTGATTAGAGCAGATACTTCTTAGTGATAAGTCTAAAGCCTTATCGTACATATTGAATGCTACATGCTAAACACTAGTGGACTAGTGAATCAGTAGCTTTTTGGCGTTGAGAACGACATCAATAGTGCTCACGCACGAGGTACAAAAAGTGGACGAATCTCAAAATTTTCCTTGCGGCGTCATCGTACTAAAACGCAGGATGAAAAAGCGAACGACTCTGCCATCGACGCTGGAAAACTCTCCAGCGCGATCTGGCTACAACACGGCAAACATGAATGAATTCAAATTCATAAATGAGCGGCCTGTGGATGATATTTCACTGGATTTCTTCTACAAGCCCCATACGATTACCGTACTAGCAGTGTCCATCATCGGAACAATGTATTCTGCCTTCGTTCGGCCGCGGTGCCAAATGACACATTGCGAGTCTCGATATGCGCTACGAAAGTCAGCTCTTCAAAAGCAGAAAGACCGAGTCAACAATACACAGAAAAAATTGTGGTAAAAAAAACTTTTTTTTTACTCTATTTTTCTTTTTTTTAATACTATTTATTTTTTTTATTTTTTTTTTTTTTGTTGTAAAATTATCTTTTTTTTTTTTTTTTTTTTTTTTTTTTTATTTTACGTCGGCCTATTTCCTCACATGGTGACAATCACCGACGCCAGGAAGACGACTCCACCACCTGGACCCTACCTAACGACTCATGAATATGAACCGGGACCAACGGCTTTACTTCCCTTCCGAAGGATCTTGTGGTATATTTGACAGACCTCATTTTGATATCAATCGCACAATGGTCGATCTAATCGCAGGCATGGTAGAATCAAACGGATTTATAGTCAGCTGAAAATTGTTGGTGTTTGCGCTTAATTTAACCCTCGAAATGGTAGTTTCTACTGCGGGTTTTTTTGCGTGTGTGGACGCTACATCGAAGGGAGGTTGAAGCAGTCAGTGGGGAACGGTATATAACCCTAACCAATTTTACTTATTTTTAGCTTCAAGGTAAGACGATTTCAAAATCATAGTAAGAAAATCATATTAATGTCTCTGAATTTTTCAAATATTTATACAACACCTCATGTTAAGATCAAGAGAGGGGAACATCAGAGCACCCGATTGAAACTATTTGGTTAGGAAGAGTGGAATTGCCAACTTCCTGTTGCTAACATTTTGTGAATAAAGGGCGGGCTCTTCTCCCCATCTAGTGGGACTTTTTACTAGGCGAGGGCTAGGTTTTGATGTGGTTTCTGCGAACTTGTTTCTGTAAGGAGATTCTCTCTAGACACCTGTAGCTTTGGGTTGCACGTAAGTGTATCTGCTTGCAGACTCACAATATGTTGCCTTGCTACATTAGATGGTAGTTCACATCATCATCATCACCAGACCAATGCAGTATAGGTAATCTTCGGTCTCATAATTTCCAAATAATTCAAATCGATCATTTTTGGCTTCAGTCCCCATTGCTTACTAAATGTTTTTTTAGTTATCTATAGAACATTTGTCGCTCTGTTGATTGCCTGCTCTAAATGAAAGTTCCAGTTTAGTTTACTGTCTATTGGTATTTGACTGTATTTGAAAGTTCCAAATGCGTACCTTTCAATTGTAAGTTTTCAAATAAATATTTTCTCCTCCGTGTAAATGGCACAATAGTTGTTTTACAAGGATTTATATTCAAGCCTTCCCTATCACATTACGAAGAGACAAAATTTAAAGCACTTTGCATTGGGTTACCGATGGTGCTGCCATATTTTCCGCGTAGTATTATGACTTCATCATCTGCAAAGTCAATTACTTCAAATCCTAGGGTTATCAGATTTTTAAGGAGATCATCAACTATTAAAGGCCACAATAGAGGCGACAATACGCCTTCTTGTGGACACCCTTGTATAGCTCTAACTGAGCTTCCGAGATTTGCTGATATTTGTCTTTTTGATAACATGTCGTTGATCCAATCGACAATACACTTATCAAGACCAAGTTTTTCATTGCTTTAATCATTGAGCTATGAAATGAATTATCAAATGCTCCTTCAATGCTCCATCAACGAGTTTTGTAACAACCGCATGTAATGCTGTAACCGATGATTTATATTCCTGATAAGCAAACTGATACTTTTTAGAGGAGTTTTAACTAAATATGATGACTTTATGCGTTCATGTTTTTTATTATTTTAAGTAGAGCTGACGATATGCTTATGGGCCTATTAGATTTAGGTGAACTTTTATCCTTTTTACTAGACTTGGGAATAAAATTTACTCGAACTTGTCGCCACGCTGCCGGAAGGTAGCTTAATGTCAAACTTGCCCAAAATAGTTTCGTTAAGGGTCACCCACAATAGATACGTTTGCGTTCCGTTGACGTATACTTGACAGAAAACCTATAGGAAAACTGTCAAATTCACGCAAACGCATCCGCAACGCATCAATTGTGGGCCAGCCACTAGAACGAGTATTAAAGTCGCCTTCACTTCTGCAGTAGTACCAACAATCAATGTGCAACTAGCGATTTGAAATTGGTTCACTGTTGTAGAACCCCTAGGTCCAAAGTATACCTTGCAGTCTGCACCTTGTAATAATTCTTGCGCTTATCGGTACCTTCCGGTACTAGTATCTTGGTTGTTGTTTTGATTCACTATGTTATTTTGACACAACATTTGAGAATGTGTTGGTGTGAGCTACGTTGTTAGGGGCGAATCATTGAGCTTGGGACCGATGTGCTGAATGAGCCAAGAAAAAAATCGTATTTGTTCGGGACCTACTGGTCTTAGAGTTAGTCTACGGTAGTACAGGAAAAATTCCATCCCTACCAGGAGATTTGAAGGGTTCAAATGAGTCAATCGCCCATTCAAATTTTCTTTCGGTAAAAATCGCACTGGTCAAAGAACAAGCATCACCCCTGGCTCTATCTAATCCAGTCGTCACATTCATTGTTAACTGAACATCTGTCCTTGTTTCATCAACGCCAACTTTTGATGCAAGTATACTTTGGTCTTCACTTGAACTGATGACAAAACATGGAAAATGTGTTTTCATCATGAATATTAACTAGATATTTATGATTATCGTTCCGGGTGCCCAGCCCATTGGAATGATCTTCAGGAAGGATTTTCTGCAATCCGGCAGTCGCTAGAATATTTTCAATGTTTTCACATGTATGCCTCCGGTGTCCTTTTAGATCTCCATATTTCCTTATTACAACTGGTGAGGGATTCTCTGTATTGTTCCCACTGTTGTGTTCGTTTAGCCCCGTTAAAAAGCTTCTGGGTTGTCTTACGAAGTTTCTGTAGCTTGTTGTGCCATTATGGTACATTCCTATATGTAGAACGTTTCTTAGCGATACAACTTTCATTAAAAGCATGTTGAATTAAGCTTGAAAGTTGGTTTGCAGTTTTTACAAGTTCTTCGCAGGTCTTTGCTCTGCCCAGGTCTTTGCTTTGCCCAAGTCTTTGCCCACTTCTAGCCTTGAGTTGTACACTTCCCAGTTTGTTTTCCTGGGGATCCCTTATAGTTTGTATGAGATCAGCCTCATAATCAAATAATATTTCTGCGTTCTCTTAAGCAACAGTTTAATTTGCGACGAGATTGCCCGATGTATACAGCGATGCAGTTGGAATTAGATAAATTTCCGACTTTTCAGACGATGAGGATATATCCTTGACGTTGCACAGAATATCTTTTAAAGTGTTGTTACTCTTGTAAACCGCTTGAAATAGGTTCTCCTACTGATGAAGCCGTTCTCCACCCTATATATGAGATGCTTGATAAGTCTTCGACAGTTCACGTGTGGATTTGATTTTAAGGCGTGGATTTGATTTCGAACTAGCGCGGCTTTATTTTCAGATTCCTCGTAACAACCCTGCATTTGCTTCTAATTGTCAAAGTCAAAGGTCTAACAGAATTGAAAGCCTTGAGCTGCGATGCAAGGACGATTACTATGTCGAAGATGTCATCCAGATGATGGAAGCATTTATTAAGACAATGCAATAATGTCTCATTTAATGCATTTTTAATGTTTAAAAGTTTTTAGAAATATGTAAATATGGTCGTTACATACATGATGTTAATGTCTCGATTAATGTTACGCTTGATCGTATGAGAATTGTTGAATAGATGTAGAATGGCTTTACTTTTGCTGATATAATATTATATAACTAGGATGTAATGCTTATGGTTACTTGGATCGGGCGCTTGAAATACAGCGTAAAAATCATGGCTGCTTTGGTCAAAATCACAGTGATGTCACACCTAAGATTTGACAGTTACTGATTCCCTTGTTTTCTGAAATTCGTGTGTGAGAAAAAATGACGAAGATTAGATTTTAGGTTAGATTTTTTCGGGCAACAGCTTATAGCACACTGCACAATACAGTGTTGCTGACTGTGCAGCAGCTTTATTGTTCCGAAAGATTATAAATCTCTAAATAAGTTTTAGTTGATTAGCTGTTTCATTTCACGTTTGGCTGAAAAACGATCCTTGAAAATGTTGAAGCTGAAAAAAATTCCTTTTACTTCTAGGACCTATTAGTCCTAGAACTTTTCATGAGAAAGGTCTATAAAAAGGCTACTAGACAGTGAACTTTTTTTTTTATCAGTTTAGCTTCCTATCCCTTCCGACTAGCCATTCGGAAATGAAATTTGCAGTTACCAGTTACGCAACATAGTCGGAAAAGAAACAATAGCCAAGAACAGTTGACTCAATTTAAGGATTTTTTTAACGGTATTTGATGGAATTAAATAAGGCGGAATTCCAAAAGGTGAAATTCTAAGACGCGGATATGTGCAAAATGCCGAAATCTCTCATAATTTTGAAAAGGGCCTATCTTCATGAATTAATTCTCTTAATCATTTTTCGCTTCTGCGAATACCGCGGCTGTAAAAGCATTTTCCTTTGAGCTTATTATTCAATGTTCAAAATATCCTAAAACGGTTCCAAAAAAAACCAATTGTAGTTAGGGTCATTTATGGGCACAATTACATAAAAACATACAATCTGGGGAGGGCTAGCTCATCAAAACTTCCGGTCCGCCTCTACGCATATTGCTGTGAGGTACCAGGTGGGTCTCCACCGATTGCCTCTCGATCTGCCAATTCTGCAAGACCTCTGCTTCCAGGGACGCTAATGCTTCCAGGGACGAAATGCTTCCAGGGACGAAATGCTTCCAGGGACGCTAATTTAACAAAATTCTTCAATCGTAATTCAAGGTATAGATTGCTTTTTAGGACGCTCAACTTGCTTGTTGCAGATGTGAGTTCCAGTATTAGGATCGTTTGTAGAATGTAGTTGTACATATTCAAAGTTTATGGAAAAAGAGTGCTTCGAACATCTGATGTGAACGGTTGCGTTGATTCTTTCTTATTCCCAATTTTTTTTTTTCTTTTTTTTTGTCTTTATTATCGAGATTTTCAGCCTCGGGCTGGTTCATCTCCCGTCGTAGTCACTCAAATACCTCTTTTGGGTATTTTCGTAACTTATCCGGGGGTGAGATTTGAACTCGTGACTTTGGCGTGAGAGGTATGGATGTTAACCACTACGCCGGGGTCGCCCCCGTATTCCCTATTTTGTTATAGGGCATAGCGCGTTATCTATAGCTCAGTGATCATGCATCATCACATGTGAGCACGGAAAAACAATGAAGCTGCTTCCCGGTGAGATTTGGTGGTTCGCCGGGTGTGGTGGGCCGGTGGAGGGGATTATAATTAGTTGTGATCTATATTATTCGATTGGCAATACTCGCCGGGCCGCCATATCTTGGAACCACTATCCCATTGTGTGATTGGCTGCAATAGCTTCCTTACTTTTGATATGAATCGATCCAAATTGACTGTCAAGCGTTAATAAGGAGTGTATCGAATATAAGCTTTCCACATACATTTGCGTTGTACGCATGTATTTGTGATGGTTTTTTATGCTCTGAACACTGCATGCTGTACGTTCGACTGTCAGCTTTCTTTTGTTTACTTGTTTTTGTGGTTCAAATTCTGCGTTTTCAAAATGTCGCGTATTGAAAAGGACGTGAAAATTAAGGTTCTGGACACATGGCTAAGTGAGAAGGGCATTACTATGCGAAAATTGGCGAAGCAGTTTGGAATTCATCATGCGAGTGTTAAAACCATCATTAATAAGTTTGGGGAACACTATTCTTTGGATGAGCTACCAGGAAGAGGCAGAAAACCCGGTTCTTCCAACCCGAAACTGGAACAGAAAGTGGTATCTCTAATCATGAAGAACAAATCAATGTCAATACGTGATTTGTCCAAAAAAGCAGGAACGAGTGTCGGAATGATCCAGCGTATCAAGAGGCGAAACCACCTGAAGACCTACAAGAAGCAGAAAATCTCGAAACAAAGTGCAGAACAGAAGAAGCGAGCAGCAACAAGGGCCCGGAAATTGTATTCGCGTCTTTTGCAGCGTCCGGATGCATGCGTTTTGATGGACGATGAGACCTATGTAAAGGAGGACTCAAAAACCCTTCCAGGTCCACAATACTTTACTGCCGTCGTTGGGGAGGATGTGAGCGATGCGGACAGGTCGATTCAAGTGGAGAAATTCGGGCGAAAGGTACTGGTATGGCAAGCAATATGTTCCTGTGGTTTGAAGTCAACCATTTTTTACACTACCGGAACTATAAATGCGGAAATCTATCGATCTGAGTGTCTCCAGAAGAGATTGTTGCCTTTATATAAGAAGCATAGTACACCTCCACTGTTTTGGCCGGATTTAGCGTCGGCTCACTATGCCAAAACCACTCTCAATTGGCTTGCGGAAAAGGGTATAGATTTCGTTGAGAAAAATATCAATCCACCAAATTGCCCTCAGCTTCGACCCATCGAACGTTACTGGGCAATCGTGAAGAGGGTCTTCAAGAAGACTGGTAAGTCAGCTGGGTACATGCAGGAGTTCAAAAAAATTTGGGCTCAAGCGTCCAAAAAATGCGATGCAACACTTGTCCGGAACTTGATGAAGAGCATTCGATCCAAAGTTCGAAAATTCGTGAAGGAATAACTTAAATTTCATCCGGTCTTCATTATGTTCAAGTTTAAACCTCGTACAATAAAGGATCAATTTTTTGTATGAAAAAAATATCGGTTTTCAACATAATTTGAAAGAAAGTTTGTGGATAGCTTATTTTCGATACACTCCTTTTAAATCACATTTTGTGAGTGGTTTATATTTTACTAGACAGCCAATACAATAACTCTTCAGAGAAATGGCTAAGCTCTTCAAACATCCGGGGGACTATAAGGATTTCACTTAGATTTTTGTTCTAAATTTTGTTTCTTTTCAGGCAACAAATAATTTATTTCTACCAAATTGTGAAGACAATATCTAATATCCTGTTTTTGTTTCGTTTTTGTTATGCTTGCCTCTTCTCAGCCACAACTACTTCTCTCTAAATTTTCCCTATCAATCTCCTACTATCCCTACACGGTAGGAATAGAAAACCCATTAATGGGTAAAATTTCACCCATTTTTCTAACCTGTATGCAGCTGTCAAAAAATAGAATAAAAAAATACGAAATGGGTAAAATATTACCCATTTGGATAAACTGTTATTGAAAATAATATGGGTATTTTTTTACCCATAAATGTGTATTGAAAATATTTCAACTTGTCTTGTTTTTGCTCCTGCCATCCACCATCAATCTTACCTCTAATCAGTTTCACACAAGTGATTTTAAGAAAGACATTTACACCGTCTTCAACTCGAGGTTGTACAGACTGAACATTAAACATAGAGCGAATTACAACGGACACCTTAACCTAACACCCAGTGGACCAGATTGGACATTTTCGTTTTGCGAAAAGTTCCTGTGTCTGGCGCGGGAATCGAACCCTCACTTCATAGAAATCGCTTGAACGACGGGAGACGCCGCTAACCGCTTGACCACGAAGCCCACATTTTATTCGGATTGACCTCCGCCCCGATGTTCAGAAGGTCCTTTAAAATCCCACTATGGATGAAGTCAATAATAAGCTGGACAACGCCTCGCTCGAAAGGCTGCAGGGTAAGTAGGAGTAGGTGTTATAAATAAGTGGTATTAGAATAATTCTTTATATTGCAGGTCTGAAATGTCCAGTGTCCGGCTAAGATGCCTTCTTCCATAGTTACGTTGTTGAGCTCAAAGCTCAAAGAATCTGGTCCAATTTATTTTTTAATTGTGTGGCTTCATGATGAAAAATAAAGCTTACGTTTCATAAAATTGTTGCTTGTGTTTTTTCCTTAGGAATCAAAAACCCATTAATGGGTAAAATTTTACCCATTTAACAAAAAAGAGAGTATACATAAACTCGATTTACACATTATTGAGTAAATGGCGCAAATGTCAGATAATGGGTATTTTTTACTCATTTTTCACAAAATTTCATTTTCAAAGATGGGTAAAAAATACCCATTTCCTGACATTTGTTATATACCCATAAATGGGTAAATTGAGTTTACGCATTTAGTGGGTTGACTCCCTTTTTGGGGAAATGGATGAAATTTTACCCATTAATGGGTTTTTGATTCTTACCCTGTAACCAATGCACGGAAGTTAATGGGACAACGGGGCCCGTTAGTGAAAGTGGCGGCATGCTATACGGATTAGTATGCACGAACGCTTAGGCTATGTAGGTTCTCACTCAGCTTAGGTGCAGATCGGTGGGTAGTTGCCTGCCAGGGTGGGGGCTGATCAATAACAATAACAATTACATAAAAACATACAATCTTTATTTACACATTTTTCTCAATTTTTTTTTTATTTGATGTAGCTGAGAGCTTCCTCGACGTCCAATTTTGAACCGAGATAAATAGGACAACGTTGATGGATCGAAGTTGGTACCACATCCAAAATTTCCTTATCCTTACCGGCACTGGCTTTACCGCCAGCTTTAGTTACGATATAAGCCATTGGGTTGCACTCGTACAATAGACGGAGCTTGCCATTCTTAGCCGCCGCCGTTGCCGGGTAAATGAAGATACCGCCATACTTGATCGTTCGATGTACGTCGGCAACCATGCTGCCAACATAACGTGCACCATATGGCTTGCCCTTGGCAGGATCTTTTTTGTCCTGAACATAGTTATACACCGATGGATCCCACGTAGAAGCATAGCCTTCGTTGATTGAGTAGATATTACCCCGATCCGGAATGCGCATGTTATAGTCCGTCAGCACGAACTCACCAATCGATGGATCGTACATAAATCCATGAACACCTTCGCCCAGACTGATCACAATCATGGTGGCAGACCCGTACAGAGCATAACCAGCAGCTACCAGCTTGTTTCCAGGTTGGAGGGCATCCGTAATGGAAGGTTCTGAGCCTTCATTAATCTGCCTGGAAGACAAAAAAAAATCGTCATAGAATAGAACGCATTCGCATTTTTAAAAACATACTTAGTGATTCCAAAAATGGATCCAATAGAAACTAGGCAGTCGATATTGCTGGACCCATCCAGGGGGTCAAACGAAACCACGTATTTTCCTTGTTTGTCAGTTTCAATCTCGATAATGTTGTCGTTCTCTTCCGATACCAATAAGCACGTGGAGTACGATGATTTGAGCATATTAATAAAGATCTCATTGGACAGTACGTCTAACTTTTTCACCTGTTCTCCCTGGACATTAGTATCCCCGGAGATTCCTTGCCTAAGCGAGAATTAATAATGTGGTTCTAGGTACTTGATACTAGCGGTCCTAAATAATCCATCAATACTCACAGTTTTGCGATTCCCGCCTTACGGACGGCAGAACTGATGGCCTTGATCGCAGTCTGGATGCAGTTAAGCAGCTGGGAAAGATCACCCGTAGCGTATTTATATTTCTTCTGCTCCTGCAGTACGAAACGCGTTAGCGTCATGCAGTTGGAGTCGAAAGCAGGTCCTTGCTGGGTCATGATTTTAATGAGTGCTGTGAATACAGAGAAATTTGGTTGGTGATTTCAATATATAAAGTCAGTAACTCATGCACTTACTGCCACAGCCAATGGATGAAACTCATAAGGGGCGATACACTGCCGTGAAACGCATATCAGTCCCATCTTTGCTTGATTTCCTATTCATATGCGACTGATATGCGTTTCACGGCAGTACACCAATTACGTAAGACGTTCTTATAGTTTTCTTATCTCCCTATCGCCCTTTTTTAGGTTTTTAACATACAAATCTGAAAAAAATGCATGACGCCTAAGAAAATGTTTATAAACCCTTACGTAATTATTGCATTGCTCCTAGACAGCTGCGTGACCTTGACTCAACCATTAGATGAGTTTCCAAGAATTAATAGTTGACAACATGATGGAAAAAAACAATATTTACTCGTTATTAAGAGTTATTTTCAGGATTTATACAAAAAAAAAACTGCTCAATCAGCGACCTAGTTCAGCACGCAGAGTGATATACACTAAGGTCTTTTTTTTACACGGGGGATACGTTCCACTTTTACTATGAAACCGAGTAAAAAAAAGACTAAATAGAGTTGATCAATTCACATGCATAAACATTTCAAATTGCTTCGATTTTCTTTGCACGTGTTACCTTTTCATGAAATGGTAAAAATACAGTTTTTAAAATTTTGAGAATTTACACCAAAAATTGTGAATGTTTTGAAAAACTGCTATATGATTACTTTTTGACCAAAACAAAAAATGTGTTTCGAATTAGGCCGATAAGTTGTTCCGTTTTGGAATTATCGCCGAAAACAAACTGCGTAGAAAAACGTGTAAAAAAGACCTTAGTGTAATTCGATGAGTCGGTTAAAAGTCGGTTGGTGTTGGGTAGTTTTTGTTTTGTCAACTTGAATAATTGGAGAAAATTATTTTTTCAAAAGTTTCAAAGAATAATTCTCGTGTAATTTTTGAAAAAGGGTTTATCTTCACTAATCGATTCTCTTTATCGACTTTCTCTTTGGTTTATCACGGTTAAACAATTGCATTTGTAGTTTTGCTTGCCGCTTGTTAGCTTGCACATAGAGCAATAAATTCTATAGAAAATGCTTTTGTTGTCGCGTTATTAACAGAAACGAAAGTCGAGGAAGAGAATCAATCAACGAAGATAGGCCCTTTGCAAATTTTACGCTAGAATTGTAAATTTGTGTCACATCAAAAGCCTTATGATTTGTTCATACTACAGCGTTGTAACATAATACAAGGCTATCTTGATGACATTTTCCTTGTTGATAATTTTCAAAACACCCTTGTAGGTATTATGTTACAAGTATGTAGTCTGAACAAAGCATTACAGTTTGTTATTACATTGTAAAAAAAAATCAAAAAAACAAAAAAAAAATTATTGGACAAATGCATTTGTTAAGATGCAGGCATCTTTTGAATAAGATAGCGTGAGTCATGCAATCCACCCATTTGTCCGTCACATGATTTTTGTCTGAGCTTTTGTACTGATGTTCGATAAGTGAAATGCCAGAATAAGTTAAAACTACAATATAAAACACTGCTATTTTGATCAAGAAAAGCCTGTACATTAAGCATTCTTACATAAAAAGAAGCAGGCGTATCACATCTCAACCAACACAATACATACTCGTCATCATGGAAGTTGAATATTTCCAATACTGTGGAAGTGGAAAATCGTAGAGTGCTGTGGAAAGTGGAAGTGGAAAATATAAGTGCCCAGACAACCAGAAGTCGTATAACAATGTTCATATGGTTTCGTATATTCTAACGTTTTAAGTCAAAATCGCATTTAATTGTTGTCTTCAGAAAATTTTTTCGAGTGATTTGCGATGTATCGAGTTCCCATCGTACTGCATAACAAACTAAGTCAGATTGGATCGTAAGACTTCTAACATTATAAATTTTTTATAACAGATTGAATCGTATACGATGTCAAACAAACTCATTTATGGAAAAAAATGAAATTTGCACTTATATTTGCGTATAAGCCATATTTTTGCATTCTGAGTTGTTTGCTTTAATATATGTTTGTATATCACGAAAATAACTTTCAATATACGTGCATTTTGGTTGTCTGGGTGCTGAATTCTTTGCGAATAGCTGCTTTAATTTAACTAAAAAAATTTGGTAATTTATAAAGACTGTACTCGAAAAATATGAGACACACTGATTAGCTTGTATTATTTTAGCGTGTGGGTAAAAATTTATGATGTTTATACGTGGGCAAAATTTCTTCACAATCTGTCAAGTGGTTATCGCGATGGCATCGGAACAAGAACAGATCTTTCAAAAAATTATGTGCGCCGTCGTGGAAAATCCGACTGCGTCCCACAGATGAATCGGAAAACACTTCCATCATTCGACGGTGTCCCAGTCGGTGAAGTCATTCATGGAGACCCAGACGACCCAGCGGCGGCCAGGCAGTTGCAGAAAACCATAGTCAGCGGATCTGGTGAAGGCAAAGGAAGGTGTTGAATCTGTTCAAGTGTCGACCGAACCTTTCGATCTGCGATGTGGCGAAGAAGGCGGAAGTTTAAATCTGGTTTGCGAAAAATCAATGAAACGTGTCGGCGTCTACGTTTACAAGTTCAGGAAGGCACCAAACCGGAAGAACAGACAAAAAACGACCCGCGCCAGGAAGCTGTACCGAGAGTGGCTGACGATACCAAGGTGCGTTGTGATGGATGACGAGACTTATATCAAGGCGGACACAAAGCAATTGCCGGGCCAGGAATTTTACGTTGCCACATTACAGTTCCTAGGAGATTAAGGAAGAAGGTGGTCAATTTCGCCAAAAAGTTCTGTGTTTGGCAGGCCATCTGTGGGTGGTGAGAGACGAGCCAGCCATAAATCACGATGGGTATCATGAATGGAAAAATCTACAGAGACGAGTGCCTCCAGAAGCGTCTGCTATTCTTCCTGCTGTCTCACGGAGGCGAGATACAGTTTTGGCTGGATTTGGTCTCCTGCCACTACGCACGGCCGGTGTTACACTCATACAGAGATTATAATGTTGTTTTTATATCAAAAGACTTCAATCCACCGAAGTCGCCGGAACTTCATCCGATTGAGATCACCATGAAGGCCAAACTTCGTAAAATACTCAAAGTATTCGAGAACGAGTTGACTTTGCAGAAACATTGGGTAATAGTATCGAAAGAAGTCGGATCTACTATTTCCCAAAACCTTATGAGTGGTTTCAAGGGCAAAGTGCGGGCATTCGATTATGGAGAAGAGATCCAATAAACCAACGAAGTAGAAACCAGGGGGTAAGTCACTCTGCCACGTTGTGTTTGTGTTTCGGGGTGTCGGATGGGGTTTCAGTGTTTCAACATATCTATCAAAACAATCGAAATGTTATGCTTATTAGCAACCATAGACTTTTTTGATATTTAATCCACGCTCTCTTATGCACCATATGAATCACACCAATGCAAGCGATAGGAAAACACTGGAATACAAACAATCAATTGGTGTAAGTGGTGCCTGAAATGAATTTATTTCATGTTGTGGCGAAGAAAATTCGACTAAAAATGAATTTTAGGCGATCATTTTTTTGTGTGTCTCATTTCTTTCGAATTGTCTTAAGGATAATTTTGCAGAACATTTGTACTTATTTTACTGATGTAGTTTGTAAATTTTTAAATGCCATTTCTATCTCAACTGTTTTGTACAAGTATTACTGATTTCTAGTAAATAATAATAAATACTGACGCAAAACGTAAAAACCACCAAACCGTAAAATATACCAAACCGTTCTGTTGTTTCAATTGGGAGCTCAGCAGATATTGAAAACCAGCTCAGCCAGCTTTGAAATAAAGTTCAAAATTGTTATGTATCGTAGTGTGCGGGACGGGTTTTAAGCAGTTCATTCATCACTTGGCATATTTGATGATGCTGTATGTAATCTATAATTAGAACTGCCAATATTTGGACGTTAACTCCTTTGCTTACTTCTTATCTATCAGAACTTACCTTCGGAAACGAGCATTAGACTCAGAAAATTGCATAGCGATGGAATAAAGTTCCCAATGCAGGGACTTATTAAAAGCATGCTGATTGCTTTCCGATCATGAAAATGTTTTCTTCAGCACCGCAATCCGTACATAAATTAACAATATTGTATGAGTATCAATCTGTCCATGTGTGGGAAGGCGAAATGAAATAGGCCAGTTTACGATTTGCTGCTAACGTCAATTTCCTCAACCCGCTCCATCGTTTTACCCATCCGCTCTCGAAAACAATCAACCGTCGGTTGCTATGATCAAAAACTCGTCTACTAGGTTATGAGTCAGACGTATACTACCAAACATTTAGTTTGTCATTGGCAATGTGTATTTATTATTTCATTTACACTCACGGAAATGTTTGACAAAGCGACTGCGGCGACAAATGTGATGCTTCACTCAAAAACGAGCAAATGAAAAAGACAACTGGCTTTACGTTACAATACCGGTACACCATAGACATGGTTAACAAACAAAAGAGGTAACAAGGGCACACTCCAGGGACCTGACAACCCTATCCTATATACTAGCGTTTGACAGTATGCAACATATCACGGGTCTTATTTGAACACTCTGGCAAATACATTTAAGATTTCCATAAGGTTCAACTTATGAATGATTTTTTCGAATTTCATAAGCCTGACTTATGAATGGATTTTGTTTTACGCGATGGATTTTTCTTGTACGCCTTTAAGCTATTCTGTTTACAAGCGTTGATATATATTAGTGGGCAAATCACTGGATCCATAACCTCAACGTTCAAGGTTCGAATCCAGGTTACTCCATAATTTTATTTTTTCAACATCGTTATATTCCATAATGATGATAATAATGAGATTCATACGGATTTCTTGTGGCAAATAATCATAATGCAATCTTATGAATATCATAATGCAATCTTATGAATATCGAAAGTTTATTTCGGTGAGGCAATAAGGCCCATCTGACTTCCCTAATAAATTTCGTACACATACACAAATTTGATAGTCAAGTTTACCATCATTAGGGGGTTAGGACGACTATTGCAGTATAGTGTTTTTGAACCGACTATGATCATGGTCAAAACAATTATTAAAAATAGTTGATCCAACATTTGCCATAATGTCGAAATAGTCCTTGTTACCATGATCATAGTCAAGAAAGTTATTGTAACCATTGTATGCGATAGTCATCCTGACCATGATTTAAATGTCGGTATGACGATAGAATTTTTTTCAGAGTATGGTTATTTTTCTTCACGACCTATTTGGGGTATCATCCAAACCATTACAGAAATAGTTAGAGGATTTGTGAATCGTTCGTTTAAGGTATTTTTTATCAGGGTTACTGCGGATACGTACCCGTAGTAACAAACGTCAGACGAGCCTTATTCAAATAAGGCCCGTGATATATTGCATACTGTCAAACCTCAGTAACAAGGATAGGGTTGTCAGGGCCTTGCGTACACGCGAAAAATGCAAAATTTAAGTTCTTCGGAAGGTACACTGAACCCATACATCCTCCTTTTATCGAATGAATCCTCCATCGGTTGATATCGAAACATTGAAATCGCATTTTCGAATGATAGATGCAGGCGGAGGACGATTTTCTAGAAACCAGATGATTATCCTTCTAATGTTGAACAACTAATAATACGCGAAGTGAATTGACTTCCTGTTCAAACTTGAATGCACGCTACATGAAAAATCCTAATCCCAAAGTGGAATGCGTATTGCATTGGAAAAAGCCCTATAACGCAAATCATTTAAAATGAGGATGACAAACATTCCATTTTACATCATTCGGTAAAAACCTATCAATCGCTATCAAAACTGGTACCATCACTAATAAAAGGCCAGTATAGACCTAAAAAGTAGAGAGGTTACGGAATTTTGTTCAATATTACCAAGAGGAATTTTGACAATTGATATGCATGGAACGAAATGTCACCTTCACTTACGGAATAATCGAGCGGAATATTTTTCCGAAAGTAAAAGTGACAGCTCCCGTTAGTTTGCGTGGAAACCTTACAAATTCCAATTTAATTTTTGATTCTTTTCAGGTGGATACTGCTGCAGAAATTTCTTTTCTATTCTTTACTTTTCCGTTTCAGTAAACGGAATATAACATGGGTTTGGGATAGAAAAAGAAATTTCTTTCGAACACGATACCGACCTAAAGGATCGAATTCCGCTCGCTTCCTACGGAGTCACGGAAAAATATTTCCTGACTTCTTCAATTTGTGTGCTCCCGTTGCAATCTCTGCTCAACGGTTGAGAAAGTGTAATGTGAAATAAATTTATGTAGTTGGATTGTTTCAGATTATTCATGAATCGCTAATTATCTACACAGTTTTGAAACAAACATCATATTAAATTTGGTTGATTATCATACGAAACATGGATGATCGTCATACGGATCTAACCATAATCATCCGATTTCGGAATGCTTTGCGTTAAGGGGCGCAATCGAATTACTTTTCAGACGATCTTGGGATGATGTTTGGGTTCAGTGTAGGAAACTGATGGTTTTCTAGATGATGTATTTAAAATCTTCAAAATGACCGTAATAAATTGGTATTCAATCATAATTTACACATCAAATCATTAGCCCGATAGATAGAGTTTATGTTCGTATCATTAAATGTGAAATAATTTGGAAAATGTAGGAGTAGATTTAGATCTATTACCTAACAACTGATGAAAACAGTGATCCCTGATTATGCCGTTCTCTACTCTATATTGATTACTAAGACGACCACCAAGCACTTGTATTTTCAGTATTTTTTTACCGAGTTCGGTAATGTCGATTTAATGTAACAGATTGAGTCGACTTTTTGTTAGTATTATGGCAATTTCAATTATATACAGCCTGATATTGAATAAATAAAACAAATGCAGCGTTATTAGAAATGTCGAAAAGATTATTTTTTTTTCTCATTATATGTAGCGTATGTGTCCTTTAACTCAGCCCAATATGCAGCGGTGGATTACATTACTTATAACTCATTAAGTTATTGAGCTGAATACGATATTAAACTAGTAAAACGTTGGCTTAGATAATTCCATTCCAATCTGATAAATCGATATTGTGTTACTTCGGTTTTTGGATTGGATAAGTCAGTTGAAAAACATAATCACACAATAATACATTTTCATTAATTTTTTTAGCAATACACAAATTTTACTATGTAATGAATAATTTAGTTTTAGGTTGGGAACATAGTAAAAAATGTGTCCCTAAAATTGGGTACGGTATACTTGTGAAATTATTGATTATGTTTTAATGTGAAGAGTTAGTTTATTACGCGTGACTTTTTTCTGTACATAGAATGCATTACTATGCATATTTTATTTAGTCAAACTTAGGTCATTTGAAGATCGTGAAAGTAACCTGTCAGCTTAACCAGTTAACTTATTAGAGCTAAAAAATGTGAGAAAACAAAAAACTTGCTCATGTGTATGTCTATAAAGTAATGAAGTCTTTTCTGCTTAAGAATAAATCTATCAACATGATGAAAACATGATTTTAACGATTTTTGTTGAATTTATGACATATTTGATACATAGGCCGAGTATAGGTGCTAGGCTGACATTACATCCCGTTACGCTATGAACATAGTACAAAAAAACAGCCTTTTTCTTGAACAGTTTGAGTTCAAGTTTGAGAATCGTTGATTTAAAATAACGTGTGGCAAATAACACATTACGTTCAAAGTAACATTGGCGAATTCCATTCATCAACTTAAGACTTTAGAACGCGTAGACATATTCTGTTGCTTCCAAAACAACAGCTCTGTTCTATGAGGAAACTTTGTTGTTTTGATCATAGATATTTTCCGCCGCGAACTGGTTCATCTCCCACAAACTACTACTTTGCATCTTACCCAATAAAAACATTCTAAACATTCGGTCACTAATCAGTTGGATTATCATGTGGTAAAAGGTCACTATCGTCAAAGTCAAGCCAGAAAAGCCAAAACACCAAGTAAAAGGCAACCAAAGTGCAATAACAGAATACCAGAGAATCAGCAAGGAACAAACCCACGAAAAAACAACTTGATCGTGTCGGTTAGGCTATAAATACATTCTACTACTAGCCGGTTTATGGATGATATTCAATTCGACAATGTCGATAGAATGATTATCAAATTTTCGAGCTGTTTGTGGACGATCCCTAATAATTCAATACTATTGTTTAAAATTGTTTGCTCCAATCATGCAACTGGTAGTTGTCACTGTTATTTTGGTAATTTTTCAAAAAGAAAACAATTTTTTCCTACCTTTAAGCTGTACGACAAGCCACGTTGAACTTGATCTCTTTCGCCGAAAATACAACTTTCTATCTGCTCTGTCGCTGTACAACTAACAGTGATAGTATGATCGTTTCACAAGACGACTATATGAAGACTGAGTTGAGGTTTCATAACAGGTTTGAGTTCAACGCACATGCACGAATAGTAATAAAAAATAGCGCATGTGTTCTCGGTTCTTATACTTAAGTGCTTATCGGAGTTATATATTGGTTGTTAAATACGTTATTTAATTAAATACGTTGGGCTTATCAGTGGTCTGTTGTAGTTCTATGTTTATTATTCTAAGTTTCTTGTTAGTATTGGTCCCTTATACATCGCCCTGATATCTAACTGTATAAGTCGTCAATACAGCAATGAGTTGATGCGGGTGCCTCAAAGTCGCAATGACGTCTATATAAGGTCTGTACCAGTAGCCACAACAAACTACACAGAGAGGAATTTGATAGTCAATTGTACCATTATTGGGGGTTGGGACCTGGGTTAGGATGACTATTGCAGTATAGTGATTTTGAACCGACTATGATCATGGTCAAAACTACCATTAAAAATAGTTGATGCAACATTTTCCATAATGTCGGAATAGTCCTTTTTATCATGATCATAGTCAAAAATGCCATGAACGTGGTGAATTCGACCATTTTCATGGTTATTGAAACCATAATATGCGATAGTCATCCTGACCATGATTTAATTGTCGGTACAACGATGAAATTTTTCTCAGAGTAGTGAAATGAGCAAAATTCGCTCATGACACTAATACCACCGCATTCCTTGCGCACGCTACACAAGAGCTCGGAATGTGCTACGTCATGCTATTTTTTTGATTCTTTCGCTCCCTGATTGTTTATTGTGTGCACTATACAAATTCATTGTTCAACCGATTCCAGTCTATCGATGAATGAAAAATTGGCTCTGTATCGCTACTCGATTATCAAGTCCCAGCGTTTGAAAGTTAATGTGGCAAAAATTCAATTACCTCAGTTAAATTCACTATAAATTACCCATGTTATCGGGAGGAAATGCTTTTGCTCAATAATTATTATTCATGATTATTTCCACGTTTGAACTGATTTTTTTCATCTAAACCTATGCACGCGCATAGAAAGTTCAATAGTGTTACGTAACTCGTCGGCTCAGCAATGTTTACATTATTTTTGCTTCCAATACATGCAAGCAGTGCGTCGCCTCAGACATTATCTATACGTCATTGACAAAGTCGAGCCCCTTGTTTTGTTTTTTTCCTATTCGTACACTCCCGTTTCATTTTACTCAATTTTTGATTACAATTGTATACTATCTCTTTTTCTCTCACGGAAATGTTACTCAATTTTCGTAAACAGTGGACAGATGGTATACAATTGTAATAAAAAATCGAGTAAAATGAAACGGGCGTGTATGCAATCTGAAGAGTTCATAACGTGGATCGGTAGCTTAACCAGCAATTGAACGAATGCTTGTTGCCTTTGCATGTAATAAACCGGCAGAATAATCAAAGCCGCATGGCAAATCCAACAAACAATCATTATTTAACATTTTTTCTACAAATGTATTTGTGGAGCCTATAGGGCAAATCCATGCCATAATGAAAGATGGTAGGACATGATATTATTTGATATGGCAGAAATTTGTAACTTTGTAATTTGAAAAAATAAATTAAAGCTCTTTGCTTTTTGTGTGTATAAAAATTAAAGTTTACATTAACATGTAAATCTAAATGTTTGTACACTAAAACCAATACACATATGCGCTCATTCTTTTTATCACCTTCCTCTAATAGCTGCCATGCGTTGACCAAAACCAACTGAAATGAGCCGATGAATCTTACTTCCCCTCTTTGTTTACAAAATCAGATACGTCTGTTTGAAAAAGTACTCGAGAAATATTTAGACTTATTTTTAAATAGGTCAAAATTTAATGTTGGTTTTGATAAAATCCAAATTACCCTGAAACCACGGTCCATTACACAGTTTGAAAAACTCAAGGAAAATTCAACTACATAGCATGCACATAAAAGGAATGCGATGATTTGCACAGATTTAAACGACGATTTTTTTTTCTGAGGCAATAAATGTACACGATTTGCAACGGAAGATTTATACAACGTTTACTTTTATGATTCATCCTGTTGAACCGTATAAAAAACTTGTTCATCTGTTACACAACATGTCTTCAAATTTTTGTTAACCAAAACTTCACAATGCTTATTCAGAATAACTCATGGAAACCAAAATCACCAATGAGTTGTCAGCAGCTCATTGCCGACTCCAGTGTCAGTCTTGATTGATGCTGTCGGTTTGTGTGAGAAAATTTATGTTTGTGTACACGAAATACATATAATAAGGCTTGTGCGCGACAAAATCTGGACAGATTAAATTTGGAATAAAACAAATTTGCTGTTAGTTCAATCCAAGATGCATTTTTTATTCAATCAATTGTGCATTATTAGTCATCTGAAAACTAATTACAGTTACTTAATTAGGCTGCATGAAGAAACTACGAACTTTTGAGTTCACTCCAGCCATAAGGGCCTGTGCAGACTTCTCTGCAACCGATTTAGCTGCTTTTGTCCAAGATTTTCGAGATTTTTCTATAGTTGTAGCTTGTTGTTTATACTGAGAGAGTTCTCTTTTCACGAGAGCCTAATACCGCTCGATAGGTCGCAACTCCGGGCAGTTAGGTGGATTCGCCTCTTTCGGTACAAAATGGACTCCATTCGCTTTATACCATTCAGAAACATCTTTGGCGTAGTGATAACATGCCAAATCAGGCCAGAATAGCGAGGAAGCGTCATGACTCCGTAGGAATGGCAACAATCGCTTCTCTAGGCATTCTTCACGGTGTATTTCCTTGTTTACCGTTTCGGTAGTGATAATGCTTTGGCTTGCTCGTCCACAGCCTGCCAAACCAAATATTTTTTGGGAAACTTGGCCTATTTCTTCGTCTAGCCACAGTACGTACCGAAAGATCTGGTCTCTACTGCAATATTTGCTTCACCTTCGCGTCCTTCTGGTGGTTCCTGAGATGCGTTTTTGTTCCGCTTTCAGCCTTCCTGGCTGTTGTTAAACGTGTATCGAAAGATTTAAGAATGTTATGGACAGTGATTGCTGGAAAACCAAGCTTGTTTGCAAATGTTCTTACTGACAGATCCGGGTTTTCTTCCGACCGCACACAGTTGCTTCTCGCACTTGCTTCGATCTAAAAGCTTGTAGCATCACCAAACATTGATTTTACATAATGAACAGACATACGTTCATCAGTCTGCGAAATATTTCACGCGTTGATGAAGTATTTCCAGAGGGGTGTCCCGATTTTGTCGCGAACAAGCCTTAAGATACTACCTGCTTTCGAGTGCTGACGGGTCATTTGCACGAGAGAATAATACCTTCTGCTCAAATATGAACGAGACTGGTTAAATAAAATACTAACGGTTAATTATTCTTCTATATTTATTTTGTCTCCTTCAAAATAATCACCATCGGATGCGATACACATATGCCAACGTTTATTCGATTCCTTATAGCACTTTTCATACGCCTCTTTTGGTATCGCCTTAAGCTCCCTCTTCGAATTATCTTTTATGACTTAAATCGTCTGAAAATGTTTACCACGAAGCGGCAATTTGAGTTTGGGGAAGAGGAAAAAGTCACATGGTGCCATATCAGGCGAATACGGTGCTTGAGGAACGATGTTAACGTTGTTTTTGGTCAAATAATCGCGAACTAAACGTGATGTGTGAGCTGGTGCATTATCATGATGCAAAAACCATGACTTGTTGTCCCACAATTCTTTCCTTTTAAGACGAATATTCTTGCGCAAACGCTTCATAATGCCCAAATACTATTCAGCATTGACCGATTGACCTTCCGAAAGGAACTCCGAGTGCACCACACCTTGGCTACCGAAGAAAATAGTCAGCAGAACATTGGATCCTCCCTTAGCTCAGTCGGTAAAGGCGCAGTTACAAAGCAAAACCATGCTGGAGGAGGCTGGGTTCGATTCCCGGTCTGGTCTAGGAATTTTTCGTCAAGTAAAATCTCTCGACTCCATAGCATCGGGCATAGCGTATAATTGTACTTGCCACACAATCATACTAATGCAAACATGGTACTTGGCATCGGAAGCTCTCAATTTATAACTGTGGAAGTGCATTTAGAACACTTAGTTGAGAGCAAGCAATAAGCTAATTGTGAAAGTAATAAGCTTTAAATTCTAAAAGAAGAAGAAGATCCTTGATTTTCGATCGACTTTGACGTGGTTTTTTTGGGTTTCGGCTCATTTTGGAAGCGCCATTCCGATGATTGCTGAGCTGTTTCGACGTCGTACTCGTTGACCCATGTCTCATCACCAGTTATGATGTGCTGGATGTCCGTATCACTCATTGTGAGCATTTCCTTAGCGACAGTTTTGCGTTGCTCTTTTTGAAGAAAATTCAACAATTTTGAAACAAGACGTGCGGACACACGTCTCATGCCCAAAACATCGTGTATAATATTATGATCGGATCCATTTGATATGTTGAGCTCATCTGCTATTTCTCTCTCGGTCACACGGCGATTTTACAGCACAATTTTCTTCACTTGTTCGATGTTTTCTTCGTTTATTGATGTTGCTGGACGACGATCATGAGGCAGATATTCAACTGATCTTTGAACGACTTATACCAATCAAACACACGTGCAAGCGATAGAGCAGATTCCCCATAGGCTTTCTGCAACATTTTCAATGCATCCGAAGCACTTATTTCGTTGGAATAACAAAATTTCAAACTAATTCTTTGCTCTACGTTTGATTCCATAGTAAAATTCAAGAAACACACTGGAGGTTGACTTGTTTATAGCAACAATCAATGTGCAACTAGCGATTTGAAATTGGTTCACTGTTGTAGAACCCCTCGGTCCGAAGTATACCTTGCAGTCTGCACCTTGCAATAATTCTTGCGCTTTTCGGTACCTTCTGGTACTAGTATCTTGGTTGTTGTTTTGATTCACTATGTTATTTTGACACAACATTTGAGAATGTGTTGGTGTGAGCTATGTTGTTAGGGGCGAATCATTGAGCTTGGGACCGAGCTTGGGACCGATGTGCTAGTACTGACTGAGCCAAGAAAAATATCGTATTTGTTCGGGACCTACTGGTCTTAGAGTTAGTCTATGTTTATAGTGCCGTAAAAAAAGCTTCGTGACAGATCGTGCTCAAATTTGACATGTAAACGTATAACAGTCCTACCAATCTAAGAAAAAAAATGGACGATATGTCCTCCGCGGACCGTTTTATTCATAAAGTGTCGTTCATATTTGAGCAGAAGGTATACGTGGAAATTCCAGCCAAACACAAAATTATTAAACATGAAATGTTGATTGGCATATCTTTTTATTTCATTTCATTGCATGTAAGATACACATCTCTGTCATTCAGTAACTAGGTGAGTGTGTCGCAAATTGGCACGGAATAGTAAAATAAACTCCATAGTTTTGGATATTAAATAAAATAATAATGCGACGGTCCATAGGCATCAATAAGTCGCTAGTAGACCCCTCGCATTAAACGTTAGCAAGCCAGAAAATACACCACCACAGTCGGCGTGCAGCAAGACTGCCAATCACCAAGGAACCACCACATCCCCAAGCAACTACCACATCACAGCCGTGATCTATTTAAGCGGTGCGTAGTAGCAACAATCAATGTGCAACTAGCGATTTGAAATTGGTTCACTGTTGTAGAACCCCTAGGTCCGAAGTATACCTTGCAGTTTGCACCTTGCAATAATTCTTACGCTTTTCAGTACCTTCCGGTACTAGCATGGACTAACTCTAAGACCAGTAGGTCCCGAACAAATACGATACTTTTCTTGGCTCAGTCAGTACTAGCACATCGGTCCCAAGCTCGGTCCCAAGATCTATGATTCGCCCCTAACAACGTAGCTCACACCAACACATTCTCAAATGTTGTGTCAAAATAACATAGTGAATCAAAACAACAACCAAGATACTAGTACCGGAAGGTTCCGAAAGGCGCAAGAATTATTGCAAGGTGCAGACTGCAAGGTATACTTCGGACCTAGGGGTTCTACAACAGTGAACCAATTTTAAATCGCTAGTTACACCAACAATCAATGTGCAACTAGCGATTTGAAATTGGTTCACTGTTGTAGAACCCCTAGGTCCGAAGTATACCTTGCAGTCTTCACCTTGTAATAATTCTTGCGCTTTTCGGTACCTTCCGGTACTAGTGTCTTGGTTGTTGTTTTGATTCACTATGTTATTTTGACACAACATTTGAGAATGTGTTGGTGTGAGCTACGTTGTTAGGGGCGAATCATTGAGCTTGGGACCGAGCTTGGGACCGATGTGCTAGTACTGACTGAGCCAAGAAAAATATCGTATTTGTTCGGGACCTACTGGTCTTAGAGTTAGTCTATGGTAGAACTATCACTTTCTAGCTCCCGGATTAAAGCTGCTTCCAATGGTCACTTGAATGATTGTTGTAAACAGATTTACAAAGAAATGGTATGGTTAACAATGACTTGATCGCAAGAATGGTTAACAATGACTTGATCGCAGCAAGCCGTGCTTTGAAAATGACTTTGCGTAGGACGTTGTGAATGGAATCCCGCACATAGTGTGTTATGGCCGTGTTTCTTGAGATGGATTGTGCGTCGGTAGTTGCTTCCCATTTTTCGGTTTTTAGTGCCTCGCATCCGGACGAGCTTTCCAGCATCAGATAAGGAACATTAGTGCACGCTAAGACTTAATTACCCATAAAAAGGTAATTGTTTCACCCATATATGGGTAATTGATGCAATACTCATAATATGGGTAAATTGTACTCACAAAAGTGGGTACATTTGACGCACTATGTGAGTAAAGTGATTTTACTTTAACATGAGTAAAAGCACTTTACCCATATTTGGATGAAAAAATAAACATATATGATTGTATAGAGTTGGTTATCAGTCTTGCGACTAATTTTTTTTTTATACATGTTCTGAATTTGGATTTTGTCGTGAGTTAATGGTAAGTGAAGAAAATTGTTTATGCAAACACATTACTTTAATTCTGTTAATACAATTTAATTTACAAATATTTTGCTGCCAAAAGAAGGATGGAAAAATCATCTCGTCCCGGACATGAGCCCACATATTATTTGTCTGGCACCACCACTGACTTACGTAGGGAGAATATTACGTACATTTGTATGGTAGGCGAATATTTTGTGGACTGCATGCAGCACGCGACGTTAACTTTTTAGTAAAAAGTTCAACTGTGCTTGGTTCAAAACCACGCCATGGATTGGACAAAATTGTAAACTTCCTGGAGATTTATTCCTATGAGAATATTACCTATAGTACTCGATCAAGGGGTAGTTCTTTTGTGAAACTATTGGAAGAAATGGAAGAAGTAGAACAGGAAACCGACAGCTTTGTAGAAGCTTTTTTTTTATTAAATTTACCTAAATATGCGTGAAATTTACTTTAAATTGGTTACCCATAAATAGGTAAACATTACCTATATTGTTGGTTAACCATGTGTACCATGTGAATTTACCCATAAAATGAGTATGTGCACTTTTCTGCGATTATGGGTAAAGTTCACTCATATTTAGGGAAACTGATCTTAGCGTGTGAGGAAGAGTGAAAACTCTTCACATACCCATTTGTTATGTGAAGATTTTCATGCGAGGCTTATTGTATATGAAGATGACCTCAGAAGGTACTCTGAGAAAAATTTCATCGTTGTACCGACAATTAAATCATGGTCAGGATGACTATTGCATATAATGGTTTCAATAACCATGAAAATGGTCGAATTCACCACGTTCATGGCATTTTTGACTATGATCATGGTAACAAGGACTATTCCGACATTATGGAAAATGTTGCATCAACTATTTTTAGTGGTAGTTTTGACCATGATCATAGTCGGTTCAAAATCACTATACTGCAATAGTCATCCTTACCCCCAATAATGGTAAAATTGACTATCAAATTCCTCTCTGTGTACGTGTATAAACAGGCATTCTTGACATGGGTCGTTGGATTTTCAACAGAGCTGTCACCTCCAAGCTCCAGGGCTAAAAATGTTTGCACATAGTATCACATATAAATAAGTACTGCCGGTCAGTGGGAGATTGATTACACTCTCTCTCTCTCTCTCTCTCTCTCTCTCTCTCTCTCTCTCTCTCTCTCTCTCTCTCTCTCTCTCTCTCTCTCTCTCTCTCTCTCTCTCTCTCTCTCTCTCTCTCTCTCTCTCTCTCTCTCACACACACACACACACACACACACACACACACACACACACACACACACAGGAGAAAAAATGTAAAAGACGTATTGCCTTCAATTTTAAGTACACGCCGATTTTTTTCCTAATGTCGGCCTAAGTATTTTTTTTATAATAAATAAGCAACGGAAACATTTTTGAACATTTCTTTAACCAGAGACATAACATATACATATCTCGTGCCTAGTATCATAAGGGCGTAACTATAATGGTCGATTACTCTCCATCGATTTTCTTTTCTTTTTTTTTTTTTGGGGGAAGATTATTTTGAATAGTTTTTTTGTTTTTTTTGGGGGTTTTTTTTTGTTTTAAAAAAAATTTGCCAAATAGTTTTTTTTTTTTGTAAAAAAAAAAAAAGAATATATTTATTTGTTGGGGGGTTGGTTTTAAATGAAGGGGTTCATAGGCGTAGCCAGGGGGGGGCAGGGGGGGCCGTTGCCCCCCCCTAAGTTTTGATTTTATTTTTAGAATTTTACTATTTGTTTCAATATATTATTATTTATTTTTTATCTCTAGAAGGTTGCAAGGTAACTTGTTGCAATACAGTTGATTTTACTCTAATACTACTCAATTAAGTCACAATCAAGTCACTGTAACCAAATATGACTATTTTGTGTTGCTTGGGATGTTTGTCAGATTGCTCCTTTGCCTAAATAAAAAAGCCAAATTACGCGAAGTTGCCTCGATTTTGTAACAAGTTGTAGCAAAAACGCGTAAAAATTGACATCCATGAGAAAAAAGTTGTAATTATATAATAGTTTTTCAATAGTAACGAGTAACAATTTTATTACAATATTTTTCATTTAACCTAGAGCCCAACCTATGTAGCCTAAAGTATCTAAAAACCCCAAGCAGCACACAACAGTCAAAACTGGTTTCAGCAGCTCTATTGTGACTTAATTGAGTCACAGAGCAGTCACCTTTACTGGGTTGAAACAAATGTGCTACTAGGGAAATATCTCTTAATCTGTAATGTTCGCTATTAGATAAGCATTGATTGCTTTTTTTCCCCGCTAGCTGAAAGTTGAAGAAGCTATGCTCAATAAAATGTTCAGTTCTTGGTTAATCAAAAAACTGAATATTCAAACCTATGCTATAGCTTTCAGAAGCCAAATAATACTAGATTAAGAAACACAGTTGATAGTTAGAAAAAGTATCAACGAAAAATATTTATTTGAACTATTCATGGCATGGGTCAAACCGCCCCGTTACCCCGCTTTCCCCGTTTTAGGGTACTGTAGTTTCGTATTATTGAGAATATATGTTGATCATATCTTACAGTTTGAGTCAGCGTGTGAGAAGCAGAACAGCAAGCTAGTCAGGGCGAGAAGTTGCAGTTGTCTTATCCTATTCAAATAATTTATCCGTTTTTATGAGCATGAGCAGGATAATGAGCATGATTGACCGCCCGAAGTTGTTATTCCGTTACTGCCAGTTCAGCTGTTATTACTCAGAAGATCAACAGATGATGCAAACATGCTCAATGTGTAAAACTGGTTATCCCAAACTAAGGCAATACCGGCGCTGGCCTCGCCCGAATGCAGGTCAAATAAGGAAAGGGTAGGAATGCGTCAACGTTTATTTGGACGTTTTATTGGAAGCCGAGACCACCGCTGCACTTCCACGAGAAATCACTGGGATTTTGGATGACAAGATTGGGTGGCAGCAGGGTTCGTTTTGGTAAACAATAAGCTGAATTCACGCTTCGTTTAGTAAAATATTTAAATACTAGTACCGATTTCTGATTCGAACCGATTACAACAGTAAGGATGCTATTGGGGCCACACACAAAGTGTAATGGTGTTTTTTCATCGGAAAAACAAGGTGATTTTTTATAATGTTGGAGATCCGATTTGATCTGAGTTAAACCAATAATAAGGATGCTATTGGAGCCACTCACAAAGTGTGATGGTGGTTTTCCGTTAGGAAAACAAGGATAATTTTATGAACGCTTGAGAGACGCTTTGTTGTTCTCTTACTGTGCTCACTCGATCACTCGTTACACCGAATTATAGATAACCGAAACAACACGAAACGCGCCATGCTCGATAGGAAAATAGTGCGTAATAAAGCATCGACACAACCTTTCACAGCCGATGCTCGAACCAAACTCTTTTTTCGTAACTTACAATTTTTACTACTGTATTCTACAATCTATTGCACTGCTGTAACTAATAACTGTATCAATCAAGTTGAAGTGTCTAATGAACAGTCTATGCTAATCCATTAAAAATTGAGGGATTTCGTAAAAATTAGAGTCCGTAGATGCATTTTGTGCCTTCTGGTAACTTTATGTTTCTATTGATATCCATACTCATCGGTTTAATACCAACCGGGAGAGACTTGGCCTTATACAAATGGATTTCATTATCTCCAGTCCGCTCAACCAATCGCAACGTTTTGTGATAGATTGGACGGATTATTATAATTTGAGATAACTCCATGCAGATGTCTTCCAAGTTTTGCAGATCGACAAGCAATCGGTGGAGAGTTTAGAGGAAGACCGGAAGAATAAGCGATGGTTCTGCGCGTGTTTATAAACAGAAGAACCTTCATAACAAAACGAATCATCGTGTAAAATACATACGGTTTTTTTTTTAATTATAAGCAGTCTAAAGCAGTTATTTGATTCATTTTATCCAGAAGTACCATAAATGGACATTCGAAAGTTTTTCAAAAGTAAGTATAATATTTTCCAGCATGTAATTAAAAAAAACAAGCAAACAAAACAAAACGAATGTTTTTTCATGCAGCTGAAATAACCACGAATAGAAAAATATGCAAAATGGTTGTATTTCTCGAATTTGAACAACAATTTTAATGTAATTCAATGATACACCGTTTTGGTTTCATACTACTCAGATACACATGATTGCTACATATACCGTGTTTCGACAGAACGTGATTCAGTTGGATCATATCAGATAAATCGGTTCAAATTTCAAAACGCAGATGCAGATGTGTATATAAATTATTTTTAAAATATTGAGGAATAGCTGTTGGAACGCATATGAATTTCTTTTCGTCATTCATGAATAAAATTTCTTAAATTATTTACTAACTACTCGTGTGTTGATAATGCAAATAGCAACAATCAGCACAAAAAACACAGCTTGCTTACATTTGTTACTTACGTCGTTTTAAAAGGTTATGTTTGATGTTCCTGTTTAGAAAATATCAGATAAAATAATTATACTAAAGGTGAGCAAAGGGGACACAAACCATAAGCTATAAACCATCAAAACTCAAAATTTATGTTTGTTAAAAGCTAATCACTTATTATTTGAACAACCATTAAAAAAATTTAATCTATTGAAACGGTGTGAGCATGGTGAGTAAAAAACGGTGTTTCTTCTGTGTTGCTTTGGGTGAGAGGGTCGCGGATGAAAAGTACATTTTCAGTACAAACAGCAAACAAATTCAGTGGTTATTCTATACAAAAATCCAACATGACCCGTTAAATGTTTGGCATTCAATGTGGTTTGATTTAAAAACATGGGAAAAATCGAAAGTTTTTAAAATCGTTTTTTTTTTTCATTCCAGAACAAGCCTAGAATTGTTTAATCTTGTTGCAAGAAACGGACGGGTATTGTCAAATACTTTGGGTGAGAGTAGAGAAGATAATCCACCCGCATTCACCCGTAATGTCACATAAATGGGGCTCCATTCCCGCTCCATCTGTCGGAACATGAAAATGACCCTACTCTACTGGTCCACCGGGCGTTGTATTGTCCGTTAAGTGTCCGTTAATGTTAATTGTTCAGTATGTGCAACCACTGGTTGGAGACGATGTAATTCTCTCTCTCTCTCTCTCTCTCTCTCTCTCTCTCTCTCTAAAAAAAACTCGCCCCCCCCTATTTGAAATCCTGGCTACGCCTATGCCCAATTGATTGGATCCATAGACCAACGGTTATATTCGTTTCCCTTACATTCAAGCGATTTTCATCGCTAATTTTTGTTTGTTTTAAATTATTGTAAAAAAATTAAAAAAAAATTAGGTCTCAATATTTTTTTGAAGGGGAGGGGGGGAGAAAAAAGGGAAGGAGGGGGGGGGGGGGGGGGGGGGGGGGGGAAATGCTGGAACACATACACCATAAGCGATGCTAACCTTATCAGCTAACTTAACAACATGACAACAGAAAACGACTTTAATTTAGATTGCGTCTTGCGTTTTTTCACTTACAACGACTGCCGATACGTGTTTGGGAGATTTTTTTCTATTAACCTTATGACAGCAGGGTTCGTTCAAAATATGATTATCAATAAAAAAATAGCTTTTCAAATTATATAACTTTTTCAAAAACATGTGTAGAACTCCGCTCAATTTTGATTCAGCAACACTCAATTTTAGAACTAGTCAGAATAATTTGCTCCACAATAATGTCAAGTCCCACAATGAATAAAAGTGTTTCATGTTTCAGCATTCTCCTAAAAAGGACAGCGAGATGTGCCTCCAACATATCAATGATGCTAAATTTGTGTACTGCAAGCACTGTTTCCTAATCTACTAATGCAACTAATCATCAGTATTACCAAGCATTTTTTTCGTCGGAATTGAAACAGTGATCAGTAGTCAGTTCCATACTAATTCTCGTTCCAAATAAGCAAGTGACTCGTCAAACCTGTAACATGGCGGCAGTCTCCTTAAAGACATTCTAAAGGCAAGGCCTCATTTGACATACGGGGAGGTACAGAAAGTTGTTCAAATTTGCAATAAGGAACTCTTAGCAGTGACTAAAGTAACAATCAATGTGCAGCTAGCGATTTGAAAATGGTTCACTGTTGTAGAACCCCTAGTTCCGAAGTACACCTTACAATCTGCACCTTGCCATGCACTTCTCATCAATGATTTAAGCATTCCCGAAGATTATCTGGAGTGTGGTGCAGAGATACATGGACGATGGTCCCATCGCAGATTTATGGACGATACAGAAATAAGTTTTATTGCCGAAACCCGGCAAATCACCGTAGGGTCATCATGTAGGATGTTTTGAATAAAATGTATGGAGCGCGTTGTCAATAAGCCATCTACGATAGATACCATCGATTAATGATAAGCTGTCCATAGAGATTGTACTAAAAAAAAATTCAACACACCAAACAGATCCCCCGCCTGGAGTTTTTTGTCGTCAAGTCCTGCCTGGATGTTCCGGAGAAGTTCCGGAAGAAGCCCAAAATTAACTGAAGTAATTGAATGCAACTGGAGCTGTTAGTCCATAAATGTAAAACAATACAACTAGTCGAAATTTCTGGGCAGCATGTCGTTCGGCGTGCTGGAATATTCGGGAGGGATGATCGACGACCGGTTGAAATTCAATGTCGGTTATGCTTGTGAGAAGGCGGCAAACGCTATCATCGCGCTAACTGGAATCATATCGGATACCACTAGACCAAGAAGTAGTGGGAGCCCCCTTCTTTTTGTGTATCTTCATCGACATTGTGTTTCGGAGGTCCTGCAAGAAACAAAGCGGAACCAAATACGCTGGACAACATAACAATGTAAGTCGTGAGGGGAGTGATCCGTTCCGGCATCATGCTAAACACATAATTTAGATTACCGAGTTCAGTAATTCATTACAATAGCTGACCTAGCTCGGTTTATTTGGTAATCAATGTTGTACCAAATCTTATTTATTTTCACATTTTTCTCAATTCCGAAACAAATGTTAACAAAGTTCAGTAAATTAGAACTCAGTAATTAAAAGTCTGCTATGGTCCGATTCTCTTCAAACCTTCAGGGAATAAAGGACAACATTATGGTTATGTACCAACATCAAACATTTAATGACATTTTCCAAATCCAAATGCCCTCACCTTAGCCTTGACAATAATTATTAGATTTTGGTCAATGTTGGGGCCAACTTGTTTCGACTGTTTCAACCGTTTTTTTCTTCAAATTCAGTTCGTTTTGCTTTCGTGATGGCCACTCCATTGGGTGAAATTCCAGCGTGTTAAGGGTTGACCACTTTAGGTACCGAAACATCATTTTTATGTATGTACCGGTCTAAGACTGTTCGAGCCTAATGATAGGATGCCAAATCTGGCCCCCATGGGACTTCAAAAAGGTCAGAAGGTGCTTGTTAGGAGAGAAAACAATTTTGCAGAACCCTACTATCAACAATCAATATGCAACTAGCGATTTGAAATTGGTTCACTGTTGTAGAACCCCTTGGTCCGAAGTACACCTTGAAGTCAGCACCTAATGCCTGGGACAGATATACAACGTACAGCGTTGTACAAACTGTCAAATACTTTAATCCAGTACCAAAAAAGACGTAGTAGACTAAAGGAGTACAACGCTGTATGTTGTATGTCTGTTCCAGGCATAACTATACATATTTGCGCCTTTATTTTGATTTGCTGTGTTATTTTGACAGAATATTTGAGAGTGTGTTAGTGTGAGTTCATTATTAGGGGTGCATTATTAAGCTTGGGACCGAGCTTGGGACCGATGTGCTAGTACTGACTGAGCCAAGAAAAAAATCGTATTTGTTCGGGACCTACTGGTCTTAGAGTTAGTCTATGCTACTATTGCTGCCTGTATTAAAATTTTTAACCCTCACACATACCAATGTATCTTTTGAAGAATAAAATTCATATCCCTTTTGAAATCTCAGAATGTCATGTGTGATGTGACGTGAAACCATAATCCTTCTCGCCATTCTTGTGTCATTTAGTGTTAACATGTTTAATTTTCGTGTGACGAATAAGTATCGCCTTTCGATCTGTCAGTTTTGTTTATGTATTTTTTTTTTTTTTGCAAAATCAGTCGCTCGTTAGTATACGGTTTCAGCTTTCGAGCAGGTTTTTAAGATTCGTTATTCATTGAATAAACACTGTTGCTTATTTGGCGGATCAGTTTCCGCGAGTGAATAAAAATGATAGATGATCCAGAATTCAACATTCATTTTGTGGGTATAATCGATGACGTTAATAAATCAGCATTTGACTACTTTACCCAAAAAAATGGAAAACAGTTTGATACAGATTCTCATTTTTTGATGTCCCTGTCTTCCGACATGAAGTGTATGACAGAAAGCCAAAAAGCCAAAATCGCGGTAATCTCTACGGCTGCAGAGATATTAGGTGATAATGCCGTCGTGTAAGATCAACCGCCCGTATCGGAAAACCTAACAGGAGAAGAAATTTTTTCAATCATATTCGAATCAAAATAGGCTGCAGAAAATGACATTATTTAAGTAATTAATATTGATATAACCTTGTTAATCATTATCAAACTTGTTAATATGTTTTTCTTTGTCAATCCTGTTGTAGAAGTCCTTCTTTTAAATACATGTTTTGTAAGTGTTATGATTCAATGAGTAATGAATACTGTCAAATGATAAGAAAACCGAAGATTATCAATGTGTTAAGAAGGTATTGAGTCAACACAGAACTTATTGAGTTAACACATACCACACGTTACATAAATCTCTCATAAAAAAAACTTTAAATGGAATCTTTTTTAACGACAATAAACATTTTGACAAACATAAAAGTATATATTTCTTCGCATCGTTCGTGATTAAAATAAATAATTTTGTTTTACTCCTTTTGTTTAACTTTTATCAATCTGAAATAACTTCAGTGAAATGAATAGAATACCGTAAAAAAAACACTTAAGTAACAATCAAAAATCCATCAAATGAAATTAATTCCGCGATTAAACCTTAGTAAATCAGAATTGATTAAACAATCAACACTTGACATACAATTTCATATATTCTAATGGCTGGCCCACAATTGATACGTTGCGGATGCGTTTGCGTGAATTTGACAGTTCTCCCTCAGGTTTTCTGTCAAATTAACGTCAACGGAACGCAAACGTATCTATTGTGGGTGACCCTTAAGACTGCTACCCATCATAGCATAATCAAGATCGTGCAGTGTCTTCGAATTCACACTGTCATCAGTATGTTGAACGTGAAAAGGTTAAGAATCCAATGTCAGACAACCCCTCCTTAGGATTTCTCAACCAAAGAGTTTAAAAGAAAAGTTATCAACAAACTTGAATTTCTTATTTCAAATCATAAAAGGATTTCTTTAAAGAAGCAACCATAAAATAGTTAAGGTGTTGGAATAAGATTTGTTGCGTCGGCGGATGTGCTGGAAAATCGGTTGATTATAATTAATTTTCTTATAATCTATATGTTATTCCTGATCTAAACTTCTGAGACTGTATAGCGTATGTGATTCCAACGTACTATTTCTGACGTTTGTAAAGTTCTGCTTCTATTAGATTCAGTCAGTCACCACCAGAAATAACACATCATAGTTGAAGATAACAAAGTAAAAGACCTTGATCGTAGGCTTTATTGAAACATTTATACCATACCCGGTACCACCGATAACCCATACATTCGTAACCTCCTATGTATTTCGAACTAGGGATTCCGATATCTTACTTCGAATATACTTTACACCGTACATATCAGTTCTTCCCTTTTAAGATTATTAATACAATTCTTCAAAAACCCATCATAACTGTCCCGAAATCATTTTCATAAATCACATAACACTTTTTCGATAGTAAACCTCTTCATTACAAATTCATTAGTTGCCTACATCTATACTAGTTCACGGTTTACTTCAATTTTGTTTCGAATCAATTCCATTTTTGTTTTCCTTTAAGTTATTTTCTTTGAACTTTTTTTTTTTTTGGGGGGGTCGATTCCGCTCTTCGGGGGGGGGGGGGAAAGCCCCGGTAAAAAAAAACATCGTCTCGTTTTTTTTTAAAATCTGCTGTTTTTTTTTTTGTGGTGGGGGGCGCCCCGCGCCCCGGGGGTGTCTTAAAATAATCCTCCGTTCTCCTTTTCTCTCTCTCCCCTTCTTTTTTTTTTTTGTGGGTGGTTGGTTTTTTGTGTGTCTTTTTTGGCCTGGTGGGGGTTGGGGGGGGGGGGGGGGACCAACAATCAATGTGCAACTAGCGATTTGAAATTGGTTCACTGTTGTAGAACCCCTAGGTCCGAAGTTTACCTTGCAGCCTGCACCTTGCAATAATTCTTGCGCTTTTCGGTACCTTCCGGTACTAGTATCTTGGTTGTTGTTTTGATTCACTATGTTATTTTGACACACCATTTGAGAATGTGTTGGTGTGAGCTACGTTGTTAGGGGCGAATCATTGAGCTTGGGACCGAGCTTGGGACCGATGTGCTAGTACTGACTGAGCCAAGAAAAAAATCGTATTTGTTCGGCACCTACTGGTCTTAGAGTTAGTCTATGGTATAACAGCCAAAAGAGATCAAAAATACATTTATTGAAACCCTTTTGACAAATTGTACGTCGATCCATTTCTTTATTCCATTTTTGTAAAACATCCTATCACCTGGAGAAAGATTTTGAAATGGGTCAACAGTGAGTGTACTATAATTATCTACTAATACTCTTCTTTTGGGAGAAGTCTCTAGGAAGTCCTTGTATCTCCTTTTAGGGTGCAAAAGGTCCAATAAAACTTTTGGCTTAAAGTTGAACAATTTTTCGGATGGAAATGTTTCCTCAGTAGAAATACATGTATTTCTGTAATTCGCCAAAAAATATGTTATCCGGTCTTCTACGTCAAGTACCTTCATGTCAGAATTTAGTAAAAACCTTTTTGAATTTCCCTTTTACTGTGCTCATCATTCTTTCCGCTTGCCCATTGCTGCTGGGGTTATATGGTGGACTTTTCATCACGTTTATGCCTTGTCTTTTCATAAACGATATAAATTGTGCAGAATTAAATGGCGGACCCCCATCAGTTACTAAGACATCTGGGAACCCAAAACCTTGCCAAAAATGGAGTAAATTTTTTTATTACCTTGCAAGCATCCGTTCCGTACTTCATGAGTTCCACCTCCAACCATTTATTATGGCTGTCGGCAATTAAAAGAAATGTTTTTGCATGAAATTGAAAACGTATTTTTATGGAATACAATAGGGCAAATGACGGATTCGGCAGGACTTATCGTTTGTCTTAGCCTATTATCGTCAGGGGGGTAAATGACGTCCTTGAGCACTGAGTTTTTGTATGAAGGTACATCATGTTCCAGAGCAACGTTTTGCAAAAATATAGCTCTTTACGACTTTATTTACCCCCTGACGATAATAGGCTAAGATAAACGATAAGTCCTGCCGAATCCGTCATTTGCCCTATGTAGTTTTTAAGATCAAAGGCGGCCCTCTGTGATGAGTGGCGGAACTAGAATGTTGAAGCAGATTTCAAATTTCTCCATGGTGCGCAATGGGGGGTTTCATTAAAATGCTTGTAACAAATTATCCAATCCTTTAAATTAAATTTGGTTTCCACAACAGGGGTCAAAAGCTAAAGTCTATCAATTTAAGCAAAAATTCTGTATCCTGTAAATCCTGTAGCAACGCTTGCTCTTCGATGATGACTTCCATCTTGCTTTTTTAGCGCAGGCGCAGAAATGATGATGTTGATTTTTTTTTTCAAATAAACACTGTCGATTTTCAAAACTAGCCTTATGAATTTCAAAATCGTGACTCATGAATGGCTTACGTCCAAATAGTGAAAACCAAGGCGTCTAATATGAAACACATAAGTGACTTATGAAACAAAAATTCCTTCGGTTTTGGGTTTTCATAAGTTTATCATTTTGAATTTCTTAAGTGCATTTGCGTGAGTGTACAAACCAGCTTGGGAATCATTGCTGTCTTTATGCAAGCTTGGCACCCTTTTACATAGCTTTCTATTGACTGGCCCACAATTGATACGTTGCGGATGCGTTTGCGTGAATTTGACAGTTTTCGTCAACGCATCCGCAACGTATCAATTGTGGGTCAGCCATATGTCTGAGTTCAAACCCAAACAAAAAAAACAGCGCCTTGCCGTTTGTTTCATCTTAACAATTCCGTTTTATCCTCTTATCCTCTTCGGATGTAGCAACGTGGAGTGGAGTTGAGTGGACGTATTCGGTGGAGGAGGATATGGTTGAACATAATAACCGTGGAATACTGTATAGCATAATATTGTTTTGATTCCGTTTTAAATATTTCTAATTTAAAGAGAATGAAAGTGGAAAACTTATAATCATCCAAGTTGCTGATGAAATGGAGCTAATTGCGCTTAATCTGCGTCGATTTGTCGATGTACATCATCTGTAGCAGGGTTATTGGATAAGCTATATACTGAGCCCTAAACCAATTGACGATGTCGACCAGGTCTTTTAGGTACCAAAAAATGCATTAAACAATTTGTTTGACCTTTTGTTTGATTTCTGCATCCATCAATATTCACAACGAGATTTGTCTAATATACTTCGATCAATCGACTGCAACGAATGCCTGCAAACATAATCTTACTTGCATTATTTCAACCGTGGTGTTGTTAGTATTCTTTGTACCCTTCATTGAAGCATTTTGGGTTTCAATGTCGGTTTTAGTCATTTATTGTCATAACATAATTAACTACAACTCATAAATGATCATTCGCAATCATCTGAAATAAACTATTCAGAATTGTCTTACTTTGTCTTACATACACTAATGAGAGTTTCATTTTGTTTTTCTTAATTTCATATTATCTAGTGCATCTCAGGATAATATCTCTTGTGATGCTTTTATTAGTTGCTGTTCAGTGTTCAAATCTTTCAGGTTTCACTGATTTTCTACAGTGTACTTAAATATAGATTTGGTTCATTATGTCTTATTTTTGTTAATAAATATTTATAATTACATAATTTTGTGCTCCTTCTATTGCTTACGTTATATTTTCTTTATTTTTTATGTTCAATTTGAAATGAACAATTTTTCTCCACTGTCGTCAAGGTTATACGTTCGACTGTTCTTTCATTGGTCTTTTGAAATTCTCTCGCTGGAATTTCGCAAAACAAATTATGATGAAAAAAAAAAAAATGCTAAAAAAGGTTTTTTTTTTGTTTAAAAACCTGCCTGTTGTTTATTGTTGGGGGGGGGGGGGGGGGAACAAACATATGTGAGAAAGAATATAATATAAATAAATTAAAAAAATCCATTATTTATATATTTTTTTTTGTTTGGTAGAGAGGGGGGGAGGAAAGAAAGAAAAAAAACAACTAAACTTAAAACCCCCGGCGGGGGGGAAAAGAAAAAAAAAAAAATATTTTTTTTTTTTTTTTTTTTATATTAAAAAGAAAAAGAAAATAGGGTAACGGGATGTAATGTCAGCCTAGCTCCTTGATTCGGCCTATGTACCAAAAATGTCATAAATTTGCCGATAATCAACAAAATTATATTCCTATCAGGATGACCGATTTATTTCAAAGCAATTGAGACATAATTGATCAATTAATAGTTGCTCACTTCCGCGTAATTTTCGATTTCCTCAACTTTTTAGACAATATGACTTTACTGGTTAAGCGGAACAGATTATCTACACGATCTTCGAATGATCTTAATTTGCAGAAATTGAACCTATAAACCGAATAATACAGCCAAGATGTACAGCAAATAGTCACACGTTATGAACTAACAGGTCACATAGGTAAAATATCGATGATTTAACAAGAAAACCATAGGCCCAATGTTAGGAACATATTTTTTACCACGTTCCCAACTATGGCCTGTTATTTGGAAAGTGTAGTAAAAATGTTGTTATTGGTAAAAATTACAATAAAAATGTCTGAGTTTCGGTAGAAAGTTTTCCATATGGGTCATCTTAACACAAACTAAAGGAACAAAATCTGTGTAGAGTGAATTATAATGTTTTGATTATCAAATGGTCGCTAAATCATATGTAAAAATCACTTAAGTGTTTCTTAGCAGTTTTAGTATAGTTTGATTTATGAAATTGTTTGGTGGGTAGAGCGAATACAGCTGGAAACGCATTTAATCAGAAAATCAGAAAAAAAATCGTGCGAAGACAACATTTAATAACAAATCTGTTGAATGGGACGAACTTGCATCCATGAATAGACCCAATTTGGCGCTTATAGACCGACATTACATCCATATCCCTCGAAAGTTTCTGACTTTATAAAATGTGTTGTGTAACTTTTCGTGATACATACTACCAAATGGCATATTGAACATATCTAAGCAAGTGTATAACTAGTTAAATATCGCTTCCAGCTCAAATATTTTATGAGTTATAGTAAAAAATGTAATCGATTGTTGCATATTAGGCTGAGTCAAGGGACACATACCCTATCCACTTACACCTGATTGAGTGCGCCAGTGAAATCATTGCAACTGGTGTTCATCAGATGGTAGCAATCATCTCGCAATTATTCCTCTAACTCCTCCACAATTCGAGATTTTTGTGAAATCTGTGCAGCCAATTTGTATACTCCTCCACAATTCGAGATTTTTGTGAAATCTGTGCAGCCAATTTGTATACCAAGTCTTTGCCCTTAAAGAACAGAACAATTGCTTGATTCCCTTGAGGGTTGTAGATTCATGTTAAATCAATTTTATCCAAAACGAAACTGTTCACCGACTTCGTCATTTTCCCGTGGGGATGGCCTCCGTAGGCGAATTTGGTTCCAAGTATTTTTACTCCCGAGTGGAACACTCCCCATTCCTTCGAGGTTGTAAACTCATTGATCCAGTACTATGAGGGAATAGTGAAAAACTTTTAACAAGAATTCGTTCGTTTTCCCTGAAACGATGTGGTCAAATACAGCAATGAAAAACTAAACAAATACATGATGTTTCGTTCGACCGGGTTGCCATTTATCTGTTTGTAAATAGATCAAAGTGAGTAAATCAGCGGTGTAATATTCCTTATTTTGATCTAAATTAAGAAGATCTAAATTTTTGAAACGGATTGCTTTTAGATCAAAATATCCATCAGGATTGCAGATGCCCTTATGGTTGGAATGTAGCAATTTCAAAACAGCATCATGCATCGAGGTTGGTATTATTACCCTATCCTGATATAAAATACACCCCTCCACTAATTCCAAATCCATACGTAATGAAAACACTGGTTGCCATTTTTTTTCCATCCTCTTTGGCCAGCTCTTCTCCATGTATTCCATTACCTTTGAAAGTAATGTGTCCACTTTGGTTTCTTTTGCAATGAACGAGTAATCAAGTGGAAAATCGTTGGAAAAATTTATGTTCTTGATACTATCACCGTCCAAATTCTTTGGGACTTCCTGCTCTCCTCAGGGAAACCTGAAGCAAAAATCTGCATTACCCATTTGTGAAGAAGGCCTGAATCGAATTTCATTATCAATAAATGGACATTTCCATTGCATGACGTTGCAATCTGGTGACATATAACTGATGCTTACCTTCCTTTCTAAAAATGCCTAACAGGGGTTTATGGTCAGTATATATGATAATTTTTTGTCCAAACAAGAATTTATGAAACCTTTTTACTGTACTAATTAGTGCCAAAGCCTCTAAATGTAATATTGGGTATGATTTTTGTGCTGCGTTTAATGAGAATGATACAAAGCTGATTTTTTTCCTGACCATCAATTAAATGAGCAACGAGACCCCCAAGTCCGTAACCGCAGGCATCCGAAACAACAATAAGTGGTTTCTGTGGATCGTAAAATTCTAGAATATTAGCTGTTATCAACTCCTTTTTACTTTCTTCGAATGTTTTTTGGCAATCTTCACTCCACATAAATTTTACATCCTTTTTTAACAACCTATAAAGACAACTTAACTTGGCCGATAAGTGTGGAACAAATTTTAAATAATAATTGATTAATCCTAAAAAAGCTTTCAATTCCGCGATATCCTTTGGAACTTTTGCCTCCCGTATCGTTGATAATTTTTCAGGTGACGGTAATAACCCTTCATCCGATATCACATGCCTCAAATACGTAAGTGATTGAACAAAAAAATTGCATTTTTTTTATGTTCACCTTTATATTTGCAGCATTCAATCTGCTCAGAACCAATTCAAGGTTAGTTTCACATTCTTTTTGTGTTTTTCCAGCTATAAGCACATCTTCCAAATAACACCTAACATTTTTCAACCCCACTAAAACTTGGTCCATCACCCTCTGAGAGATTGGAGCACTAGATGAAGCTCCTTGAGGTAAACGATTGTAGGTATAAAGTCCTTTGATTGTATTAACTACTACAAACTTTCTAGATTTATCAGAAAGTTTTAGTTGTGTGTACGTACCTGCCAAGTCTAAACAACAGAACCACTTGCATCCTGCCAAGCTAGCAAAAATATCCTGTGCCAAAGGGAGAGGGTAAATACTTGGGACAATCACTTTGTTAATAGAAACCTTACAATCCAACACCATTCATATTTCATTATCTTTTTTTACAACTACAACTACTGGAGACGCCCATTCACTGACCTGTATTGGGGAAGATCACGTTTTGTTTTTCCAAGGCGTCCAAGTGTTCTACAACCTTTTCCCGAAGCTTAAATGGGACGTTGTAAGCTTTTTTGAAAATCGGCCGGTCATCTTTTAATGCTAAATCCGCTTCAAACCCTGTTATCGGATGTGAATAAAATCAATTCAAATTTACCCATAGATTCTTCTATTTCCATTTCTTTGTTTACCGAATTGATCTTGGCAGGATTGATAAATGTTTCTCTCCAGCTAAGATAAAATGTGTCTAACCAATCTCTCCCAAATAACGCAAAAAGCACTCTGTCCATCCAGAATAATCAAATTAACTTTGCGGTGCATGTTGTTGAACCTCGCCTCTACCTGTATTTTTCCAAAAATGTTTAATTTTTCACCATTGACAACAACCAGACGACTATTACAATTCTTGACCAAAACATATCCAAAATATTTATTGTATGTTTGCCAGTATATTACAGAGACAGCCGCACCGCAATCAATTTCCATTCTCAACTGAATCCCTTCAACCAATACCTTGACAAAACACGGTTCACTGATATGTCTAGCCAAAGATACCATCATGCATGGATAATCGTTATCTTCATCTTCGGAATCGCGAATTCCTCAACCTCATTCACTTCTTCCGCTGCATTATCAACAAAATTAACTGTCTTGCGGTTTTAAGCTGATAACAATAACGCTTTATATGCTAGGGGTGCGACACATCTAAATCCAGATTCAAGATGATCGAAAAATCCCACGCTAGCGAATCAATCTTTGAAAAATCTTGTTTCAGCTTGTGAATCTTAATGCATCTACTTGAATCGTGCTGCATCTTTTTGCCGTAAATCTTTAAAATCTTCAACAAAATCTTTAAAATCTTCTTTCTATCTACTTAGCGTGCGCACATCGCACAAAAGCATAACAAAAAAACGAAAGGATGAGTTATGTCAGTGACATAACTGCAAAGTTGACGTAGGACTGCTTGTTGATGTGAAGATATTGATGTCATCGAATTCATGAATTTCTACTATATTTTATTCAGTCTAAAGAACCATGAAACCCTGTGCTGTTGGTGTGTGAGGCTCCGGTTCTTCTTCCGCTATTGGTTTTTCACGAAAATTTATAGAAACTGCAGTTCACCTCGAATTGACTGTTAATGATACTTTGTTTGTTAAATCATCGCCAACATTAGATTGGCTTTCATAGTCATTTGCTCTTGAACAAAAGGTCACAAATACAAATTAAGCACTCTTTAAGGAAGAAGAGCTTTATTTCTATCCGCTGATATATTCAATTTGAAGGAATTGTATAGAACTTCCGATAAATTAGCAGACAAAGTCTTTGTTTACAAAAGCAGATTCTTCCTAATCAAATGTTGGAACTAAAATGTCCAACGTGCTTGTAAGTGTGAAATGGATCCTGTGTTTACGGAGGGAACATGGTTCGCGATTGAAATGTTCTTATCACTTTTCTTGGCTGCAGGACAGCCTGAGTGTTTGGCGGCACGTGATACTACGATAAAAATAGGCATTTACACCGTTTCTAACTCGAGATTGTATAGACTGATGATTGGACATATTCCCAAAAGTTGAAAAGGTGGTAAAAAATGCAATTGCAGTTTATACTATGATATCTTGAGAAATCCGCATGATTCAGAAAAGGCAATTTTGCCCATCTTGATTCACAAAGCGTTTTATGGTACAAATGAAGCCATGCAAATGTGTGCAAGCGACTGGCAAGCAAAAATAGCTCGAAACAATTTTATCGCTGTAGGCTCCATATTCAATCATCACCAACATACACCAACAATATACAATATGGATGAGTCGATATCACAAAATGCCGCAACGCTATTGGCCACTGTTGTATTGCCGCCGTCAAGTGTTCTATGTTTGTTCTCACCGATCATCGACAAAGCGTTTTATGAAATAAACAATGCCATGCCATGCAAGTTTGTTAGCGACAGGTTGCACATAGCTTGGTGGAAAATATGTCCATTTGCTTCATTGCTGCACCCTGAATTCCTCGCCAAGTGAACTAACTGTTGGGTTTCTATTCCCACATTCTTCTTACCTTGTTAAAGTGGCTAATTGGTTGCCATCAAGAGCCGCCGCGCTAGCGGTCCTGGTCTGTATCTCGATCTTCATGTGCACATTTTATTTTTGTGAGCCATCTGACTTTCGAACACTCATCTCTTACTCATCAACTAAATATCACTGTGAACAATCTCACGCACACGTTCAATTTTTCATTGCAAATTGCTGTTGCTGTTTTGCCCACAACTAATGTTAGATTTTTCATCCAAGTTACGATCAATAGCAAGAATGGAACAAAATCAAGCGAAAATGTATAACAATCTTACTTATTTAGTTGGGTGTTGAGCGAATTACGAAGAACTTAACCTAACACCAAGTAGACCAGTTTAGACATTTTCGTTTTGCAAAAAGTTCCACTGGCTGGAGCGGGAATCGAACCCTCAACTTCATGACAACAACCGCTTGAACGACGGGCGACGCTGCTAACCACTTGACCACGAAGATGATGTGGGCGATTGATTTGGCCATTTTCTCCGGGACGCGGCAGTTTAAGCAACGCCATGTTGAGCCGGTGCGTGGTAATGAACATTTCGATGAGCTCAAGAGAAATTTCAATCAAACATACTCTTTAATCGGTAAATTGATTTGGTCGTCCTGAAAAGGACAGATTTTAGTTGTTTACGGAGGGATGATTTACGTCAGCGTCGACGTCGGGCTTCTTCCGTTTGCCTCGTCTAGCGAACGTGCCAACCACGTCAGGCGCCACATCAGCGTCTACTCGATTTCCAGCATCAGGGCCAAAAACTCGGAACGTCTCGGAAAAGCGCTTTTTTATCACGAGAGCGGGATACACACGTCTGAACGTGTCGATTATCCAATAACGAATGATTACTATTCTTCTTCTTTATTGTTTTAACGGGAATGCCAGGCCTGTTTTACATAATGGCATATATCATAACATGACAAGAAGGGGGTTCTCAACGAAGGCAATGCAAATCAAATTTTACAAAAGGGGACGGGCCTCAGTTGTTACGCCAGACAGCAGCGTGGAAATAAAATCATTAGTTTTCATTAGAGCGACAGGGGTTTCGGAGGTTAAATTCGCATCTTTTCTACTCAGGCAATAGAAAAACGGCCCTTGTCAGGGCCTCAGAACCCTATCCCAAGAGAGTTGAGATTTAGACACACTTGCTTCTGAAACTGCATAACAATAGTAACAATACAAACTATAGTTTGTAAATATTGGCCAGGAAAATTATAACTCACATTTTAAAACTACCTGTAACTAACCTAATCTATTACCTGCACCTAATCCACTATGAACCTATGTACAACAAGAACTACAATGAAGCTAACCTACCCCCTACACTGAATATGTGAAACACATAATTGGTCTGCCGTGCTGCAGTTCCGTTCAAATTAACTGTTAATATTTCGTTTGTTGAATGTACAACGTGCTTGCTAGTTTTAACATGGCAAATAGAGATTTATATATGGATACTAATAAAAAATGTTGCTCATTTTCTCCAGAACGTGGCTTTTCAAGCAACGCCATGTTGAGCCGGTGCGTGGTAATGAACATTTCAATGAGCTCAAGAGAAATTTCAATCAAACATACTCTTTAGTTGGCAAATTTATTTGTTCGTCCTGAAAATACAGGGTTTTAGTTGTTAACGGAGGGAACATGGTTCGCGATTGAAATTTTCTTCTCGGTCTTCCTGGGCAGCAGGATGGCCCGAGTGTTTGGCAGCACGTAATACTACGATAAAAATTGACATTTGCAACGTCTTTCACTCGAGAGTGTACACACTGAACATTGACCATAGAGCGAATTACAACGAACAACTTAACCTAACACCCAGTGGATTAAACTGGACATTTTCGCTTTGCAAAAAAGTTCCACTGGCTGGAGCGGGAATCGAACCCTCACTCCATGGCAATGAACGACGGGCGACGCCGCTAACCACTTGACCACGAAGATGGTATGGGCGATTGATGGGCCATTTTCTCCGAGACGCGGCTTTTTCAATGCCATATTGAGCCGGTGCGTGGTAATGAAAATTTCGATGAGCTCAAGAGAAATTTCTATCAAACATACTCTTTAGTTGGCAACTTGATTTGATCGTCCTGAAAAGGACGGATTTTAGTTGATAACATGGTTCGCGATTGAAATTTTCTTCAGTCTTCTTGGGCTGCAGGACACCACTCTGTGAAATGGTCACACCAGAGAAAAGTTTGTTCAGCTCCTCGTCGTTGCGGCTGCAGGTGACGTGGGATGATTATGCTCTTCTTGTGTTCACGGGCGGCGTTTTCTACCAACGTGCTCCGCAAACACGTCTATCGCATACGGATGCACAGCGAGAACTGATGATTGGTCGGTCGTCCCCACATGTTTGAAATTCGCTGGCACGGTAACTGTCGCAGTATGAACCAATCAGAGCGAGGCGCAAACATGATGTCATTTTCGACCAATAGCGTTGTGCATTTAGACATTTTTCTTTTAAGTACATTTTAATTAGTTTAAACAAACATTATGAATTAAGTTTGCAACAGGGATTCAGCGTTGATGTTCTACCTTGCGAATGAAATACTTATCGTAAAATGTCTGTGGGCCAGAGAGGAGATATTATCGTTCAAAGTCTCCAAACCCGCGTAACGCTTGCGATTTCAGAAATTTTAGAACGGCGCCCCTATACAGGAATAGAAAAGAGAGACGTAAGTCCTACGTCAAAAATCCTGCTTCTGAGATAGAGTCGCACCCCCTGTTTATATGTCCCCTTTTCCTGCAAAAATTGCAAATAATATTGACATGGGGATTTTCATATCTATCTCCTTGTTCTCCTCTGTGTTCACGGTAAGCATTTCTCTGTCTGTCCACATAACTATCGCGGTAGCCGTATCTGTTATCATTCCAGCAACCTCGCTCTCGATCCGCACTTCTACTCCTGTTCCTATAACCAGCACATTCCTGGTCGTCATTATCCCGTCGATTTTCACAATGCCCCCACCCCACGAAAAACACCCCCAGACCATCACATTTCCTTCTCCATGCTTCATCGTGCCTTGGATGTGGCGCTCCTGAAGCTCCTCTCCCGATCTGCACCAAACACGAACCCGCCGCTTTCGGTTAAACAGCTCGAATTTTGATTCGTCCGTCCAGAGAACCGTTTTCCAGAACTCTAGTGGCTTATCAGCATGCTCCTTAGCCAACTTAAGCCGTTTGGCTTTGTTTGCCTTGCTGATAAATGGGCGCTTCCGGGCAAGTTTGCTATTCAACCCCTGTGCTACGAGACGGTGACGAACAGTTCGACCGGAAACTGATAACTGAAGGGTTTCCTGGATCTCGCGGACAGTTACCTTCGGGTTCCTCTTGACTTCGCGCATGATCTTGGTGTCCGTTCTCGCACCCGTTTTCCGCTTCCTGCCTCTGCCAGGGCGATCCACCACTGATCCAAACGTTTTAAGCTTCAGAAGAATTTTGCCAACCGCTGCCTTACTGATACTGTACCTCTTAGCGACAGCCCGGTGCAATTCACCGTTTTGCACATCACGAACGACCAATTTTCGGATACACATTGCTTTCGAAAGCACTGCGTTCTCCATTTTTTTCAATTGAGTCAAATGCGATCACGTATACATATGCACCAGGTAGAGCCGTTTGATTCAAAACATGTCAAAATATCAAAACATAAACAATCGAGGGGTCTTCCAATGGAAACTTATCGAAAACATATCGATTTTTGAAGTGGGCACTTTATTTTGTCACTGTTTTTTTTTCAACACAAATTGATTTTTTTTTCTTTAAGTAAAACTCCTTTTTTCAGTATTCCATAAGTGAAACTTAAAAAGAATATAAAAAATAAAATAAGAAAAATAACTACACTGTGTTTACTTTAATTTGAACCATGTAAATGAGAGAAATTGAAAAAACTAAGAGGTGGGCACTTTATTTTGCCTATCAGTGTATCTTCGTGTTCGCTGATAACGTTTATTGAAACCACGAACACGCTTGGGAGATTGATAAGAAGGTTCATGTCTGAGCAATTCTGGACACATTTATTTGATCTAGATAAAATGATTCTATAGGTTTTGACAGATGGGATCGCTGCACATTTGAATCGGCCGTTATGGATACTTGATCAATAGTGAAGATTGAGTTTCATGTCGGTTTGTCGGTGTGATAAGTGCATCTGAAATTATATGGCAGCCAACCACGCACGCACGCTTCGTTCTTTGCTTCTGACCAGCAAATGGCTGTTTTCTACATTGCACTGGTTTTCTTTTTTCTCTCTCCACAATCTGTCACCAATCAAAATCCCCCGCTATGAGGCGACTCTATATCGACTTCTAAACTGCTTATAATCATCAATTCATCAAATAATTTTATCATTTACGCCCGCGTGGCACAATACTAACAGCACTAACAAACACAACTAAACTGATATTAACTCTTCCTCCGGGTGCGGGGGCGACGCACAAAAACACAAAAAAAAAGAGGAAAAACTACCGACCATCACAAATTCCGGTTGGGAATCGACTATATTCCTTACATCTTAAACAAAACACGTGGAGATTGTATGATTTCACTGTTCGTTTAGGTTGAATGACGAATATATTTTTTCATGGCGGTACGTTCCGAGCTGATGGCTAATTCGATGTGGTGGGGTGGACCACCCATGTTGAAAGTGGCTACGGTTGAAGTAGTGCAGCTAGTGCCGTTGGCGGATGAAAATCTACCTGAAATGAAAGCTGGTGTCTCGTTGGGTGTTACTTTTCCAGTGAAACGGTTGCTTATATTCGACAGGGTGCATGATTATGACAAAATTGAGCAATGGCCTAGCTGGTTCGATTCACGAAATACGTTGCTAGCGAAATACGTTTCGCTTGGGCAAGTGAAGGAACTACACCCTGGGAAGGATGGCTTTACCTGGGTTAGGTCGGTATCAAGTTCGAAAGAAATTTCTTTTTCTATCTCAATCCCATGTTAAATTCTGTTTACTGATACGGAAAAGTAAAGAATCGAAAATAATCGAAAATATCCACCTGAAAAGAACGAAAAATAAAATTGGAATTTTTAAGGTTTCTATGCAAACTAATGGGAGCTGTCACTTTTACTTTCGGAAAAATATTCCGCTCGATTATTCCTTAAGTGAAGGTTGAACAAAATTCCGTAACCTTTCTACTTTTTAAGTCGATACTGGGCTGTTATAATTGTAAAGACTGCAAAAGGAGAATATAAGCTTGCAATAACGGAGGCGTACTTACCCAAGTAACCACAAGCATTATATTATTGCACTTATTCAACCCAAAATCAACATCATTAATGCGGGATCGCATTTATTCGACATCATTAATGCAAGATCACATTAATTCAACAGTTGTCAAGTAATGAAGCGTTAGATTAGCTTTAAGAAAGTTGTTGCAAGTTCTTAGTTACTTCGATTGGAGAAGGTCTTTTCGGAGACGAATAGGTATCCGGACTATGGTGGACCAGAGCGGTATCCACCAGAACGGACCTAATGACTCGCAGTAGATTGCTTGCCAAGAAGTAGGTTTGAAGTGAGTTGTTTCTTTATTGAAAGATTCTTACTTATATATGATTCGTACAATGTTTGCCTATCTATATTAATAGTAAGAGAAAAAGAGACGGCTGGAGAACGATTTACAAGACTGCAAAGTCAGAGAAATTAGGATAGCATTGGCCCTACTCGATAGTGCAATTTGAAACCCTTTTTGTTCGAGTGCACCCGAGGACGGGGCCTACGCGGGAGGTGACGAGTGAAAGAATTGAACGATAGCTATTGCAGTGTCATATGTTTGTAATTGTGTTCTCTGTTATGCATATTGGATGCGAAGCATATTTTGAGGCGGATGGCCTTTGGGTTAATTTATGTTTCTGTTTTAAGTCAGTGGTTCTCAATCATCTTACAAAGTAGTGATGCATTACCAATGCAATAATGTTACTTTAGCAATGTCTGATGGCATTACAAAAGATATAGCATTAGTTCGATCTTAGTGGGGCCCTTTTCAGCATTAATCCAACTTCAATGATGCACTAGACGTAATGCATATGTCCTATATATGCATACTATTATAGCCACGTGGTTACTTGGGTACTGCCTCTGGTTGGCCCAATAGATTGAAATTAACTATTTCAATACCGGGACGATGTTGGGAGAGAAAACAATGTTGCAGAATCCTAATAATTGTTGCCACTGTATTAAAATGTTAAACCCTCACACATACCAATGTATCTTTTGAAGAATAAAATTCATATTCTTTTTGAACTCGTATGTATCGGACGCGTTTAATTTCGATCTCGAGTTTCCGAAAAACTACAGTCCGCTCGGTTTATTGAAGGAACAACGCTTTTGGAAGCATTAATCCTTAAATATTTGCCCTTTAATGGTGTTAGATGTGGCAAAGGGCTGACCCTTCCTTCTGTCACATCCACAGATCCCCTCTGAGTTTGGACAATTTCTTCATCCCGACGATCTCAAGAACGACCAACATGGATTTGGCAATGTAGAACTCCAAGTTTATGTTTGGTGTCGGCCTTGATATGCGTTTCATCGCAGCAATAGCGGAGAACGTCTTAGGTTACATGGAACGAAGCCGACAGAACGCGTGGTTCGACGAGGAATGTCAGCAGGTGTTGGAAGAGAAGAACACAGCGAGAGCACTTATGCTACATCAAGCTACCCGTCAGAGTGTGGAACGGTACAGACAGAAACGGAGGCAGCAAACCCAACTCTTTCGGGAGAAACAGCGCCGCCAGGAGGAGGAGGAGGAGGAGGAGGAGGAGGAGGAGGAGGAGTGTGGGGAGCTAGAACAGTTGCACCGCTCACATGAAACGCGAAAGTTCTACCAGAATCTCAACACATCCGGCAGAGGCTTCGTGCCGCGAGCTGGAATGTGCTGGGATAAGTATGGGAGTATTCTGACTAACCATTTTGAGGTGACCGAAAGGTGCAAGCAATTCTTCTATGAACATCTGAATGGGAAGATGAAGTAACCTTTGCCATGCCAGTCATTGCCGTCCAACGTGAGGTACATATCGTCGTCCATAACGACCACCACGTTCTTTGACCAGAATCTTCAGCCGTTGTTTCTGGGTTTCCGCTTGGCTCTCCGACAAGACAGGCTTGGACTGACGCTTCCGCATGTGAATATCCATTTTGGCCAAATACTTCTTGACTGTGGCCGGTCGCACCGACCTCCCAGCCCAACGCACGGAAAGAAGTGCTCCCCTTGCCTTCCTTCTTCCGTTTGAGCTTCTGTTAAATCCTCCGGTCGCTTAAAACAGTCGGATGGTCGGAACCAGGCTTCCGCACGATGGACCCTCTTCTCCAGAAGTGCCAGAATTTTGTAGATCCTTCCGCGAACGTATTCGGCTGACACGAAGTCGGCCACGATGGCCGACTTTTTTAGGCCCGATGACGCAGGTGGTACGAACAAACCATAGATCGAAGTTGTTTCGCTCTTCTCGCCATAGCGGTCGTAAACAAACTGATGGAGCTTTCAAATTTTGACAGTATATAGGCAACTACCCAAGTAACACACCAGTTTTGTAACGGTTTAAAATACTTTTATATGACTAGATTTGGTTATATAGATGCTTACTCAACATAAAATCATGAATATGTGTTACTTCGGGTAGTATATATTGACTACTGACCGGTGGATCGACCCGCAGGTGGCAGGGTAATCGCATGAAAAATCGAAACATTTAGTCACTTATTTAAATGCACGCTTTAGTATCGGAGCAAAACTTATAGATGGGTCCAGAAAAGTTGGCCAATTGCCTGCATTGACTGATAGTCGAGGATACCGAACAGCTACCGAAGGAGTGGAAGGATGCGGTTATATGCCCTATCTCCAACAAGGGCGTCAAACTGGACTGTGGAAATTATTGTGCGATCACCGTCCTTAATGCCGCCTATAAAGTGCTATCCCAAATCATCTTCCAGCGACTGTCGCCACTAGTAAAAAGATTCGTGGGAATTTATCAGGCCGACTTCAAGGCCAGCCTACAACGGAGCAAATCTTCACTTTGCGGCGGTCCTCCAAAAGTGCCGTGAATAAAGAGTCCCTACGTGTCACATATCCATCAACTTCATAGCCGCATATGATACAGTAAACCGAAAAGAGCTATGGAAGATCATGGACGAGAACGGCTTTCCGGGAAAGCCGACCAGACTAATCAAGGCTACGATGGATGAAACCCAGTGATGTGTGTTGTTGATGATATCGGTGGATCGGGTTCATTCGAATCCCGCATGGGGCTTCGTCAAGGTGATAGAATCTTATGCCTGCTGTTCAACATTACTCTTGAAGGTGTTATGAGACGAGCGGCATTCATTATGCGAGGCACGATTCTCAACAGATCCAGTCAATTTATCTGCTTTGCCGATGACGTGGCCATTGTCGGAAGAACATTTGAGGCGGTGGCAGAGCAGTACACCAGACTAAAAAGATTGCATTGAAGATTGGGGTGAATATAAATACGTCCAAAATGAAGTGCGGAACCGAGCACGACAGAGCCCGACTAGGCAGCAGTGTAACGGTGTAACGATCGACGGCGATGAGTTCGAGGTAGTTGACGAGTTTGTCTATCTCGCCTTACTGGTTACTGCGGACAATAATAACAGCCGTGAGATTGGGAGGCGTATTATCAGTGAAAGTCGTGCCTACTACGGGCTCCACAAGCAACTGCGTTCAAACAGACTTAGCTCCCGTACGAAGTATATCCTGTTAAAAACTCTAATAAGACCGGTTGTACTCTACAGGCATGAGATGTGGACAATACTTGAGAAGGACTTGCGAGCACTCGGTGTTTTTGAGTTTTTGAGGGTGTTAAGAACCATTTTTGGTGGAGTGCAGGAGAACGGAGTCTGGAGGCGGACATGAACCATGAGCTCGCGCAACTCGCTGACGAACCCAGTATTCGAAAGGGTGGACAAATACACTGGGCAGGATATGTTGCGAGAATGCCGGACAACTATCCTGCAAAAATGGTGGTCGATGGGAATCCGGTTGACACAAGCCGACAAGGGGCTCACGGGATTGGAGGGGAGCAGCCTTGAACCGAGAACGTTGGAGGGATATTGTGTATCAGGTAATGTTATAATGTTGTTATGCCATGAAAATAAAAAAATAAATAAATAAATAATTGGCACACACAGGATACAAACAATGGTGTTATACAGTTTTTCGTCGAACGCACAAACCCTCTGCCTGGGATTGCCTTCCACTATCATCAATTGGATCGACTTTCGATAATTTAGCTGGAGCGGAAATCAACCCACGGTTGTTGTGTACGCGCAAAATGAAATGTACTAAAAAATTGAGTTTAAATTACCGAAATTTAAGTAAACGCGTTATAGTATCTTATTAGGTAGAAATCAATGTGCTCTGTTTGTTCATTTAAACTCAACGGTTGATTAATGCAATACCTACAGGTTGGTAAAAAGAAACATGCAACTCAATTCATCATAAAGCTTGTTTTGAGTAAAAACAACTCCGCGGTGGGTGAAAAAAATGTTCGAAAGCACTTGCTTGGATGACGACGCCATTTGTTTTTTGACTTCGGCCGATGAAGTCTTGCCTAGCCGTTTGGTTTCGACGGCCATTACGAAGCAACGGAGTGCAACGGAGTACAACGGTGCATCGGTGTGTTGTGTGCCCTACGCCTGCAGGACGCAGGATATCGGTTATCGATGGTGGCAAGGGTGCACCCGGCCGGTAAATGTGAGTACTTCAGAAGAAATGCTTTTCTAAACAAATATTTCAATCGATGATTTCTCGCGAAAATAAGTTTAATCTCTAAAATATAATCTACCAAATCATAGAGAAATCATTCCTCTACTTGATTGTAGTGTTAGTTTTTGGAACTGAGCTTATATTCGCGAGAAATCAGCGAATGAAGTGTTTGTTTACATAACCAAATTCTCCCTTGCCGCGAAGTTCTCTGGAAGTTATATCTAGTGATTGATGATTATGTGTTTCCCTTCCTACAGATCTGGTACTCGCAGCATCGCAGGTTTCTCGTGGTGATCTCGACGACAAGAGACGAGCGGCCCTAGTGTTTGGGTGAAGCTGGTAATCACCGACAGGAACCGGTTATGACGGAGTCTTGTCCTGGCGATTGGCGTTGATTGGTGATTGATGAATTGTTTTCTATGTTTTTTACTTTCAGTGCAATAAATAAATACTAATTTTTTAACTAACATAATTATTACTTTTATTTATATGATCGAAACAGCATCAAAATTTACCCAATGCTTGCTTTATTTGGTCTGATTCCTGCAGATATTTTTTACCACCTAGTAAGTTAATTTTACCCACCGCTGGCTTTCTTCGGATTGCTTAAGTTTACCTACTTGATAGTTTACCCCCATTTACCTAAAATTAGGTAAACCGAAGTTTATCTAAACTAACTTATTGAACGATAGTTTACGGTTGCGTCAAAAGAAGCTTCTTTTAGATAGTTTTTCAGTTCCGTGAAGACTGAGTGACTCGGTTTGTGCGTTTTTGGCTTCGTAATGCAGGTTTGCGCTCAAGCCTGATAGACGAGTGGTGATGCAGAGGCAGTGTGTGACACGACATCTGCATTTCATTTTCATTTTTGTGTTTCCTCAATTATTAAATAAACTTTCATTTATTATGCATATGAAAAAGCACTTTACGCTACACTCATTTTTTTTCGAATTTCCTATCCTTCCTTACTATATGATAAAAGAACCAGAGGGGTACGAAAAGTAGTAAGAGCGGAGTCGATGGCTCGAAAATGGGATTCACCGAGGATGATAGATAGGGAAGCGGAACCTATGTTCACCATAGTACATATATTCATCACATTCTGCTGTCATCCAACTTCAAACGTAAAAAAATGTTTAATTTCCCCAAAAAACGGCCGCAGTACCCAAAAAAATATAACCCTGGCAAAAAAATTAGGTCTTGAATATAATTAAAAGCTACAAAAACGTTTCGGAGACTTAAATTTCGTAAAAATAATGAGCAGCCAGATTTTCAACACAATTTCTTACCTTTGCACTACAAATTCGTCGTATTGATCTAACCGTACTAGGGAATATACCCGAGCCAGACTCCAAGTTTTCTCTTTAATTGCACTATATTCTCACACATTTTCGTTGCGTAATTGCACAAACCATAAAAATCACACTTCACTTATTACACTTGCCACACGAGAATCTACGAATACGTGATAAAATACGAGAAAACTATGGGATTAATTTTCACAATAATTTAAATACGCTTGCACCTATTCTGAACCGTGTTTACAATCGACGTAATCGCTTGATGTTGCCAAACTATTTTATCATGACTCTTATTCGAATGAAATGGGTTTGGCAGTACACCAATATCACCTGTTTTGTGGGAGTGCTACAAATCGCCCAAAGTTAAACTATTTTATTTTTCCATAGATTAAATAAATAATAACATGCTTCTAATTGTAGATTTTTTCAATATTTACCAAGAAATAAAATCCCACATTTAATAATATTTTTCCATTCTGTTGAATTTGGCGGCACTGCTCACATAGTGTATAGCATACACATCAACACGCACACTAGTTCAATTCATAGAGCATATGCAGGCTATCCAACACAATTAAAGTGCTGTCAAATGATCTACTTCATGCGAGAAATTCAATTTTGGGTGTAGTAGTGGAGAGCGTTAACTTGTTTAGATTTTTTCATGATTAAAATCATAGATTAACATATGAACAGATGGGATTAAGGTTTTTCGTGATATTATTAAAATAGGTACATAGCAGTGGCAACTTTTCCGTATTAAATTGGAAGAAAATTATCAGAATCGAATGTTTTGTGCGTTGCTAAACGATTAACGGTAAGTGGACGAATAAATTGTGAATAACTTGTGTAATTAGTGTTCGGTATTCAGTGCATATTCACCGATTTCCACTGGAGGTCTGCTTATTGAGCTCAAGATAGGTACCGCTTCCCTAGATAGATACATTGACGCATACTAACAATCTATGTGAGCAGAAAAAATGGAGGGTTAAATTCCATCTAACAATGTTTCATTTTCTCATGGTTGCTTCAGGAAGTATGCAAATCGGTTCAGACATGCAGCTTCGCCAGTCTGCCCGGAAAGTGTGAATGAGAGGGAGCACATGGTATTCTACAGTCCTAAGTTCGAAACATTGGAAGGCAGGAGCGTTGAGAATGTCATCAATGAGATGCGCCTAGTGGAAGTCACATGAATGCTATCAGCAGTTTAGTACTGGCGACTGCTGTCAGCAGTGTAATATTGGCGATTTGGCAGCGGAAATGAACGAAGTTATCAGGGAATTAATAATGGATGGCGAATTGTGATAAATGCATGAGCATCCTGCCCTAGAAATTTCCGGTTCAATGCCGGCCTAATACACAATGTACCCGACTTTTGAAGGTTTTTTAGTTTTACCGCGGACAGAAGTTCAAGCTCGAATAAAACAATTAAAAATTTGTTGTGTAAAATTTCAAATCTAATTACGTTGGAAACATCTTGCACAGTAGCGCCGCCTAGTCAATTTATTGTTACATTAAATCTGACAGTTTGACGGGCAACCCATTTTTCCCTTAGCAATAAAAGCAAATCAGTGGCGCCATCACAGAGAACAGACATTGATGACCATATACCTTTTCTTGAAAAACGTGTGTAAACGTTAATATTGGCAGCCGGTATAAAAAGCAAGTGCAGAGAAAAACAAACAAAACTTTACAGGTTATATGCTAGGCTTTTTATTGATAAACATTGACATGACAGTTATCGCACAACTGCAGCGCCGCCTACCAGGAGTATAACGACATACATTTGACATTTCGCCGGTTTAAAGTTTTACACAAGTAGCAGACCGACGATGAACGTCTGTTCTCTGTGGCGCCATCTGTTAGGTTATTGCTATTTGGTATTTTGGGGGAAGTCATGTTTTTACACAGGTAAATGAAATGAAGTTGAACGACTGTCTGCGGTTTTACCATTATGAATACAAACACAGACATTGGATTTCGGAACAGAAAAACAATATTCTGAATGTAAGCAATTTTTTTAGAGTATTATGTATAAAAATAAATAGGCATACTTTTAAAATTATAAAACAGCAAAAAGATAAACTTTGTTCCCTAATTTGAGTTTACAATTTACATATATTACTATTTATACAAACCATACATTCAGCCACACTTGCGCACCTTCACGGTTTTCGAGATTTACACACAGTACAGAAGTCCACATCATATTTATCGGGTAAGCAATTCACGTGGAAAAAATGCCGACAGTTGAACACCACGATGTCAGTTCTTGAGTGATCTGCGAAATATTTGAAAATGAGTTCCTAAGAAATAACATGCCAATATGGAATAATCAGTCTCACCTTTACCGATAATGTCGCTCCTACATAGTCCACACGTGTTTTTCCCGGTAACTGCTAGAGCCCTTTGCTGAACTTCGGAGAGTCTCTCGTGCATGTTGAAATAGTCAGATACAAGTATCTGATTGCACCCATCCTGTATGGAAACTTGGAGACTGAATCCACACAGCATTTTTATGATGGAATTTTTTAGGCCTGGAATTTCCTGACCCTTTTTGATTTTATTCACCAACAACTCCGGATTTATGAATCCGGCGATACCATCTAACAGTTTTGTCATGATGTATGGCTTCTCAACAGATTCGTTTATCAAATCGTTCCAAAGATCCATGTCATCGTGCTCTTTGCAAAAGTCTATTGCCATTTGAATATCCTCCAGTTTATGAATGATAATTGATAGTGCATCTCTAGTGTTTCCCATCCGGCCCAGCAGATATACCATCTCCGGATAAAACAACTGCTGTTTGCAAATGTCGAAAGCTTCTTGGATGGGATAGTTGTTCGACCGTTTAAGGAACGTGAGCAACTTGCTGGGTTCATACTTGGCGTAAAGTTTAACTAGCTTCCAATGAAATTTTCCCGAATTATCAATCTTATCGTACGCATCCAGATACCGATATAAATAATCCTCACGGCTTTCGAGCTCTTTAACAACGTCATCCGCTGGAATTTTATCCTTCTCAAGCAACATAGCAATTGCTTTTTCACTATCTAATTCAATTAATTGCACTATTGTATACTTAATTACCGGGTAAAGATTGTGTTTTTTAATTAGCTCGAAAACATCCTTGTGTTGTAACCTTTCCATAGCAATTATAAAGTTGTTAGAAAATGTTAAAGGCTTAAACAATGGATCTACTTACTTCAAATACATGGTTAACGCTTTATCGTACTCTTTATCATGGGAATACAATATCGCTAGAGCTTCCAGTAAAATATTGGCATCCTTTTTGTTGAAATGATCATTTATCGCATTTATAACGGCTTCGGTGTTGTACAACCCAGGTTGCCACTCTTTTATTAGATGTAGAAAGCCATCTGGGTCTAACTGTAGGTACTCATACAATACCATCTCGTAAACGTGGGGATTAAGTCTACATTCGGCTGACCTGGGAATGTAGCCACTGACGGAACGAAGTTGTTTCACCTTGACAAATTTGTACACCTCTTCCTCCCACAGTTGCTTATCGGTTTTGAAGGCACGCTGGCATAGTTGAGCCGCCTCATCATACTGCTGCAACGAGAGCAGATGATCCAGATATAACCTAGCTACCGTGATGAGTGAGTACTTCCCACCATGTTTTGCTATAACTTCCATGGCTTGTTCGAACTTTCTGCAATAGGTGTAAAATTTTAAGAACATATTTTAAAGGTTTCGAGCAAATTTATTGACAATTGAAATAAATATGATTCCATAATTACCAGTCATTCATTCATGAGTACATATGCTTCTCTAATTAATAATTATTGTCCAAACATCATCGATTTAAAACCACCGACTCAATGCTTTAATTTGCATGTACCATTCAAGAACAAAATTATAAATGGTGTGTCCATACCGCTTACGGTTGGGGTGAATTAATGGTAAGACACTTTTTATGGTTATTGTTTATGCTGGGCTCTCTCAGATTATGTGTAATACACAGAAAAAAAATCTGAATTTTCATTGTGATGTAAATATCAGGGCCTGTAAATTTGTATTTCATTCCACACGAAGGAGCCACTTGCATGAAATAGTTCTTTCAAAGATGAGCTTTTGCGTACAATATTATCGGCAATATATGGAATGTCCCAGAACATTACACGATGTATAACGCAAATTCTTATGTTTTGTGACGCTCCATTTATGTGCATGATATTGAACAGAAATTCACACTACTTTTTCGAGCGGTATAACTATCATAAAATTATCAGTTTAAAAAATCACAATCATTATCAGTTTAAAAAAAAACGTAGTTTAAACCGTGCATTACTTATTTTGGCCTCCATTAAAGCTCGAGGCCAGTGATAACGGAAACGGAACGGCAACGGCAGCGGAAGAGCCGAATCTGACTAAATCTGCTTGTCGCATAGAAAGCTGATTAGATCCAAGTTGATTCCAATTGGACATAACGACGTCATTTGCGACAACTGTCAAACTTGCGGTTTCCGTCCACATTTCGTTTGGGTCTTTACTCATTGAAACTAGTGTAATTTAACAAAGACCCATATTAATGGACCTTGGGATTTGTTTCCATCAACGATGTACAAAAGAGCAGTAGACAGCTTTTTATTTTAAATCGAGTGGGAAAAGAAAGAGACATAATAACAAATGTCATGTAAGGAGACGTGCCTGGGATTGAACTCCCGACCTTCTGCAAACTAAGCAGAACGGTTAATCACTGAGTTGCCGTTGCGGCAAGTGTAGTGAAAACCACACTGAGGATTCTTGCACACAATCTGTGCAGAAATGTGTTTATTGTGGTGAGAATCCTCACTCTTTGCAGCAGTGACCAAGGTACAAATGGCAGTCCGATAAAGTGCAGCGTTCCATTACTGAACGCTCCAGGCAGACTTATGCAAAAATGCTTAAGTCTGCAACAGCCGCTTAAGATGAAAACCAATTTTCGATTTTGTCAGCTGAAGAATCGGACTCTGACTTATCTGATGAAGGTGATTCTACGGTGGTACACGCACCCGGATCCTCGAAAAGGAAACGTTCTTCTCCGAAAGTGCGCCGTAAGATAACAAAAGTCACCTCCAAAAGATTGCAAAATTGTCAGGCAAATGGGGAAGAAATTGTAAAACCAAGGGTTCATATTGCACCAACTCCTGGATGCAGTAAGGACTTTCCGCCATTGCCTAAAAAGAATAATAACAATAGAAATGGTAAAAGAAAGCCTACTAGTTATCCGGGTGTGCGCCGGAAACAAATAAAACCTACCCTCAAAAGCTTGCAAAAAATTGGAGGTAGAGGGGGTCAATTTAAAAAACCGAATAAACCGGTAATAGCTTATGCATCCGTTCCTAGATGTAGCTATACCAACCCGCCGCTACCTAATAACAGTAACCGTAAGAGGTTACCCAAAACAACGTCTTCTCGCAATTCTAAGAATATCCCGTCCAAGCGAGGTAAGATTAATTTTAGGGACATTGTGGATAACATTTTAAATCTCTTGGCCTTTCGGATGCTTCACCGCTTCGAGGAATTATTGACCTGCTTATTCCTATAGTTGGAAACTACTTCAAGCAATTGACTGTATCATGGCCCCTCATTGGTGAATTCATATCTTTCGATGAATAATTCGTCGAGTGAGGACCAAGATATGATCACCGTATTACAATGGAACTGTCGTAGTCTAATACCTAAATTAGACTCGTTCAAGTATTTGATTCACAATTCTGATTGTGATATATTTGCTCTCTGTGAAACATGGCTTTCATCCGAAGATGAATTAAACTTCCACGATTTTAACATTATTCGCCTGGACCGAGATGATTCATATGGTGGCGTACTTCTGGGGATCAAAAAGTGCTACCCCTTCTATAAAATCTCACTCCCAATAATCTCAGGCATTGAACTCGTCGCTTGCCAAGTAAATGTAAAGAATAAAGATCTTTGCATAGCTTCCGTCTATGACCCTCCGAGGGCATCAATTAACCGCCGCCAACTTTGGAGTTCAATTACATTACTTCCATCTCCAGTTCTTATTCTGGGCGATCTGAACTCCCACGGTACTGCTTGGGGCGAACAATACGATGACAACAGAGCGGGTATTTTCTATGACTTATGCGACGATTTCAACTTGACCATCTTGAACACTGGGGAAGCGACACGAATAGCAAAACCTCCTGCCAGGGAGAGTCGACTTGACATATCTTTGTGTTCTAATTCACTATCATTAGATTGTCTGTGGAAGGTAATCAATGATCCCCATGGTAGTGATCACTTACCAATTATTATCTCAATCACAAATAGTTTTCACAAAACAGACCAGTCAATCCATGTTCCTTATGACCTCACGAGGCATATCGATTGGCAACATTTTGCATCGGCGGTAACCCTTGGTATTGATTCTACCGATCCTCTTCCACCATTAGAAGAGTATCGTTTCCTTTCCGACCTGATGTACAAAAGTGCATTAGAAGCTCAGAAACGACGTGTTCCAAGTGCATCCCTCAAAAGAAGACCCGCCACCCCTGGATGGGATGATGAATGCACTAAGTTGTATCTTGAGAAATCCGATGCGTTTAAAGATTATCGTAGACATGAAACATGTGAGCTTTTTGATAAGTACCTCAAGCTTGAAAAAAAGCTTAAAAACTTACTCAAAGCAAAGAAACGCAATTACTGGCGTTAGTTTGTAGAGGGACTATCTAGAGAAACCTCGATGACAACGCTTTGGAGAAAGGCTCGTTATATGCGAAACCGCTCATCCTCCAAAGAGAGTGAAGAATATTCCATGCAATGGATATTCGACTTCGCTAAAAAGGTTTGTCCAGACTCTGTCCCAACACAACCGAATTTACGGGATACTACCCGAAATAACGGTTCTCTGGACGAACCATTCACAATGTTGGAATTTTCAATGGCACTTCTTTCATCGAATAACTCTGCTCCGGGAAGCGATATGATTAAATTCAACCTTCTAAAAAATCTTCCTGATATCGCTAAAAGACGATTATTTAACCTGTATAACACTCTCATAGAATTAAATATAGTTCCACCCACATGGAGGCAGGTTAAAGTAAAAGCTATTCAAAAGCCTGGGAAACCAGCGTCTGATTACAATTCTTACCGTCCGATCTCTATGCTATCATGTTTAAGGAAATTGTTAGAAAAAATGATCCTATCAAGACTTGACCGTTGGGTTGAATCAAACAACCTACTATCAAATACGCAATTTGGTTTCCGAAAAAGCAAAGGAACAAACGATTGTTTAGCGTTGCTTTCATCTGATATACAACTGGCCTTTGCACACAAGGAGCAATTGGCTTCAGTATGTCTGGATATTAAGGGCGCATTTGATTCAGTTTCCATAGATATACTGGCAGATAGTCTGCACAGTAGTGGAATACCAGGAATTTAAATAACTTTTAGTATAATTTACTGTCAGAAAAACAAATTACCTTTAATCTAGGTCAACTGACAACTTCCAGAATTAGCTACATGGGCTTACCCCAAGGCTCATGTTTAAGTCCCTTGCTTTATAATTTTTATGTTAAAGATATTGATAACTGCTTGGAAAATAGATGCACGCTAAGACAACTTGCAGACGATGCTGTGATCTCCTTTAGAGGTCCACGTGCGGAAATCTTGCAAAGACCATTGCAAAATTCCCTAGATAATCTGTCCATCTGGGCCAGAAATTTGGGGATCGAGTTTTCACCGCATAAAACCGAATTGGTAGTGTTTACTAGAAAGCGGTTCCCTGCCCAACTGCGTCTCAAGCTGTTGGGAAGAGACATTACCCAATCTTTGACCTTCAAATACCTTGGAGTCATGTTTGATTAGAAATGCACTTGGAGTAATCACTTTGCGTATTTAAAACAGAAATGTCAACAAAGGATCAATTTTCTAAGATCAATTTCCGGGACATGGTGGGGTGCTCACCCGGAAGACCTCATTAAACTCTATAAAACAACTACTCTTTCAGTTCTCGAATATGGCTCTTTTTGTTTCCTCTCGGCAAGAAACAGCCACCTCATTAAATTGGAACGCATTCAATATCGTTGTTTACGTATTGCTCTTGGCTGTATGCATTCAACGCACAATATGAGCCTGGAGGTTCTGGCAGGAGTAAAGCCCTTACAGAACCGCTTCTGGGAGCTCTCATCTAGAATACTGATCAAGTGTGGAATCAGTAACAACCTCGTGATTGAAAACTTCGAAGAAATGCTCGAATTGAGTACCCAGTCTCGATTCTTACGAATCTATATTAACTATATGTCATCCGATATTAGTCTTCCATGCTATAATTCTCCTAGTGTACGCTTCCCTTATCACAGTTCCTCCATTGACTATGATCTCTCCATGAAACAGGCTATTCAAGGAGTTCCAGATCAACTTCGACTTATTTTAATTCCCCATATTTTTATTAAAAAGTACCAACATGTCAATTGCAATAGAAGAATTTTCACTGATGGGTCGCGCATTGATGGATCCACTGGTTTCGGTGTTTACAATGAATACTCATCTGCCTTCCGGAAACTTCAGGAACCTTGTTCTGTATATGTTGCTGAGCTGGCAGCAATCAATTTCGCATTGGGGATAATCTCCGACATGCCCATAGACCATTATTTCATCTTCTCGGATAGTCTCAGTTCTATTGAGGCCCTCCGGTCGATGAAAGCAGTGAAGCACTCATCTTACTTTCTTTCAAAAATAAGGGAGCAGATGTGTGCGTTGGTCGAAAGATCATTTAGAATTACCTTTGCATGGGTCCCCTCACATTGCTCAATTCCAGGCAATGAGAAGGCGGACTCGCTAGCAAAGGTGGGCGCAAAAGAAGGCGAGATTTTTGAAAGAAGAATTTCACATGATGAATTTTTCCCATTAGTACGTCAGAGTTCTCTTCAAAGTTGGCAAAACGATTGGACAAGTAATTCTCTTGGGCGGTGGTTACATTCCATTATTCCAAATGTTTCGTCGAGATCGTGGTTCAAAGGTCTGGATTTAAGTCGCGGTTTCATTCGTGTGATGTCAAGACTTATGTCCAACCACTACTCGCTAGACGCACATCTCTACAGAATTAACCTCGTCGATAGCAATGTATGTAGGTGCGGAACCGGTTATGATGACATCGATCACGCAGTTTGGCATTGCCCGGGTAATGATGCCTCCAGAGCACGACTATTGGATACCCTAGTGGCCCGAGGTAGACAACCCTCCCGGGAGGTAAGAGATGTTTTGGGAATGCGTGATCTCCCCTACATGCAAGCGATTTACGAATTCCTTTGTTTGTCTGATCTAAGAGTGTAATGTCATCACCCCCTTCCCTCCAGTCTAGTAAATTCCCTGCCATTGTGTCCCAGTTATATTATCCTTTTGTTTCCGTGCTACTTGTACCTGCCCAGCAAGCAGTGGTCACCCATTTGCAGCTTAGTTCCTGAAAGGGACTACAGGGACCAAGGATTTGGTAGATGTTGCAACCATGAGCAGCAAATAATACCTTCAATAAGTAACCTACCTAGCCCCTTCCAAACGATATTGTGACCTATTAACCTCGAGCTAGCCACGAGTAATTGGCACCCCATTTTACTAAAATTGGAAAATTATACATTGTAAATAACAATATTGAATATCGGCTCCGTAAAGTGTTACACACGCCTGAGCCTAGCAAATAAACGAACTAATTAAAAAAAAAAATATTATCTTAATTACCAAATAAAAATTTTGTTCATACATGATTTATTTATTTTTTCTACTATTTTAAAAAAAAAATTGTATTTACATTTTTACAAACACTATTTCCTAACATTCCTATAAATATTATGAAAACTCAGTATTTCGTCAGTTGAAAATATTTTCGCAGCGATTTTGTTATCTGCAACTGGAATGAAGGAGTGATATTTCTGTGTACCAGGAATCATTTTTGTTTGCTGATAACTACCAACCCATTCTGCAGCTCCCTCTTCATATTCTTCTTGTGAAACATAGCAAAATGATATTTTTGTGAAATTTTCTTGATTTCTCTTAATAGCCCAATCATACAAAGTTTTCGCACTTGTTATTGGATGTTCATGTTGTTTGGCCAAGCTTGCTCTTGTTGCCATTCGTTCCGTTTAATGTTCCGCCAATTGCATCACATGGTCCCTTACCATGTGAAGTTGCGAAAAAATGCCACTCAGAATCAATGTTGTATTTCTCTTTAAACTTGCAGAGGCTTGCAAAATTTTTTCTATTTTTGTATTGGGAAGCAGCCCCATCAGACATAAAAATGGCCTTTTTTATATTCATTAGTTGATTTAAACACGTTAGTAATTTAGAAATAAATACTTGTACCGCAATTGTATCATGTCTTAGAACTTCTGATATTACAACAAAACTTAGATTTTTAAGCATTCCTGACTCCATATAATAAATAACAAACGGATGAATTGTAGCCTGATCATTGTTCCAATGATGACTTTGAACAGCATCCTGAAGTACAAATGAATAATTCTCTGCAAAATCGCAAATAATAACTACTTCTCCTTCTTTTAATGAAGACTTTGTATCTTTTAAAAATTTAGATTGCTTTGTTTTTATATAATCATGAGTTAATAGTTTTTCTAATTTCTCGTTAAAATATTCAACAAATTCATCGACAGGTTTGAATAGCGTTTCTAAATTACATCTATCAGTTGTAATCCATTGTTCGAACGATATCTCAGACAAGTTATGTTTCTCAAGTTCTTTTAAAAATCTTATCTCAAATTCTGACAGCGTGGGACAATTTCCGCATTCACGGAGGTAACAATATTCTGATCTTGATGATGAATTACATAATAACTTCTCAAAATGTTGATTACAATCAGTGTTGAATGAATATTTTTTTAAACTGTGAAGCATTAAATCAATATTTTCATGAATTGCGCAAACACAAACGTTGTGCGAATCTGAAGCATTTAGCAATTTACAATGTTTTGGTCGTAATGCTGCAAAAGTACTAAATCCAATTTTATGTTCACTGACTTCTTTAAATCGAGTGAAAGTTTCTCTAAGTGATGAAAGTAATAACCGTTTTTGAATTTGTTGACGCTTACCATTAGTGTTTACAGAGACATAATCTCTTTGTCCCGGCATGGCTCTGCTGATGTCGTCCTCGTCAAAAAATTGTATCACTTGATTCTTTATATCCGGATTCAAACGATTCCCCGATCTGTCGTTGGGGGTAGCCAATACTCCATTTTCGGCTGCCAATTCTTTTGCTTGTAATGCAAGGTATTTGTTTGTTTCAAATTTGCTCGTTATCTGCTGAATCGTCCACGAATTAGGCAAAACTGTTAATATACGTATTTTATCTATTCTCGAACAATCTGGTTCTATGAATTTTACATTCAATTTGGAAATAATTTCATCATATTCCACAACCTTTGTTTTCAATGTAGCTAACTCTTCGACTTCTTCTTGTGGTGGTAAGCTGAATAGATATTTTCTAATACCTGCTACAATTTCGGCAAATTTTTGCCGACGGTATTTATCGTTTTTAAATTCTCTAATGGATATCGGAGACACATTTATTCCTGCAATTCCATTATTGAATAACTCAATGTTATGTATCCTGGAATAATCCGGTAGGTCACTGTCCTGAGAAGATGCCGATGGTATTTCCTTCAAATCGTTCCGTGATGTGGTTGGTGCTTCGTCATGTCCACCGTTTTCTGGTTGCTCCACTCTTTCAACAGGATGACGAAGATACGAATATAACCGACATGAATCACAAATTCTTAATGACGTGTCCAAATGGACCGTACACTGCATGGATAACAGTTTTTCAATTAACTTGTCAGTTAAATTTCTAAGTTTAGGCGAACACCGTCTCCCGATTTGACGAAAAGGTTTACAACAATGTTTTGTTTCGAGTTCCATTTCAAATCGTTTTACACTTTACGCTACTTATGAAAGACACTGTTAAACTGATGTCATGACTTTGTAATGTAATCCTTTTTATACGTACTAGGTACGCACTTTAGGTACTTTTTTGAAATATTGGTATGTGCAGGGGTATGCATGTAAATTATATTTTCTGTCAACACCAAAGTGAATGCATGAAAAGGTATAAATGGGCGTAACAATTGTATTCTTACTGGTATAAACAGTTTAACTAATTAAATACAATATGTTTCTACCTGAACAAAATACGCTTGTACACTAACATGAATACTAATTATTTTTGTTTCGGGTTAGGTTTTCATAATATACTGTAAGTAAAAGCAGCAAATTTTGTCGTGTTACCGACAGTAAATATCAGGAATCAGTTTGTCTAGTATTCTCAGTAATAAAAGGTATATTGTAGAAAATTTTATGTGCAATTTGAAAAGAATACTTTTACAGATGGACAATCACGACTAACATTTGAAAAAGGGATATTTTCATGGAAAAAGCCATTTTTTCGACATTAATTTCAAATTATCTCGAAAACGGATACATTTAGAATATTGCTCACCAAGAGCATTTTTGTTTAAAATCACTAGAAGAATCGTATTATATTAATAAAATATGGTTATTTATGCAAAAACAACAAATTAGAAAAAAATTGAGTTTTTCTTACTTCTAAGAACTTTTTTATCTTAAGTTGCTTCATCGTAGAACAACTTCTATTCTTCTTCTTATGACTCAAAGCCTTTTTGAAAAAAAAGTTATAAAAATCGTACGTTGGACAGATTTGCTAATTGATTTTTAAGTTAAATTTTTGATTTTTTTTTAAGAAAAAAAATTTCTTTTACAGTGTACATATTTTTTTCATAAAGTCAAATTAATTAACTACAACTTCTTCTCAGACGCAATTTTATTACAACCAATTGTTTTCGAGTTATGATTTTTTGAAAAATATGCATGACAAAACACATACGCCCTTTTGAAAAATTTGTCTTGAGTCAAAAAAATCCCTTAACCCGCGGAAAATCCATCGTCACCAATTCCGAAGACATGTGCAAAGTTTCATCCAAATCGGAGAGGGTCGAGTTCAGTCATTTGCTCATTTGGCAGAGAAATGCTCAAATCGCTTATTGCGCAATAATTGATAACTAGTTCTTTTCTATGGCTGCATCCTGAATGTTTATCTTTATCTCTCAGCACTTGTATAGCGGTTTATTAGTTTCAAATAGTTTGTTTCATAATGCGTGGACTTTTAGCGGAACAACGTCGAAATATTGTGCACAAATGCTGTACAGAACCCGGAGTGTCACTGAGGAAGTTGGCAAACATGGCAGGAGTAAGTGAGAAAGCCGTGCGAACAGCTATCAGCAAGTTCAGAGAGGATAACATGTTTGAGGATAAACCAAAATCGGGTCGATAAACAGGTCCTGCTAACTCTCGTTTCGATAAACGTATAATGAAGGCATTCGACCACAAGAAGAAGGTTTCAGAGCGGCATGTGGCCAAAAAAGTTGGCACTTCGAAGTCCAACGTTCATCGTGTCAAAGAACGTTTGAATCATCGAACCTATAAGAAACAGGAGCAGCCAAAATGAAATCCAAAACAAGAAGCATCGATCAGGTCCAGAGTGCGAAAGTTTTACGATACGATGCTTGCTGGGAATTCAAACTGAATAATCATGGATGACGAAACCTATGTGACTAAAGGTGATTACAAATGCTTTCCGGAGCCACAATATTATACGGTGCGTGACGGAGAAGTATGGTACCAGTCTGAGACATCCATTCAAGTGGAAAAGTTTGGTAATAAAGCTATGATCTGGCCAGCTATCTATTTGTGGCTGTGCTAAGATTTCGCAACCCTTCATCACAACTGCTTCAATGAACAGTGAAATATACATTAAAGAGTGCTTACAAAAACGATTTCTATACAAGATTCGAAAGCACAAGGATCCTGTTGTTTTTTGACCAAATCATGCGTCGTGCCATAACGCGAAATCAACAGTATAATGGTATACCACCAAGAATTTCATTCATTCCAAAAGTACGAACCCTTCTAATTGCCTGCAAATACGACATTTTAGGTTTGTGACGCAAACTAGAAAATGCTGTGTACATACTTAATATTACATTACTCTCAGAATAACTTATGTGCAGCTGTTTCGATGCAATGACGTCTATATAAGGTCTAAACCAGCTGCCACAACAATATTAGTGAAATGAGCAAAAATCGCTCATGACACTAATATCACCGCGCTCCCGTGCTCGGAAAGTGCTACGTCATACTATTTTTTTATTTTTTTATTCTTTTGCTCCGTGATTATTAATTGTGTGCATTATAAAACTTAAACTCATCCGATTCCAGTAAAAAATCGTGAATTGTGCGATGAAAAAATGTGGCATTTCCATGTATAAAATTAGAAAAGACAAACTCCCGATCCAGCTACATGTATTTCCCAAAGAAAAAGAATATATCCGCCGAGGAAAGTGGCTGAAGTTATTCATTCTATTTTTCAGTTCCGATGAACATCCCCAAACGATAAAAAAAAACATTGTTTTTTCTGTAATCCGAAAACACTAGTTTGCTTCTTTTATTTTTGTTGAATAAATTCATCTAAAAGGGAAAGTGGAGCACTAGGTCGTATGGGGCAGTATGCTTCTTTTCCTACGTTTGACTTGGAAGAGGAGACTTGCCATTCGAGCTTCTTATTCTTCTTTTTAATGCTCTGTCCCTTCCTACCCCACGGTTGCTATCGATGACGGAAAATTGGCTCTATATCGGTATTCAATTGTCAAGTCCCAGCGTTTGAAGGTTTATGAGGCAGAAATTCAATTAACTATAAATACTCACTATAAATGACCCAAGAAATCGGGAGGACACGCTTCTGCTCAATAAACGACATTTAAATGACATGCCCATAGAAAGTTGAATAGTGTTACGTAATCACTCGCCGGGTCAGGATTATTTACATTATTTTTTGCTTGCAATACAAGCAAGCAGTACGTTGAGCCAGACCTTAAGTAGATGTCATTAGTCTCGACGTAATATTTAACTACATCTATGGAGGAATCCAGATAACGTAGTGAGATTAAACGTCGTAGATGGCGCTCGTGAAAATTAAGTTTTCGAGCTGTCTAGGCAAAGTATTTTGTGATAAAAAGAAAAGAAAATCGTCGATAATGACGATACTAACCAATTCCATACTGTTTAAAAAATAGCCAGAAAGTTATTATCAATTTCAGTTTTAGATACTACGATGTTTAACCTCACTTTAGCTTTACTTGAATTCCTCCATTGCTGCACACTTAGAAAACAACACTGAACCAACGATATGAACTCGGTTCAATTTTCTACCGAACCACATCGGTAAACAGCAAGAAACCGAATAAATCGTTTATATATACTGTTTTCGGGTGTATTTTTTGAGTCAAACCCGAATTTCGATCACTATATGATATATTTGACAGATAAAAATGAAAGATGAACCGAACAGTGTGGTAAAGCAGGGATATTCAAGAGTTCGGTACACGAAAACGAGTGAATTCCGTGACGGCTATGTCTACAGACAAACTCGATTATTTTAGCTGACCCGATGAGGCCTGAAACATCGTCAGCCATTTTATCTCGTGTGTGCTCGCCGAATGTCTTTCTACAAAAACTCTCTGTACAGTGTATTTTTTTTAAGGTGAAAATGGAAAACAAAATACCGAGAGACTACTACAGGAGAATGCACGTTTAGTTGAAATCTTCTGTAAGTATTTGATACTAAATTTGTAATTATATTTGCAGGGATCCTGCGCTATAGTCTGTTTTTACTGCCATGAACACATTGCAGGTTATGTCTCTGGCTTACAAAGGCATTACAAAAACCACCTGCAAAAAAATTATACACGTTTTGCATGAATAAACAAAGAACTAAACTTCGATTTTTGAAAACGTATTAGAATTTTTTGCATCAATAAACAATGTTACTGACAAACCTGGTTTTATTACTATGAAATTCGAAGCTAGATGTGAAGCATTTTCAACCAAAATTCCACCACGGTCATAGAACCGAATACCGTAACTGCAACAGAAAAGTCGGTTTGTTTGACAGCGTTCGGTAATATTTGAGTAAACCGATGTTCGGTTATTGCTGATAGGATTTATTTTTTTGACCGAGTTTTTCAGTAAATTTGAAAGATTGTGGGAAAGTAAAAATTTAACGAGAAATCGTTTGTTGCATTTTGAACCGAACAGACTACACCTGATACCTGATCGTTCCAGGTTCGAATCTAGGTTGCTCCATATTTTCGTTGAAAAAAGTTTATTTCATAAGGAAAATTTATGAAGTTCATACTGATTTCTTATAGCAAATAATCATAATGCAATCATATGAATATCGAAAGTTTATTTCGCTGAGTGTATATATCACACTTGTATTCATGAATTCACGCAAAAAAAAACGCATTAGAAACTACCATTTCTAGGGTTAAATTAAGCGCAAACACCAACAATTTTCAGCTGACTATTAGGCTCTCGCCGATTGGCTTCACGAATTCCAACGAAAAGTTTCAACCAGCAAAGCTTCCACTTGATTTTGCCGTGGAAGCTTTCGTGGTTGAAAACAAACGCAATATAGTGTTAGTGAGATACAGCGTATACGTACACGCCCGAAGAATGGTCTATAAACGCGTTTGATTTTACCATGCCCGCGATTAGATCGACCATGGTGCGGTTAATATCAATATGAGGTCTGTCAAATATACCACAAATGTTGAAGGTTTTACCATAAACGTAGTAAAATTGACTGAAATTTCATGGTAGTTTTAAAGATAGGCATAGTTGGGTAAAATGGTAGTTTTTACTACAAGAACTTTTTTCTGTGCAGGAAAGCTTAAAAGCGTACAAGAACAACGTCGTTTGAACAAAATCCATTCATAAGTCAGCCTTATGAAATTCCAAAGCATCGTTCATAAGTTGAACCTTATGAAATTCTTATGTTTATTTGCCTGAGTAACACAGATTATTGATGCATGCATTTGCATTTTAGCCGATCTGAGTAACTTTGACATAAATCAGGGTAGATTTAGATTAGTGTGATGAATACCGAGGTGAGTTTATGTTGTTTTTTTTAACGTGTGTGTATCAAGCACAACGAACCAAAACAATGTCGAGTTGAAGCCTGAAATCAAATTTACGGATTAATATTAAATTTGGTCTAACCGCAGCAACCCATTTTGAGGAAAATGAAAAAGTGTTGCGCAGTGTTTTCTTGCGCGAATAGCATCAATCAACCTAGAAAATCTATGTATAAGTTTCCAACTGATGCAACGATGTAAGTACATCCATAAATTTCAGATATGATAAGCACTGAGAAGTTTTCTTTCAAGTTGTGAAAAATGGGTAGAGTTTTGCAGATCGGACAAGATAAACGATATGCTTGTTCTTGAAGGGATCTTCAAACTACGAAACTCTTCATTCTCCGTTTGCTCAGATCATTTCGAAAAACGATGCTTCGTTAATCCAAGAAACACATCTCAAGGGTAAACTATACTATGGGTTTGTTATAAATACAATTAATATATATATGTTTACATTGATTTTATTTTAGTATTTATAAAGGAAGCATTCCAACAATTATTGCCGGTCATCCGGTGCTAGTGTCAAGTTTTAAAAAGGCGCATCAAATCCCGAATTTCTTTGACCTTAACCCCCAACATAAGGGTAGTCCTGAACCGTGTGATGAGGAAATGGCCGTGGAAGTGCTTTACGAGGAACTAGAAGAAGCGGTACCCACTAAAACCTTAGCTCAACCTGCAATTCATCCTGTGACACAGCAGACCATCGATCCGCACGTTCTTGCGTGTCAATGTACGGGAGAGTTTGAGTATCGAACAAAATTCTTCGAAGAGCGAACTCGCGCACTCGGTTTGGTTCAAGAAATTAAATCCACCACAAGCAAACTTCGAGAAGTCAGGCTACCTATACGTCGAAAAACTAGAACTCTAAGTAGACTTAATGAAAGTATTAGAAAAATTAAGGAGAAGCTAAAAGCATATGCGGAGAAACACCATGTGGTGGTAGAACTAAGTTCGGATAATGAATCCGACGAAGATTAGGGTTTTCTATATATATGAACTTTTATTTATAAGCACAACTGAGACATATATATTAAAAATAACTCAATTCATATACACCGTTTAAATAGTTACCACCATGCCTTGGCCTCGTCATAATCATCATCGCTTTCTGCCTCAGGCCCCGCTATTTCGTCGAAATGTATTCCCTTCTTGCATCGTTTTCTGAGCTCAGTAAATTTTTTCTTGAGCTCATTACGCTTCATTTGTCTCAATGTAATTCGATCATGCAATTTCTGCATTTTGATAGTTGCATTACTGATTTTTCTTTTGTTTTGAACAATAAATTCTTCCAGTCGCTTATTTTTACGCTGCTCGTATTCGAAGCGTGGCTTGAAATTTAAACAATACTCGCAAGGCGCTTGGATTGTAGAATTTAGAACACTGCTTAGTTCTTCTCTTTTTGCGCCTCCTTCCGCAGCTACTGGATGGCTCGGCGTTTGTTTCTCTTTGGATTCACTAACAATTTCCTGTTTAATTTCGTCTTGAAATGTTGGTTCTTCTTCAAACTTTATGCGTTTGACTGCGACAAACTCGAAGTTGGATTCACTTTCAGAGTCGGTTTCCACTTCTTCTGCACTGAGCATTTCAACCAAAACCTGATCAATTGTATGTGCTTCATTTTCACTCTGTGTCTCAATGTTGAAGCCTTTATCGAGAAGCATTTCCTGTGTCATGTGTGTTGTACCAATTCTAACAGGGACCGCATTGTTAGGTAAATGACCTTTCCTATGAGCGGCTTGCACTGTGGATTGTTCAAAATGTTCCGAGCAGACGGCAAATTTACGCAACCCGTACGGTCCACCAGATACGAGACGTTCTGAAGTTTCAGGACAACGACAAAAGTTTACCCATTGTATACATCTGGATGATATTAAGATTTAATAAGCATGATGAAGACCTCTAACACCAGCATTTAGTTTGACACGTAGGGATACGTATAGTTATCGTCCTTATTTTAGTTTTTGCTCGAATCGTAGTTCTTCAAAAGTTGTATAGAAATACGGTTTGAATGCTATCGATAAGGTTGAACATACGATACCATCATAATGCTGCTGATTTACTTACAAATCCAAATCCGATGGAAATGGGTAGAATTTGTATATTTTATCTTTTCTTTTATTTAAACACGATATCACACTACAATGGTTCATTCTTAGAAATTAATAGTTGATAACAAACCAAAAGGATATTAATTTTAAAATGATATTATAAAATTATCCTTGAAAAAGCTATGTTTCAAGCTCTGCTTAATTACAATACTAATTTCGTTATCGTTTTGAAGGTGTAACTACACCAGAAGTGCACCATCGTACACCAAGACAAAATCAAGTGTAGCAGTCAGGTACGGCTTTGTTCAGAAACAAATGGTGTGAAGCTGTCAATGACTCGCGCTTGTTAGCGCTGCTAAACTTGTAGTTTTACACCGCAAAAACGAAAACGACGATTGTAAGTTGAGGAGGATCATGCGAAAATCTTGATGTTACTCAAAAAGACAGAATGAGGGGTGCATATTAGCTTACGCTCAGTTATGTCTCGGTAATCTGCGTAATCTGAATTATCCAAACATTCTACGATACACGTTAACATGAGAGTACCCACTATTAAGTTTCTTATTCAGATGAATGGTAATTCGAACCACCCAGTTTGGTATAATGAAGAAATAAAAAATTTAAAAAATCGGAAGCAAAAGGCCCACAAAATGTATAAAAGAGATGGTAACAGTAATAATCTGACATACTATTTGAAGGTTTGCGATGAACTGAATCTAGCTATTAGTAATGCATATGATGAGCATAATTCAAAAACCGAACTTGAAATTAAGTCTTGTCCAAAAAAATTCTTCAATTATGTTAAAACTAAGCTGAAATCTGACAATTTCCCATCTAGAATGCATCTTAACTCAAATGTTGTTGATAACGCGGAAGAAATTTGCAATCTATTTGCAACATTCTTCCAAGAAATCTATACCACGTTTGATGAAGAAGATCGCGATTATGAATATTCAATTTCTTCCCAGAATTTTCAAGAGACATTGGAGTTAGCCAAGTCAAATTTCAAGACATCTTGGAAGGTTTGAATAAATTAGACGTTTCCAGAGGTTCTGGCCCTGATGTAATACCACCCGTATTTATGAAGAACTTAGCATTAGAACTTACAGCACCTTTATTTTGGCTTTTTAATATGTCACTGGAATCTGGGATCTTCCCCAAACTTTGGAAAAGTTCCTATCTAGTACCTATTTTTAAAAGTGGAAAAAAATCGGACATTTGTAACTATCGTGGAATTGCCATTATTTCCTGCATTCCTAAACTTTTTGAAGCAATTATCAATGAAAAATTGTTTTCTCAAATCAAAAACAGACTGACTAACAACATGGATTCTTCAAAGAACGATCAACTAGCACAAATTTATTGGAATTCGTCAACTACTCACTGATAGCAATGGACAATGGCAACCATGTAGAAGCTCTTTATACAGACTTCAGCAAGGCTTTTGATCGCATTGACATACCCATGCTTCTATTCAAATTGCGAAAAATGGGAATTGAGGCAGGAATCCTCAGATGGCTCGAATCCTATTTTACTAACCGTCAACAAATAGTTAGATTCAAAGGGAAGAAATCAAATCCTATTAAGGTCACTTCTGGAGTCCCCCAAGGCTCTCACTTAGGGCCCCTTTTATTCATTTTGTATGTAAATGACATTTCCTTTATTCTTAAAAACATTAAATTTCTTATTTACGCTGATGACATGAAACTATTTTTAGAAATAAGAAACAAAGAAGATATCATGACATTCCAGAAAGAAATAAATGATTTCTATATTTGGTGCAACCAAAGTCTTTTACAGCTGAACGTAAAGAAGTGTAATTCAATAGCTTTTAGTAGGAAACGAAACACCCCAGACATAACTATCAATCTAGAGAATCAGCCAGTTGAAAAATGTTAAAGACCAAGGGATTTAGGAGTTATCTTGGACTCGAAACTAACTTTCATTGAACATTACAATACTATCATCAACAGAGCAAATAATATGCTTGGATTTATAAAACGTTTTTGTTACGATTTTCATGATCCGTACACAATAAAAACATGTTACATTGCATATGTGAGGTCAATACTGGAATATTGTAGCGTAGTTTGGTCACCATTTTCAGTCACCCATGAAGAACGACTAGAATCAGTACAGAAGCAATTTTTACTGTATGCACTTCGTAAATTAGGTTGGACAAGGTTTCCGCTTCCATCTTATGAAGCCCGCTGCATGCTCATCAGCATCCAATCATTAAAAGAGCGCCGTGAATTTGCATTAGTATCATTCGTAAATGACATTGTTTCGCAACGCGTTGATTCAGCAGAACTTTTTGTCAAAACTTAATTTTTACATACCGTCGCGGCAACTACGAAATAGAAATATATTTATTACAAGCCATCATCGTACAAATCACGCCAAATTTGTACCTCTGAATCAGATGATGGCAACTTACAATAAGCATGGAGAAAATGTAGACTTTACTATGACCAAAACAAAACTAAAACAATACTTCAATTCAATTAGATAATGACGAACGATTCAAAACATTAAAAATGCAAATCTGATGTGTTAGTTTTCTAAGGCGTACTTTTTCTTAACGACCTATTTGGGGTATCATCCAAACCATTAAAGAAATGGTAGGAGGATTTGTGATATCGTTCGTTTAAGGTATTTTTTTATCAGGGATACTATTTGAAAGTATAACATTGTGTGTGTCAGTCATTAAAGAGGAGAAACTTGATCCCTGACAACAATAAACCACTGGCAGCATGCTATTCTAAAAGCTATAGTCACCTTAACTCACTTCACAAAAAGCTCGCGATCCCAATTCTCAATCTTCTCGTCTGCTCGATTGTAACAAGAATGACAGAAAACCATTTTTTTAAATTTTGACGTTTTACCTCTTGATTAATCATGAATGTTTATTCCCTTTACGTATAAAATCAAAAGATGAGCTTCCGCCGAATTGCTCTAACTGAAACATGGATCTTAGTGTTATTCGTTATAAATTAGGTAAAGAAAAATAAATTTGGAATGGATTTAAGCAGAAAATGCCGGTTTTTTTTAAAAGATCCTCTTTAAGTAAAAGAATTAAGGAGTTGACGGCGCTTAAGAAATTGTGCATATTTTAATAATAAAAAAAAACAATAAGTAGAATCTAATACTGAAAACTTCACTAAACGATTCCATAAAAAAAAACACCGTATCGTTCGGTAAATTACGATTCGAAGGTCATCTAAAATTCCGTTTACCGAAAGGGTTACTAATGATCAGCTGTTAAAGTTAAGGTAAAAATACACCGAATACGATAATAATTTCTAAGCGTGCATGTATAGGCAGTGATGTTCATATGCTCTGTGTGGTAAAGCGAGATTTTAATTTTTCCACACATTCTTCCTACCTTAAAGAGAGCTTTTCTCTCTTGTTTATATTCACCACCGTGTTTGCATGCGGGTAGCGCAAGTGAGTGAAAAAAAAAGGTTTTTATTCACACAACACTCGATAGCTCCAATGAGGTCTATACAGGTGGAGAAGAAGTGGCTAAGTTGTATAAGTGTAATGCAAAATACTGTCATTGTGTCCGTGAGATGATGCACAGCCTGTTTTTTGTAAACATGCGTAACGTAGATCTCCAAAAACAACAATTCACAACAGCAGCAAATCAAAAGGTGGAATATTTATTTTCGGTAATTGGTATAGTTTCTTAAAGGTTTCGGCTGAAAAATGCCTTTTTGTGCACTAAAAGGATGCTGATTTTGGTTTGTTATCATTCGCTTGTTTTTGGAGTTTTACGTCACTACCCGAAATCATGGATTGTTTACACATTTTTCGTTACTAATACCGACAAAAACCTTGCTCTTCGCCACCTGTATACACCTCATTGCGATAGCTCTAGAGTGAGCTTTGTCAGGGAGCTCACTAGCGCGGGATCTTTTTCTAATATACAGCAGTGATTGCAAATTCGTTCGACGCTACTTAACAAAGGAAGAAAGGAGAATGTTTCTTCCCGCTTCCTTTTATCGGAAATTTTCTAAAACTCCGAAGAAGTTTTCACTATCAACCGCACCAGCGACTCACAGAAAGTGCACTGGCGTGTCCTCCTACAAGTGTACGCGACAGCGATTGCAGGCGAGAGCACGTGGGCGAAGTCAGATGAGAGCGAGAGCGGTCGTTTGAAAGAGAGAAAGAGTGGTTCACTCACTCCAAGCCATCCCATCACAGTTTCACTGTGTCTTTTTATCACCGAATAAAAGAGCACTTTGCTTTATCTCCGGTGAGTTATGGATGTATCCTCTGTGGAGGTACAAATCTCACGCACCGGCGTAACATTAGTGTGAAATGCCATTTCTGTATATAGGTACAGATTACCGGTATTTGGGTTATATTTCTTAATATTGATCATAGACTGGACCCATATTTATAACTTGAGTATATCCAACTATGGGTTGATTCGACCAATTTATAGGTGATATATGAGTAAAATTTACCTACAGTCTGAAAAAAAAACTATCTGTATTCTGGATGTGCTTGGCTTAACGCCCATTCTGGACAATTAAATGTAGAAGAATTTTCAGTGTGTATGACTACATCAAGGAATACATGTACCTATGTTTGCATATTTTCCAACTACCTTTCTTTTCTCCTGCCGTACTTTTTAAGGCATTCGATCTCACTCATTGCGATGACTACCCGAATAAAAAATACATCCAACATACAATGAAACCTAATGTTGCAATACTATAAAAACAATTAGGTAAGTATACAATGGATTGTAAGATTTACAGTAAAAGTGCAATTCCATTCATGGTTTGATAGCATATGATACAATGTATGGTTAATGGAAAATTGACAAAAGAGTGTGAGCTTTTTATTGGAATATCTGTAACTAGAAAATGAGAAGAAAGATTAGTAGTTTCCATTTAATTCCAACTACTTGTATTGCTTATCTTGACAGAAACGCGTAATTCGTCAACAATGTGCAGACTTCTTCAGTGTCGTGTACTAATACAAGACAGTCGAGTACACTACACTGAAGAAGTCTGCACATTGTTGACGAATTACGCGTTTCTGTCAATTTTGGAACAAACATCATATTTGATTTGGTTGATTGTCATACGAAACATGGATGATCGTCATTCGAATATTACCATATAACCATCATCCGATTTCCGAGTGCTTTTCGTTTAAGGGCACAATCGATTTACTTTTCAGACGATCTTGGGATGATGTTTGGGTTCAGTGTACCTCGATTTCCGCAATTCTCACCAGATTTTCCCAGCCACTGAGTGACCATATTGCTTGATAAAAAAATAACCTTAAACGAACGATATCACAAATTCTCCAACCATTTCTTGAATGGTTTGGATGATACTCCAAATAGGTCGTTAAGAAAAATAACCTTACGAAATTTTTTAGGGTTTGCAAGCTAATTTAAGTCAACTTTGGGTTATATACATTATCCGTGTATTTTACGGTTTCCGTGAGAACCTTTCTTTTTTGTAGTATTACAGATATTCCTTTAGCAGCTCTTCTGCGCGCCCCTTGAAAAACACATCAGTAAGGTGCATAGTGCAGTTTGAGTGTGCATTGGAAGTGTCAAATATCAAAACATTGTTGCGATTTAGATTTTTTCGCGTTTTACACACTCATATTTTATCATAATTATGTAGGTTTAATGATGATACTTTTCTTAATTATAATTTATATGTAGAAACCATCAATTCATATACTAAAAGTGTTAATTGCAGGCAGTAAATACTATTAAAAAATTGGCCTCATACAATCAACGAATCGCCCGAGAAGCAACAGCGCCAGCAAGCTTCGACGGAAACCGACAAAAATGGCTATTGGACGGTACCAACATCTGCACAAACGGAACTGTATAGGAATGCTGCCAATCTTTTGTTCCTTTCTGGCTGGAGTGTTTCTAACCATATTGATAGGTGGAACACGTCAAAATTGCGAGATCGCAGGAAGACTTTATGAGCCAGAAAATTCCTACTTCCTAATGCTACTGGTCGTAAGTGCGCCGGGTAACATTGAACGCCGGAATGCGATAAGGGAGACATATTTAAACCTGAGACCTAGAATGTTGAACGAAAGCTACCAAGATGAAGTCATTCATATCCCACTGTATGACGATCAGGGACAACTTCAACTGGAAACAGTTCAGCAACAACAAGAACTGCTTAAAAGCTACCAAAAGTGGCGCCAGAAAAAAATAAAAAACATTAAAGTCATCAACTTTAAAGTAAAAACATTGTTCGCTGTCGGAACATACGGTTTGTCGAGGAGCGAACGAAAAGTCGTCTACGAAGAACAGCGAGTGTACAACGATGTATTGGAGTTAGAAGATCTGCATGATTCGTATGCAAATCTGACCAATAAAATCATTAAAAGTATGAGTCATATTGATGCAGTATATGACTTCAAATATTTAATGAAGCTGGACGATGACAGTTATTTGAAGCTGGACCTATTATCAGAAGATTTACTTAGCTACTATGAAAAGCTGCACAAGGTACGAATGAGTCATCATAATCCAATCGAGTTGTACTGGGGTTACTTTAAGGGGGCATCGACAATTCAGCAGCGTGGTCAATGGAAGGAATCCACTTACAAGCTATGTGATCGTTATCTACCTTATGCGCTCGGAGGGGGATATGTTTTATCTAAAACTCTTATCTCTTTCATTGCTACGTACGGTTCTTCACTAAATAAATACAAAAGCGAAGACATGGCAGTGGGGACGTGGTTAGCTCCATTTGCCAGTATTCACCGGCGTCATGATGTTCGTTTTGATACGGCATGGCAACCAAGGAAATGTCAGGATTATCACCTTGTTCTTCACAAACGTACTGCACAACAGATGAGGGAAATCTACAACGGTCAAATGTGCAGTCACGAAGAACAACAAACACAGGACATGCAACGACCGAAAGAGTATTTTTACGATTGGAACGTACCACCATCACATTGTTGTAAGGTTTTAGTTTGAAAGATCATGTCCATCGGCAGTATTGTTATAGCCTTAGTTTTAGTATAAGGATTTGTAAATACTTAATAGAGCAGTAATAATAGTGAACATAAAGGCAGCAACCGACTTCCGCGAATTTAAAAATAAATTTCGATGAAATATAACGTTTAAAAAATTATGTTCATTTATTTTGAAACGAAATTTTTTTGCACCAATGTTGTTCTATATAAAACTTTAATACTAAGCTGGGTAATTTCAGATAATCGCAAACTTCTTTAGATTTCGATACAGTTTAGGAATTACAGGATGTGTGGTATAATTGGCGTCATGATAATCAAGAGTCAGATTTGCTTCTCTATATTTACTCCGAAAAAAAACTATCAAGAAAATTTAACCACAAATCTATGTCCAAAATTACCGTGATAATTTTTTTGTAAAAGACGGAAAATGAAGTCAAACCAACGGAAATGTAGCGAAAAATACTATGTTTACTACAACTAAGCAGTATCAGTGTTAACTTCTAAATACTGCGTAATTATCCCCAATTTTTTTTTTAATTTTATCATGTTTATGGTTCATTCAAGCGTGTTGCACCGACAAATTTCAGCTGACTACATTTTCTGTTGAAATTTACTATAAATATAGTAGTTTCATGTCTGCCTAATATTTGGTCATTTAGCAGTCATTCGCGTTATTTATCTAATCTAGTACAAACGCAACGAAAGGATCCTGAAAATAATTGGGTTTGATGACGCCCATTTTTTTATTGTCAATATTGATGCTGCAGCATATCAAAAACATAATACAAAACAAGCGTCAAAGCGACCAAGCCTACTGCGTTGCCTTACCCGCCAAGATGATTTTGTATAATGCGTTGAAGTTCAAATGACTAGATTTGAACCACAACGCATTTTGTAAATATTCAGGGAAGGAAGGATGCGTGGAAATATCATCTTTCTTGGCGTTTCGAGCTTGTTGCTTTCACAATTAGCTTATCGCTTGCTCTCAACTTATACCGTTTTTGTTTTTAAATCTAGGTTGGAACCAGTTCCAACCTGCGATACCCGGAGTTATTGCCAGTGCAAACCTCAACCCGATACGTGTTACAAATAAAGACAAACAAACTGACGTTCAGCATACAATAAGCCGACCCAACTTTGAAACCCAATCCAGTTTGGAACTGGTTCAAAAACGAATTCGCTATTAGTGTTCTAAATGCACTTCCACTGTTATTAATTGGGAGCTTTCGATGCCAGGGTACCATTTTTGCATTAGTATGGTTGTGTAGCAAGTACAATAATACCTTACGCCCAGGGAGTCCAAAAAATTTCCTTAACGGAAAATTCCTAAACCCGAATCGAACCCAACCACCGCCAGCATGGTGTTGCTTTGTAGCTGCGCCTTTGCCGACTGAGCTAAGGGAGGCCCTACCATACCATACGTTATGGTCCAAATCACAATGACGTCACACCTCAGATTTGACAGGTACTGGTGCCCTTGTGTTCAGAAATTCGTGTGTGAGAAAAAAGGAGGGGGAACACGACGGTTGCTGCTATCTCTGCTGCTAATGACGATACTGACCAATTCCATACAGGCTCGGTTTTGTTGTGGTTTCTGCGAACTTGTTTCTGGAAGTAGATTCTCTTTAGACCCCTGCAGCTCTGGGTTGCGCGTAAGTGTATCTGCTTACGGGCCCACAATACTTTTTTGGCCCTTCATACAGGGACATGATGAAAAATTTACCACAATGCAACATTGATCAAACCGTTTAATTAAAACAGTCCAGTGCTATGGACGAATCCAGGTTGAAAAAAGAAGAAGACACCGAGTGGTGATAAATCTGACAGCTCCCATGTTAAAGTATAGGACGAAACTTTTAAAATGCTTCTAGAAAATTATTGTTATTGTAAGTCGCATAAATCGTGCCTTCAATTAAAGCGTATCCGGAGACTACTCCCCGCCGGGTCTATGCAACCTATTGATCCTTCCCGTTGCACGTGTCAGCTTGTGCGATACTCCCGACACACAGTGGGTGGTCGTATCCGGGTCCTCCACTGGGTAGGCGCAGATATCCGTCCAGTTTCTGGTACATTAATACATCTTTATACCTAACTGAATTATTATTACTTAAAAGTTTTGAGAAAACCCGTGCGTAAAACGGCTAGTCGGTAGTAATATCTATTGCACTCAATTGGCCATAATAATATGAACACTCACTCCATACCGAATTCTTCAAAATATTATCAACATTAAAAACTTTTCAGAATGAGACCGAATAACATATCCTCATTTATACAGTTTGGATTTTGAGTTTTAGTAACATTCTCTAAACCCATCTTATTAAATATTTATTCCAACAACCAAATGAAAACGTAGAAGGTGCCCTGCATTGGCCAACAGTAAATGCCTCTTCAAGCAATCCCCTTAACCATCCAAACCCAACACTTCATCATACCCAAACCTTTTTGCTGTAAAACGATATCTGATGAACTCAGTTGGCTGTTCTACTTAACAGCCCCTTAATATTGAAATGTCACTGGTCTATACTATAAGATAAATACGTCCAAAACGAAGTACATGCTGGCAGGCGAAACCGAGCACGACAGGACCCGACTGGGCAGCAGTGTAACGATCGACGGCGATTTGTCTATCTCGGCTCACTGGTTACTGCGGACAACGATAGCAGCCGTGAGATGCGGGTGCGGATTATCAGTAGAAGTCGTGCCTACTGTGGGCTCCACAAGCAACTACGGTCAAACAGACTTAGCTCTCGTACGAAGTGCATCCTGTACAAAACGCTAATAAGACCGGTTGATCTCTACGGGCATGAGACGTGGACAATGCTTGAAGAGGACCTGCGAGCACTCGGAGTTTTTGAGCGATGGGTGATAAGAACCATCTTTGGTGGAGTACAGGAGGACGGACTATGGAGGCGAAGGATGAACCATGAGCTCGCGCAACTCGCCGGCGAACCCAGTATTCATAAGGTGGCAAAAGCTGGAAGGATACGCTGGGCAGGACATGTTGCGAGAATGCCGGGCAACATCCTGCAAAAATGGTGTTCGACGGGAATCCGGTTGGTACAAGACGACGTGGGGCGCAACGAGCAAGATGGTCAGATCAAGTGAAGCAAGACCTAGGGGGAACAAGGTGCCCAAGGGATTGGAGAGGAGCAGCCACGAATAGGGCATTATGGAGGGATATTATGTATCAGGCTATGTTATAGTATTGTGACGTTATGCCATGTAAATAAATAATGATCTATACTGTTACTGTCACCCTTTATTGTTAGTACGTACATATAATGTTTGAAGGTTATTTCTCGAGTACTTCTTCAAACAGACGCATCTGATTCCTAGAGTCCCTGTAAAGAGTCACGCCAAGAGGAACATGCATTTCGATTAGTTCTCATTTTGCGTGCATGTATGATTCAGATGGGCTGCTCGATAGGTAGCTCCGATAGGTAGATTTGGCTTCACTCTTGGCGTGACTCTTTATAGCGACTCTACTGATTCCGTAAACAAAGAGGGGAAGTAAGATTCAAACGTTCAAGTAAGATTCAAACTAGGGCCACCAATACAAGGAATAACATTTCCCTAACATGATGGTGATGCTACTTTCCGTGAGGGTGCTGAGAGTTTTGAGAAATTAACGTTTGAATCTTACTTCCCCTCCTTACTCACAAAATCAGACACGTCTGTTTGAAAAAGTACTCGAGATTTATTGGTTCTAGTTATCTCTTCCGCTCAGCTACTCTCACTCAATGTATGCTTCCCTAAGTAGTCCCTCCGCATCCGACAATAACCTAATTATAAATTGACAACCCACCCATTCCAAATCACGAAAGAAACTCCCAACGCCTAACATGCAAGTGGGCGGAATGTTACAACTTGGAAAAGTTGTAAAAGAAATCAATGAATCAACCCTCTCAGATTTAACGCTAACATGCTATAATGACCAATTTACAAGCTCATAACTGAATGCTAGTTTGTGATTTTAAAAGTATTCAAATTCAGGAAAAAAAAGTCCGGACACTGCATGCAGCACGGCAGCCGAACCTTGGATTTGGAAATTTGTGTGGCTTAAGAAATCCTCAAACAAACTTGCAAAAGCACTAAAAAGGTCAATATTTAGTGTCAACCAGTGGGTACGTGTGCTCTACTCCAAGTTCCCTTTCTTTCAAACTTACCTACAATTCAATTCACCCATTGAGTTGGACACATCACAATAGAAAGTATTTTGATGGATCACGGATGTAGGGTTACTAGATGTATGAAAACTACTCTATAACCTATTTAGGATTATACCTGAAAAAACCAAATTTGGCCAACACCCACCAAAATGATTCTAGAAAATTCAAATGAAATTCTAATTAAAAGCGGTTTGTTGTATGATGTAAGAAAAATCCAAAACTACTCAATAAAGAGATTTTCAGCAAAATAAAAATAAAATAATAATGTTTTGGATTTTTCTTACATCATACAACAAACCGCTTTTAGTTAAAATTTCATTTGAATTTTTTAGAAGCATTTTAAAAGTTTCGTCCTATACTTTAACATGAGAGCTGTCAGATTTATCACCACTCGGTGTCTTCTTCTTCTTTTTTCAAGTTGGATTCCTCTATAGGCATTTGCTACATTAGATGGTAGTTCACATCATCATCACTAATGGCTGGCCCACAATTGATACGTTGCGGATGCGTTTGCGTGGATTTGACAGTTTTCCCATAGGTTTTCTGGCAAATTTACGTCAACGCATCCGCAACGTATCAATTGTGGGTCAGCCATAAATCAATCATCTGTTATTTTCCTTTTCATTGATAAGCCTACACCAACACAACATCTAATACCACAAAAGTTCAACTCAGTGGACGCAGTGGTTCTACGCCCCAACAAAAAAAAAACACAACATCTTAAATAAGGATTATCATAAATTTGTGTTAACCAACAAGTCTTTTGTCACAACATACTAATAAAAAAGTCTCTAATAACATGCGCTTTATTTACATACTGTCGTGGAGTTCTGAATCCTGCGGGATAGTAAAGCGTTTAGAATATTATTCTGATTTAACAGCATATGACAACTTTTTCGACCGCTTGCAGTGATTCTGAACATTTGAAAACAAAAGGGTGATCTGCGCGTAAACTGACACTATAACGACACTACACAACAATAACAGTCTTGGTATAGTAGACATTCGAAAAATGTCGTTGAAAGGCGATTTTGAACATTTAATTCAGTTTATTGTAATGATTTTTCTCGATAACGTGCTAATTTGTTTACATTTCGGCCATAGACCATTTTCAAATTGTATGCGAGAATTACTCAATAAAAAATAGAATAGGACCTAACAGCATTTGAAAATAAAGATTTGTCAGCCCATTTTCCATAAAGCGGTTGGTCATCCACAAATCAGGATTTTGAATAACATATTCGCTTCCCCTCGAACTGTATACTAGGTTTGAAGTCAAGTAAAAGTCGATTATTTCGGTAAGCAAAATGCCTATCCCACAAATCAATTGTTTTCTTGTATTATGAGCAAAAGTCTCACGCGGCGTATTAAAAACAATTTGTACTTACCCATGCTCAATCAGCCACTGGACGCGGTCGTCTGTTTCATACAGACTAGCCACCACAACATCCTTCGGAGAAACTATGAAATACTGATTTTCCTCGATCAAGCATTCCAAATGATAATCGTCACACTTGTACTCCTGATGTCTAAAACATAATTATTATTATTTAACAACAAAACTTCTCACTTACAAATTTCTTGGGATTACCCTCTCATCGAAAGACTATCGGTGCATATTTCGATATAATCACTAACTTTATACTGTAACACGCACAAAATCGGACGCAATGACTTGTTCGTTTCCGAATCTCTTTCCTTTGAAAACCCAAGAACAACGAGTTGATGAGTTTCCAACGGTGCTAGGCCGCATACATAAAATTCGGTTTGGAATGTTGACACTGTAATCGAATAGATTTGTACACTACCGAAACATATGAGAATAATTACGTATTTCATTACTTACTAGGATCTACAATGTATGTAGGAAGATTACGGGTCGAAACTTCAATAGGATTTCGCTTTCTGATAACACAAATTCTTATTGTATCAACCCATCCTATGAGCAACGTTGTCTGATTGGACCAGTTCAAATTGCAACGATAGTCTGTTAATTTACCGCTGTACAATAAACAGATTATCAAATACTATTGATTAGCGTTCATATAACAACCACTTACTCTTTCGGATCTTCCCATTTGATCAGTCCGAGTGAGCATCGTTCGTTTAGGTCGTACACGTGAACTCCCAAAGAACTTGCCCAGGCAATGAATTGGCCATTCCACTTGATGGCACTGACCGGTCCTTCTGATTCGCTAAGTACCGTAGGTTTCAGGCCTTTCAAAAATGTCTTTTCGAACAGAACCAACTTATTCTCGCCTGAAAATTTATGTAAGTCAATTTATGTTATCGAACTTTAACCATACTCATCTTTACCTATTAGAAAACGTCTTCCCGAACCTGACCTGTGATGGATCGGATCTAGCTCCACAGCTTTGATCGCCTTCACAAGCTTCAAAGTTTGATTGTTTTCATCCGTACAAAGACCGCTGATGATAACCATTCCATCGTCGGAACAAGTAGCAATATACTCTCCCTTGCTGTCCACTGCAATCTTGTTCACGGACAATGTATGTGGATTTTGTCTCATATTTATGGGTGTGTCTACTCGATTTCCTTGGTGGTCCAGCATATGAATACGTCCCCAGTGGGTTCCTAAGCAGAGAAACTATGCAAGAAAAATAAGGCTCATCATTAAAACAAAACAGAATCAGCTGTTTTCTCTTTCGATGAATAATACATGTTGTTGTCTGAGGCTTTGATAACGCTATCCGTGCCTACCTTGGAGTTGACTGCAATACAGCTGACTGCTTCCTCACTGAGAATGTTTTTCAGATCATTTGATAGTCGAACGTATTTTAACTTCGGTTCAACTTCTTCCTCCGTCAGACTACATGAATCGGCCGACTCCGGATCGAACTAAGGAGAAATCAAGAAAATTTACCAAGGCCCATTTCCGAACACCCTCATTAAAAGGAGCTCACCTGGTCCATTGCTTTTGAATGTAGAACGCGATAGAGATGGTGATTTTGAATATCCTAAACGCTGAAAACGCATAAAATAGGCAGGAACTACAAAAAACTTTGATTGAAATCCGACTGACTAAGCCCAAACATTGGATTTGAGTGATTTGACATTTCGATTAACATGCTCAACGTACATTGAAATAAAGGCAACAGGACGGAAACGAAAACAAAAAACCAGGGACCTGACGGGCAGCCAACATCTCTACCATCCAAATATCAAAAGATTCACTGTTTGTAAACAATGCTGGCGTTCGTACCCGTAGTAACAAACGCCAGACGGGCCTTATTTGAATAAGGCCCGCGATATGTTGCAAACACTGAGTCCAAACATCCTCCTTTTATCGGTTGAATCCTCCGTTGGTTGATTTCGAAACATTGAAATCGCATTTTCGAATGATAGCATCTATCATTCGAAAATGCGATTTCAATGTTTCCAAAGGACGATTTTCTAGAAACCAGATGATTATCCTTCTAATGTTGAACAACTAATATTACGCGAATTGAATTGACCTCCCGCTCAAATTTGAAAGCACGCTGTATAAAAAATCGTCATCCCAAAGTGGAATGCGTATTGCATTGGAAGAGCTCTACCCGAATAGAAAATTACCATTAGCTGTATGATCATTATTATACATTTTCCATTCATGTTGTAATCACCATTATACGTATCATCCGTGTATAATGCTAGTGTAATGTAAGAAATCATTCAAACTTTAAACAGCCATAAATAGCGTATTCTATATATGATAATGATTTCACAAACAAGAAATTAACAGTGCCGTATAGTATATCCCTTACTCATTCATTGTATGATATAACGAAGGAGAGATATGAATTATGGTCACGATAAACAAAAAAAACAGGAAACTGTTTTAACAATACGTAATTTTTAGTTTATTATCACAAAATGTATAACTCATATTATAATACTGATCATTATAATATGTATTTGTAAGGGAGCGGTTTTATCAGCCTACGTGAAGGGTATGTTGCAATTTAATTAAGTAGATTTTACTTTCTAACTGAATTTTAATCCACTTGTGAACAGTATTGTTGACTTTAATAATATACCTTTGATTTTCGATTGGATTGGGGGAAAAAAACGGGAAAAGTATTATTCATATTGTATCATGATTGTAGCAATTATCATCATGATTGAAATTCTCATATAATATTACTATACTGTAACGATATTTATTATCTTTTTATATCGTATTTATTATTAAACTATGTTAACGTATATCGTAATGGTTGAAACAAATATTTTATGATATAACCAGAATTGAACGATACCTCCTAAAGTAAAACTGCAGAAAAAATATTATTCACAAATTATTTACTGTATAAAACACCGGAAATTTTGTTCGAGAAAAAGTCATTTTTTGTATGGTAACGATACTTAACAACCTATTAGTGTTATGGTAAGATCTTGATTTACCATAACATATATCATCGATATGATACACTTTATCTTCAGTTTATAATTGTTGGAAGATAACTTGAATAATTATGAAACGATAAATGATATAATACCATTAAAATACTTGTTTATTCGGGTATGACGCTAATCATTTGAAATAATGACTGACCCACAATTGATACGTTGCGGATGCGTTGACGTAAATTTGACAGAAAACCTATGGGAAAACTGTCAAATCCACGCAAACGCATCCGTAACATATTAATTGTGGAACAGCCATAGGGGAGAAAATTTTTTTTTTTTTTTTTTTTGGGAAAAAAATTTTATTCTAAAATTAATTTAAGAGAAGAGGGGGGCGGAAAAAAATTTTTTTTTTTTGTTGTTTGGGTCAGTCATACTCGTCCTCCTTATATATCTTTATTGTGTGTGGAGGGTGGGTAGAGAGGAGAATAATTTTTTTTTTGTTGGTTGGGGATGGCCGCGTGTTTTTGTTTTTAGTTTATCACTACATAAACACCCCCAAAATTTTTTTAATATAATAATAAAAAAAAAAAAAAAAAAAAAAAAAAAAAAAAAGAAAAGCGCAAGAGTGTATAGCAATGTGCAGATTGCAAAGTATATTTCGGACCTAGGGGTTCTACAACAGCGAACCAATTTCAAATCGCTAGTTACAAATTGATTGTTGTAATAAATCTGTAGTCTGAACAAGGCTTTACTTAACCTTGCTAGAAGCAACAGATCGAAGAAAACTTGCAATGCAGTTAAATAGAATTTAAAGAGAGCATCTGGAACTTAACCTCAATTCCTACACAGAAAAAAATCTTGTAGGAGAAACTACCATTTTACCCGACTATGCCTATCTTCAAAACTTCTTCCTTGAAATTTCAGTCAAATTTACTACGTTTATGGTAAAACCTTCAACATTTGTGGTATATTTGAAAGAACTCGTATTAATATCAACCGCAACATGGTTGATCTAATTGCAGGCATGGTAAAATCAACAATCAATATGCAACTAGCGATTTGAAATTGGTTCACTGTTGTAGAACCCCTTGGTCCGAAGTACACCTTGAAGCCAGCACCTAACTATACATATTTGCGCCTTTGTTTTGATTTGCTGTGTTATTTTGACACAATATTTGAGAGTGCGTTGCAGTTAGTGACAGGTTGAAAGCAAGTGCAGTTGAAGACGATTCCTGGATCACCGTAGAACAAGTTTGGGTAGCAATTCAGCTTGGAGGCCGTATGCTATTCCTTTGTGCGGTGTACATTACTCCAGATCTAACTCGAGATTTAGACCGAATTGATGCGCACTGCCGATCTGTTTCTGCTATTTCGAATACGGTTGCCCTCCATGATGAAATGATTATTTTTGGAGACTTCAACCTAGCGGGCATTGCATGGACTCCAACTCACAGCGGCTTCCTCCGTCCCGACCATGAACGTTCCTCTTTCCACGCAGGGGCTATTCAGCTTCTGGACAGCCACAGTACCGCAACTCTATCCCAAGTTAATAACGTGGTGAATGAGAATAATCGCTCTCTAGATCTCTGCTTCGTGAGTGGCCGAGATATTGCTCCCGTCATCTCTACAGCTCCCGTGCCTCTAGTTAAGGATGTCCCTCACCATCCTTCCCTAATAGTTGCTGTCGAGGACGTTGTTGCTCGAGACTTCGTCGACACTCCTGCTACTGTGTCATATGACTTCCGTAGAGCCGACTATCGCAGTATTGGTGATGTTTTATCTAGTTTGGATTGGCAGAGCATTCTTGATTCGACCGACGTTAACATCGCTGCTCAAACTTTTTCCCACGTCTTGGCTTATGTCATTGACAGACACGTCCCAAAAAAGATTGTTCAGACTGACTCTCGGGTCCCTTGGATGACGAACGCTCTTCGCTCGCTAAAACGGATTAAAAGAGCGGCTCTTAAAAGATTCACGAAACACCGCACCATGTCGCTTAAACGCCACTATAGCAGGCTCAACTACGAATATAAACGGATCAGTCGTGCGCATTTTCAACGTTATCTGAGTGGGGTTCAACGGCGTCTCAAATCTCCAGATGTCCCTCTCTAGCGGTACAATTCCAGATGTCCCTCTCTAGCGGTACATTTCCTTATTGCTGGAAAATGGCGGACATGTTTCCGGTACATAAAAAAGGAAGCAAGCGGGACGTGAACAACTACCGAGGTATCACATCGTTAAGCGCTGTATCGAAGCTTTTTGAACTGGTCGTTAAGAACTCACTTTTTACACATTGCAAGCAATTGTTAAGTGACGACCAGCACGGATTTTCACCAGGGCGTTCCACAACTACAAACCTATTGTGCCTTACGTCGTACATCACTGATGGTATGATCGCTCGATGCCAAACGGACGTGATCTACACAGATTTAACGGCAGCTTTCGACAAGTTGAATCATGATATCGCGATCGCTAAACTTGACAGACTAGGAGTTGGTGGTAATCTTTTAAGATGGTTTCGAGCATATCTCACAGGGCGTCAATTGACAGTTGCCTTGGGTGACCTTCGTTCAAGGAGTTTCTGCGCCACGTCCGGGATACTGCAGGGTAGCCATCTGGGACCGTTGATATTTCTTTTATACTTCAACGACGTACACTATGTTATCGGAGGGCCCCGCCTGTCGTTTACTGATGACCTGAAAATCTTTATGCGAATCTGTTCAACCGCCAATTGTCACTTACTTCAAGCGCAGGTTGATGCCTTTGCTGATTGGTGTACTCTAAACCGGTTGGTGGTCAACCCGGCCAAGTGCTCAGTGATAACCTTCTCACGTCAGAAACAACCAATTCTGTTCAACTACCATCTTCTCGGTACGACCATCGAACGAACGCAGTGCGTTAAAGACCTAGGTGTTCAGCTGGATTCGAAACTGACGTACACGCAACATTTATCGTATGTTGTTGACAAAGCTTCAAGGACACTCGGTTTTATATTCAAGGTTGCGAAGAACTTCAGCGACATTCACTGCCTAAAATCGCTCTATTATTCTCTCGTTCGTTCGACACTGGAGTACTGTTCAGCGGTCTGGAGTCCATGCTATGATAATGGCGCCGAGCGAATCGAATCTATTCAACGCCGTTTTCTTCGGTTCGCACTTCGTAGACTTCCTTGGAGCGACCCTTTTCGTCTTCCTAGCTACGAAAGTCGGAGTCAGTTGGTCGACATGGAGCCTCTGCGGGTCCGTAGAGATGCCTGTAGAGCTTTAACTGTTGCAGATGTGCTACAAGGAAGAATCGACTGCGGAAGGATCCTTCAACAGATTAGCATCAACGTACAACCAAGGCCAATGCGTCACAACTCCATGCTCAGGCTTCCTTTTCGCCGCACCAACTTTGGGTTGAATAGCGCTATTCACGGGTTGCAGCGAACCTTCCATTTTCGATTTCCATCTGACGCGGAACGCACTTCGTCGGAGATTTTCTACCGTTTTTAGATCAATTGACGCACGTAGTTAAGATAGTGTATAGCTTTAATTATTTTATTTTTACTTATTTATGTTTGTGTCTTGACTCCACTTAAGAGGTTATGTACTCGTTTCTTATTGTATTTTTTTTCCCCCATTTAACATCATTAGGACCTAAACTTGGTCTGTTGATGTATACTTCAAATAAACAAATAAACAAATAAACTAGCACATCGGTCCCAAGCTCGGTCCCAAGCTTAATAATACCAACAATCAATGTGCAACTAGCGATTTGAAATTGGTTCACTGTTGTAGAACCCCTAGGTCCGAAGTATACCTTGCAGTCTGCACCTTGCAATAATTCTTGCGCTTTTCGGTACCTTCCGGTACTAGTATCTTGGTTTTGTTTTGATTCACTACACGGAGAAACGAAATAACTCAAAATCGAAGTAGAAAGTACTTAAAAGGAGGTACACTCTAAGGACTGCTGTTTTGGATAAATTTTAACTCTCCTTGATAGGTAGTTTTAACTCAACATTAAAGTATTGTTAGCATTAGTTCCTTTTACGTCATTAGGATTCAAAATAGAATACTCCGAGGACTGTTAGCATTGAGTGCTTTTCATCTGAATTTTGAATTGTTTCCTTTTCTCCCTTCTGAAGAAAACAAAATGAAGAGTTTCTTTTTATTTTGGTGAAGAAATTGAGCTGTGCGCCATTTTCATTAATGTGGTGTTCTCTGCCGGAAGAAATCGGTTTTAATTTCATTTCATTTCATTTTTATTTCTCACAAAAAATCGTGAATTGCTGGTAAAACAATAATAATCGAGCAAAAAATAGAAAAAAAAGGAAGCTACCAAAAGCTTGCGGATAAGTATTATTAATTTGTTTAAATAATAGATTTCTAATATTTTCCAAAATACGATTCAAAGGAGAGGCTATTTCTAAGACCAAGGAATGAGCCTATAGAATTGCCTGACGATATCCATGAAAACGCATCATACATAGCAGCCCTAACGCCATCACCACAAAACATTCGCGAAATCTCGGAAAAAATGGCTCATTGCAGTACATTGCATTATTGGCTTTTAAAGCAAAATGTTGATTTTTTAGACTCCCGAGCCAACTCCATTCTGAGAATATATCTCCATTTGTTATCCTACAACGGTTTAATGGTAAGAATCTAAATATATTCAATTTATTCTACGATGACTCACAGACCAGTCAAATTTAAATAATGTATGCCAGCGAACAAGTAACTGAAAGCGAAACATGGTTGTACAATGGTGGTACTAAAGACTAATTAACTTTTTTATGATTTTAGGTTCACCAGGCCATTGAACGGTTATATCCTAGAATGAACGAGGATTGCAGCATGAGGCCTTTTTTTTACAAATTGGTCTCCTTATGGAAACAAATGCTTGGAGCTCAGTTGAAGACGGTATACTTTTGCATTATTGTTTCATCACTTTACCTGTCATTTTTTTTTAAATTTAAATTTTCTTTAAATTTAAATATTGCCGTACTCGATTTTGTATAAACATGTTTTAATTTTTTATTTTTCAGTTCACATTCAAGGTGCTCCCCGTTTAGTAAAAAAGTTGACAAATTGTGAAATCAAGAGAAAAATGGAAGAAACTATGAGTATCGAAGAATTTCTGGTGATGCCTTTGATCTGCTGGCTGAACGACCGCAGTTCATAATTATCTATATTCTAGTCATGATTTTCCTCCGCACATTATATGCTGTGCGGAAACATTCAAAATTGGCGATGTTTATGTTGTCTTTGGAGATCATATTATTGCATGTGGACACTCAGGAGAACTAGCAATTGATGTATTGATGAAACTTTTTCCAGTTTTGGGTATGAACGTACCAGTTCTACTTTAATAGCTATACGATCTTGTTGCCAATAATGTTTGGAATATTAAAAAGTGTTCTACGAGTACTAAAGTTACAGAGCTAACTTTGCGCATTAGGGAATTTGATCAAGCAAGGAGTAGAGATTACTCCTACTCAATAGTGACTTTTCGAGGAACAGTTTAATTTCACCCAAAGCGAAGTCTTTCCTAAGTACTTAAAAGTATGTACTTCGTAAACAACTCAATTTTGAGTGGTTGCACTTAGCTATCAAGATGAGTGAAAAAGACTTAATTTTAAGTTGTTTGTTTTCTCTGTGTATGTTATTTTGACACAACATTTGAGAATGTGTTGGTGTGAGCTACGTTGTTAGGGGCGAATCATTGAGCTTGGGACCGAGCTTGGGACCGATGTGCTAATACTGACTGAGCCAAGAAATATATCGTATTTGTTTGGGACCTACTAGTCTTAGAATTAGTCTATGGAGTTAGTCTATGTTTAAAGTCAGCTGAAAATTATTGGTGTTTCTACTGCGGTTTATTTTGTGTGTATCAAATGTTCGATACGTCTATTTTAAAAATTATGCATGAATTGTCAACATACACACACACACACACCTATGTATTTAGAATAATATTTTTGTTAGCTCTTCCGCCGGCAATATCTGGCAGTGCTTGTGTACAAGCTGTACCACAACTACATATTCAGCTATAATCCAGGTGTGTCTGATATGATGATGGAATTGGGATGTTTGTTCTCGATTATCGATCGATTCTATAGAACTCTTATGACAGCAGAACGGAGTTTCGTATCCTTACACGAACTTTGCATCCTAATTGAAATATAATTTTCTCAAAATTGTGTGGACAATGAGCGAATCCAGTGTTCGGCAGCGAAAAAAGACCGCGTCAGGCGATCCAAAACCGCGGAAGGTGTAAGTACTATTACAGATAGCTTGTTGTGTTTATAATAAGTTATATTATTCATTTTAAAACTGTCTGGGTTTTTGTATACTATGTCAATATTTTTTAGGAAAATTCCACCAAATCTTCCAGTGGGAAACCAGCAGAATCGGATGTGGGCACGATTAGTAATGATTGTTGGGATTGCTGTGGTTGTGTACTTTACAACGTTCCGGACCAGGGAGAAGAAATTTGCAACGCAACGGGAAAATCTGGAGCTGCGAACGCAGAAATTGGATTGTTCTACTGTGTACTTTGAAGAAATTGCCAAGTTCGCTGGGTGCATTCCTACAAACTGTGGTCGTTTCGTAAGTGATAAGATTGTTGGACCAGCCGAAGTCGATGTTCTATTGAATCTGGCCAAATCAGGCTTTCGTTTTGGCCGCTCCTCGGGAGGAGCATCCATATTGGACCTTCATTCTGGTGCTCTTTCAAAAGACACTCAATTCATCAACATTTACAAAATTCCGGAAGCGAAACAGATATTCTCAACCGAGCACATCAATACGTATAAACACGTTAAGGATAAGGTACAACAAGCAGTTAGCGAGAATTTCAAAATCAATAAGGATTCATTGTTTTTAACACATCCAACGTTTTTCTCACGACTTACCAACGACACGGCCAAAACAATCCATGACGAATATTGGCATCCCCATGTGGACAAAGAAACATATAGTTCGTTTCACTATACCACACTGCTGTATTTAACTGATTTCGGAAAAGACTTCACTGGGGGGAGATTTCTGTTCATCGATAGTGTCGGTAAGCATAACAAAACAAACGTATACATCGAGCCGAAACGGGGAAGAATCAGTGGGTTCACATCGGGGGCCGAAAACGTCCATCAAGTGGAACAAGTCACGGCAGGGGTCCGCTATGCAATAACCATTTCATTTACGTGCAACAAAGAGCATGCCATGGGTGATCCGCAATTTTCCCTTGAAGAGGATGATGAACCCGAGATGGTCTAATTTTTTGTTGTTTCTATTCACCTTATAGAAACCAATATGTTACAAATTGCATCAAAAAGTGGGGTTATTTTCTGAAGAAAAATAAAAACATTCCCTTTTCAGTTATTTAATTTTTAATTTTCGTATGCCATTTTCAATTGTTTCAATGTTCTCGCAATTTCATATGCACCCAGAATTTGTTTTCAGATTTGTTAAAATTGTTTTAAGAAAAGTTTTTGTATATCCACTTGAATTAGTTTAATTGGTTGATTTATGGATTGATTAGACTTTATTTGAGAGACCAGGCGTTGGCTGGTTCGTCTCTTGAATCAGTTTAATTTTAAATCATTATCTCTCGATGGAACTGAGAATTAGGGAAACAATTACATACAATCATGCTATCGCTCATTTCAGTTAGGGAATAATGAAACTATGCAGTATAACGATTGATTGTATGTGTAAGATAAAGAAAGGAGTTGTTTAGTTTGAGTACAATATATCAAACTTCTTGACTGAACTATCAATTCGTCACGCTTTAAGATATGCTGAAACAAGTAAACTTTGGCCGTTATGCCGTCTTGTATTATGACTGTTTGAAAGTGAGTTTGGCAGATTTTATGTATTAGACACAAACTTACAACAAACACTTTTGCATCTTACAACAACCAGCTGTTATTAAAACATTTAATTATTTCATAATCTTGAAAAATAAAATTTCGGCTGTATTAAGCACTTGCAAGCCTGCGTATATCCCCGTCCCTTCAAAAAAAAAAAAAAAAAATAGCGAATTTCAACACGCAATTCACCACGCTATGCAAAGGTAGCATTCAGAACATTCCTTTCGAAGGGTAAATGCGGTAAAATCTTCGCGATGAAGAGAAAGCGATGGTGTTAGTAACGTCCTTATTTCCGTTTACCTTAATTTTAGAGAACTGTACCAATAGATACAAGATATCACTCATTAAAATTTACACGTCAGAGCTATATGTTTCACGCGTATATTTGCGCAAATTGAAATTTTAATGAATTTCATGTGTATAATAAAACACATTGCATTTTTCCCCCATTTGTGGATTTACAAATTCGACGTAAACCAGCTATTCGTAAAATACCATATGATCTTCATTTTCCAACACATGGAATTCAATATCAAAACTCGTTAATGTCGACTGTTTTTTTTGCATTTATTCGATTCTCGTACAGTACTATGTCTTTGGATACAGTTTAAGCCAAATCGCTGAATCAGAGATCATTTTGATCAAAATTTCAAATTGGGCATTTCAAACAGCCAAACCATCGCGCATAGCAACATTACGAAAATAAATGTCCAACCAATTTACCGAAGACCGGAAGAGTTGATCCAAAAGAATTATTGTTGAAATAATTGTTGAATTACTGCAGTGTTTATTGTTGTGAACTCTTGTTTTTCAATCAATAACAAACACGTGAAACAATATTTTTTACAGAATGTGCCTAAATACTAACGTTTGCATTAAAAAATGGACTTTTTTTTACGGATGGTGATAAAAAAAAGCTAAGACAGATAATTGCTTTTGTTAAAATTTCCCATGGAAGGTAATTATTTTAGCTTACTTGCAAAAAAATTCTACGCCCTTGCGAGTGGTCTTCCGGTAGTTAACCGGAACATTCGCCATGGCGAACGAAAACATGCGTGTAGGCATGTTTTTGAGTTCTTTCTTCGTTTTATTTATCAATTCCTCCTCAGTTTTCGCGACAAAATTGTTGGAGTAGATCTTACGCTTCAGGTTGGCAAAAAAATGCTCGATGGGACGCAGCTGGGGGACGTTGGGTGGGTTCGCCGACTTGGGTACCACATCGATATTTAGTCGCTCCATCTCCTCCAGCGATCGCTTCGAGTAGTGGACCGACGCCAGATCCGGCCAGAACACCGCCGCTTCGCCCTTATGGTATTTCTTGATGAACGACGCAACTTCCGGCAGGCATTGCGGCAGCGGCTTTGATATCTCCTTCTCGCTGATTGTCAGCCACATCAGCACCTTCTTGGGGAACTTGGTGTGTGAAATGAACTTCATCTCGGAGCTCACTTCCTTCGTGGGGGAAGTAAAATACGAGTGCCCTGCCAGTCGTTGCCATCCAGGGTGAGATAGGTCTCGTCGTCCATCACCACCGCCACGTCGCGATTCGCCGGAAAAATCAAGTTGACCATCTTATTCAGCCGCTGCCGCTGCGTCATTGCCTGCAGCTCCGAAACCAGTGGACACGACTTCCGCTTCCTGACATGTATGTTTATGTTCGCCAGGTACTTTTTCACTGTTTGGCCGGTTGAACTGACCTCCCGGCCTAGCGCACGCAGCGATGTAGCCACTTTTCCCTCGGTCTTCCTCTTCAGCATCCTTTGGAGCTTCTTGTCGCTCAGGGTCGTCGGCCGTCCGGAATCGGGCTTTCTTTCGATGCTCTGATTGTTGTCTAATAGTGCCAAAATGTTGTAGATGCCGAAACGGGCGTTTCCGGCGTCAACAAAGTGCCGCACGATGTCCGTTTTCGATGCGGCGGGGTGAAGCGGGTTGCTTCACTGTTTTTGCCATCACGGTTAGAGTTCGACTGATAGAACTGTCAAATTTTGTCTGCTGACTCATGGGTTACTATGATTGTTGCTGCATGGGTAGTTTTGTCAGTGCGGGTGAAGGTAAACCCATGAAAAATCGGCAATTTTTGTCCATTTTTTTCAATGCACACGTTAGGCAAAAAGGGTGGTCAAGCTTCGGGTAGGGTATGCACAGCCTACTTGTGCATACTTGGAATGGCATCGACGCATGGATTCTGCATTTTCTCATTTCAATTCAAATGTTAGTTACGTCTATTTGGAAAGATTATGCTTGAAATCCGTTGTGAAGCATTTAAGCATCAACATTGTTTTTTATTTGCAACGAAGTCTTTTTTCACACAGTTTTCAAACAGTTTTTATATTTGATTATCTCTCATCTGGCTCGATTCATTTGAAGATAACTATAAACAAATCATATGTAAGACACACGAAATTTATTTGTATAAAGAAGAATTTCAAGAAACATCTGATACCAATGTGAATTACACATAAATCAACTATTTAAGTTGAGTTAAAAAAGTCATGCCTCCAACGAATAGAGGAAATGGTAAAAAGGTGCTGAAGTCAGCACCGTTTTTTTTTTTTGTGCTTGTTTCTTATAGGAGTTTCAGTTTCCAAGCGTCCATACACGAGTGCACTGCTGAATTTGAGTTCATAAACTATCGAAAAATTGACAGATGTTCATGAATATTGAATCATTTCTCGCTCTTCTGTCAAATTTTCTAAAGCAGCGTGCACTAATTTACAGTATGTCCCATAAAAAAAAGCGAAAATCCATACCTCAGTTTGAAATAAGTTTTTTTCATAGAAAATTATTAAAAAAATCATAATTTTATTTAGGGAATCGTTTATTAAGCCTTTCATGATTACATTACTCAATATGTCCACCATTTTTTCTCGATCACCTTCTCCAAACGGGGACGGAATCGAGAGCATAGCTTCTCAATGTATGAGTCAGTCATCGAGTTCCATGCCTTGGTAATGGAAGCTTTCAGGGCGCCAACACTGGAGTGAGAACGTTCACAGGCCTTAGCCTGAACATATGTCCATATTGAGTAATCCAAAGGATTCAAGTTCGGGCAGCTAGGAGGCCAAATGTCCTTTGGCAAAAATTCCATGTTTTCCTTCAGCCACGCTTGTGTCCTTTTTGAGGTATGACACGGTGCTCCGTCCTGTTAGAAAATGACGTGTTGGTGTGCTCCAAAGTTGGCTTTCATCCATGGCAGAACGTGGTCCTTCAAAATATTCATGTAAACCTCGGTATTAACTTTTAATCCAGCTTTGATAAATACTGGAGGCATTTTCAAGCCATTGGACGCAACTGCCCCGAAAACCATGACTCCTGCCGGATGTTTAATTGTAAACTTAGATTTCACGTTCTCTGGAACATCCTCAATCTTCTTCGGCGAAATAAACCTGTCTGTACGTGTGTTAGATACGGGATCGATGGTGAACATTTTCTCATCGGAGAATACAATGATGGTATACTTCTTTTTTTAATGCTGACACCAAACGTTTCGAGCGCTCCAGCCGTAGTTGTTTGATTCGGTCCGTTACAAGGTGGCGCTTTACTCTTGCCCTGGACGAACATTTCAAGTCATCTTTGACCAACCGTTGCATGATAGTTTTTGAAATATCGGCTTCCTAAGCCAATTTCCGGATCGATCTGATAGAATTTCGCCTCACTTTGTCTCTCACTGATCTGATGACCTTCGGTGTGCGAGCGGACCGTGAACGGCCACTTCCCGGCTTCCGTGGACGTGGTCCACCAAGGAGTTAACGTTGGATACGGTAAACGGTAGCCAGGTGGCATCCCACAATCGTTGCAATTTGTTTTACGGGCTTTTGGACGACCAGCAAACTAGTCACAACCTCCTTTGCGTACATTTTTCTCTACTTTGTTACTCTCTAACCACTGTTTTATTTACATCGTCTCAGAGTATATAGTCAGATGATCACCAAAAATAAGTATTGAAAACTTTCGCATTTTTTTATGGGACATACTTCTTTTCAAGTGTTTATATCATGTCGCTTGCCATGTTTAAGAAACATCTCTTTTTCTAGCCCATAGACCACTGCACTGGCAGATTGAGGTTTATACAGTTTCGAAAATGTGCCATAAAAGTGAGGCTATGTTTACTTTACTTACATTATTTAGTGATAAACATCATGTTCAATTAGCTTTTGTGGCAAATTTGCATAATCGTAAAATTCATCGGTACACAAGTGAATCGAACGCCAAGCAAGGAAGAAGAAGTTCAATCGAACGTGTATTTTTTCAAAATTTTAGTTTTATGCGTATCCATTATGTAAGATAAGCTCTGAAGTGTATTTTTTTCTGAGTGTGACTGATGTAGAAGATAATAGATATTTAGAAACGCAGAACTTTTTATAATTATAACTTCAAAGTGTGATAGTAAACTCAAAGGGAAAACATGAGCTGAAAGAACAAAATGCATCGATGATAGAGCATATAAATATACTAGACTTTCGTTACCAAATGCACAATTCCTATATATTTAGCGGTCATCAGCATCGGATTTCATTTTAATTCTCCTGCGAAAAAAAATGTCCAGAAGATCAGTCAATAGTCTTAGGTTAATTATTAACACAAAATATGTTGCGTCCAGTTGAATAATTGTATTGTTTAGTTTCAGGCTGGAATTAGTAACAAGTAATTAAATGTATAAAAAATTGCTAAATCACATCCCTATGAGCCTATTTTTTTTATCCGAAATGTTCAAAACTGGGCAGACATACAATTATAAAGAAGTATTCACAGTCACTGCCTTATTTGTACAGTTGAGAAACAAACCTGAGTAAAGCAATAGTAACATAAAGCTGATAGCAATTCAAAACTTGATTTTGAAGTTAACCTTAAAATGATAACATAATTTGATACCACTTTACAATTGCAGAATTATAGATTAAATTAAGTTTTTATATTTATATTTTATAATGTTGTTATCAACATCCTCATTATACCTCAAACAGACTTTTCAATTTTCTATCTATGATAACAAGTTCAGTTTACAATTTCATGTCACTTGAATATATTTGTGCCCTGAATTTTGATATTTTAACCTTCTCTGAGAAAAATTTCATCGTTGTACCGACAATTAAATCATGGTCAGGATGACTATCGCATATAATGGTTACAATAACCATGAAAATGGTCGAATTCATCACGTTCATGGCATTTTTGACTACGATCATGGTAACAAGGACTATTCCGACATTATGGCAAATGTTGGATCAACTATTTTTAATGGTCGTTTTGACCATGATCATAGTCGGTTCAAAATCACTATACTGCAATAGTCATCATAACCCCCAATAATGGTAAAATTGACTATCAAATTCTTCTCTGTGGTTACGACGACCAAGTGACATAAACGCACAGGTAGGGCGGAAGGCAAAGTACAGATAGTTGATTGGGCCAAACAGCGATCATGGCCTTTCGAAGAGACAATTTGGATTCCGAAAAGCGGTCTCTACGGTGGAAGCAATCCAGATAGTCGTGCAGAGCGCAGAGAAGGCATCTAAGCAGAAAAGAAGAGGCAATCGGTTCTGCGCCGTAGTGACGATCGACGTCAAAAATGTTTATAATAGCGCCAGTTGGGATGCTATCACCACAGCACTGCACAAAATGCATGTTCCTGGCAACCAGTGAAGGATGCTAAGCAGTTATTTCCAGAACAGAGTCCTGGTATACGAAGCGCAGTTGGGGCAGGAATGTATCAGGATTACGGTAACAGTATAGACCAGTAACATTTCAGATTAAAGGGCTATTAAGTTGAACAGCCAGTTCATCAGATATAGCTCGAATGGACTTCAGCTTAATGTACAACAGAGTATAATAGTAATTTATTCAGTGAAATGTTCTCACTATTTTAAGTCAATGCTCATTTCAGCCAATAGTGTCCAACAAAAAGTAATAATCAACCATCGACAGCTCGCATCAATAACTCTTTGCATCTTTTTAGAGAAATGGCTAAGCTCTTCTATCATCCGGGGGGTTACAAGGATTCTACTTATATGTTTGTTCTTAATTTTGTTTCTTTTCAAGCAACATTTGTATGCACGAATGCTTAGGCTGAGTAGGTTCTCACGCAGCTTAGGTGTAGATCAGAAGGTCGTTGCCTGCCAGGGTGGGGGCTGATCAATAACAGTAACAATATCATTTTGATGTTAAACTTTGCTGAGGTGTCCTGTCATCATGGGCCTTCCGCCAATAGGAAATAATAAAAAAAAAAACGAAACGCCATCAGGATCTGTTTGTTGAATACGTTTATTTGCACTCAAATATACACTTCATTCCATTTGTTCAACCGGTATTACGTGCTGTGATTCTTTCTAAATATATACTTATATATTTTTTGTAATGTTAGGTACAAATAACATACAATTTGGTTCATATCAACTTGCCGTTTGTTATTTTGGTGCTTCGATTAGTTATGGCTGCTCATTGTGAAAATACCGTTCCAAGTTAAAAGTTGTGCTGGAAACATTGAAGTTCGTGCGACTTTACAACAACACCAAGGAGATTTTTGTGAGTATCTGATCTGTTGTGTTGTTTTTGTTAGTGTATTCAATAATAAATTGAGTTATGGTTTATGGTCCTTACATACTAAACCTGGATGCCCCTGTTTTTTTTGTAAAACTTTGTTTACATCTCATAAATTTTTCGATTTTTAATCGTTGGGTCAAAGACAGAATAAATGTAACACACATGGTTGAGATTGCCCTTTGATTTATTTTATCATTTGTTTTTGTGATGTTAAACAATCATTTGTTTGTATGTTTCATACAAGTACGTTTCTTATTTTCAAATATTTGCTAGGAAAATAATCCCATCTGCTGAATTAAACCTACTTAATAGCCAAAATAATCTATTAAAGGAAAAAAAAAATAAAGCTACTCTAGGAGTGGAATGTTACCTGTTATTGAACTAACATATTTAAAAAAACAGATCAGTTTTTCAAATGTTCATGTCCAAGTTTCTGCTTCCCAGAAAGAAGGCAACTAATGACTAACTGCCGATCACTATCAATTTACAAATTGTCAAAAGTCAATTAACTACAGCAAAGAATAGTGGCACTACCCCTGACCTTGGACCTGGTTCAGATGTCTAGTGTCAATGTGCTTTGGACTGCAGCCTAGTAGCTTATATAAATCACGCTTGTGTTAAAAGTGCCAATTCAGTTTATACCGTCTAATGAAAAATAAGTTTTAAAAGTAGGGAAAGGATAATTTGGACTATACACAAAAGAACAAAAATAAATTATGATTTTCTTCTGACTCTCACTCATCCGGAATGCTGCTAGGACGTGTATGCTCGTGTGTGTTGTATCGTTGTGTTATAATGCAAATGAACGATGGCTGACCGAAAAATGCGCACTTTACAGCAGTTCTTGAAGAAGTTTGGAAATTACAAACATCGAGTCACCCGTCAGCATGGAACGATGGTCGCCTTTCACTGTCGTTACTTTCACATCCATCGTACAGAGCTGTTTTTATGTAAGAATAGAAATTGCAGTTAGGACTATACATACAATAATATAAAAAATCAATTAATTGGATTGCATGAATGCTTACCTCCGATAGACCGTAATCGCCTTGCAATTTGGCGTAGTTTTCGGTAGGTTTCACCAGTTTCACAGGGGCGCAGATCTTGTAAGTAGGTTTGTAAAGATGGCCTGCGACAATTTTGTGCACAAACGACTCCGCTGCCGTTTCAAGCTGTAATGTACATAGTTATTTCGGTTATTAGAAACAAGGGTACAAAAGGGAGTAGCTTTGGGGAGGAACGTACCAGTTTTTGTGAGAACTGTGGTGTTCGCACGCGAACCATTTCAGCGCACTTCTGCACTCGAGCTTCCCACGTTTTCGGAGCAATAAGCTCCTGGGCAGTCTTAGTGTAATCCAGCTTACCACACACCATTGCGAAGAATGCTAGTGCGTATGCCTCATCTTCCGCCTGTAGAGCTTCTCCATTATCGATGCGCTGCTTTTGGGCATCGGTATAGCCTGCAATATACCGTGGAGAGCCATCCAGCATTAGTAATCGACACGATTCTTTAGCATTCTCCAATTGGGCGACCATTTCGTATGCAACTGATGCGCCGAATGAGTAACCAACGATGGCATATGGGCCCTTAGGCTGTACTGTCCGCATTTGCTTTATGTAGTAAGCGGCTAATGTTTCCAGCGATTGCAATGGAGCTTCAGCCACACATTGGAGACCATAGACAGGAACAGGGAGGGTTTGGGCAAGTGGAATAAGAGACGTGATGACACCTTCTATGGCGTGAACCATAAACACTGGACGGTCCTTACTGGTGGCGGAGGCTTTGGATTCCAATCGAACCAGACATTCTGTTGGCATGAGATCTGCACTGAATCGTACCTGAGTTCCGTCTCCAAGACCACTCTGGTCCTGTTGTTGTGGTTCAGGTGAAGCAGCTGTAGGAGGAGCAGGAGTTCCAGGTGCATCAGCGCCGCCACTTTCCAGTGCTTTCAAGCGACCAAACGTAAGCATACGAATTTCCGCTGCGCTCAAGACGGTATCGAAGTTTCGTTCAAGAGTCTGTTTGATTTCAGCACCCATCAATGAATCCATACCGAGATCGGCCAGAGTAGCCGAATCTGACACGTTTTTGGTGTCCTTCAGACCCAGGATATTGGCAACACAGCTCACTAGACCAACACCACCAGTTTCTGCCTTTCGTTTCTCTGCCACAACCATCGAAGCCAATACTGGACAAGGTTGTTGCATGAAATAGTCCATCGTCTGCAGGCAGGATGGCATTCTCTGTGGAAGAGTTCCACCAACAACTGTATCGTTATCACCTAAGTTTTCAAGCACCAATCCAGTATCTCCAATAGCACCCCACTGAATTGCAGTTCCTGGTAAACCAACTGCCTGGCGTGCTTCGCATATTCGCTCCATAGCCGAATTAGCCAAGCCGTAGTTTACCTGACCGATGTTTCCTCTACCACAAGAAACGCTGGAGAAGCAAACAAAGTAATCCAAATCCGGACACAATTCCCGGGTAGCTTGATCCAAGTTCTTCGTTCCGTCAATCTTAGGCACACAAACAGTCTTAAAGTCAGCTTCTGTAGCATTCTCCAACAAGCCATCTCGAAGCACAGCTGCCAAATTGAATACTCCACCAACCGGTCCCATCTTATTAGCAGCCTGTAACAGCTTCTGCGCTCCCTTCAATGTCGTTACATCGTTGGTGTCAATCGAAACCTTCACACCACGCTCTGTCCACCGCTTAATCATCAGCGCTTGATATCCAGTACGGACTCCGCTGCGGGATGTCAAGACAATCTTTGTTGCTCCACGGAACACCATCCAATTGGCAAGTTCAAGACCAAATCCTCCCAGTCCACCGATCAAAATGTAACTCTTTTCTTTGTGCATGTAAGTGCGTGGTATGGCCGAAATCAACTTCGGTGCCGGATCGACAACCTTAGCCTTTTCTTCGTCACGGATTTTCAGAACAACTTTTCCTATGTGCTTGCCGGAAGCCATAAATCTGAGGAAAAAAAATAAATTAACGCCAGTTGTCATACTTAGTTAGAAATCTCTTACCTGAAAGCTTGTTCTACTTGCTGATCGCTGAAAACGCTAGTTGGCAGAGGACGAACTGCACCAGTCTTGATACCCTCTGATACCAATCTCACTACTTCTGCAAGGACGTCATCGTCACCGTCCATTATGCTGTCGACCAAAATTCCGTGGAATGATGTATTCTTTAGGAACACCGACATTCCCAATGGGCTGTTGTTACTCAAATCAAATTTGCCAATTTCTAAGAATCGCCCATTCAGTCCCAGGCAGCGTACCGAAGCCTGCAGCTTTTCATCGGCCAACGAGTTTAGTACCAAATCAACACCACGGCCTTGTGTTTCGCGCATAACCATCTGCTCGAACGAACAGTCCCGGGAATTGCCAATGTGGCTGTCTTGCAGCTTGGAGAAAGTGCGCTTCAGGAACTCACGCTTTTCTTTACTGCCAACGGTAGTAAAGACTGTCAGACCTGCCGCAAGGGCTACGGATATTGCAGCCTGCCCTACACCACCGGAACCGGCGTGGATCAAAATGGATTCACCACGCTTCATACGACCACGCACAACCAATGCGTAGTAAACCGTGGAATAAACACAGGGAACAGTAGAGGCTTGCTCCATAGACCAATTATCCGGAATTTCCCACATCATGTTCCGGTGCGCAAGACATGTGGTTGCTAATGATTTGGCTGGAACCATAGCCATTATGCGACGACCAGCCGAATCACGCCCAGAAAACTATTGAAAAAAAAAATGTGTCAATTAAAAAAAAACTACGCATTCAACAAACTAATAGTTTACCTCTAATCCTAGAATGCAATCTTGTGTAGGCAAATCTCCGGGCAAGGCATCCACACCAAGTTTTCCAGACATCAGCATGACGTCGCGGAAGTTGATTGGAGCATAGTAAACATTGCACAATTCCTGTTTCTTATCCTTCGGATCAGGTCTGTCCCGCGATAGAGGTCCTTCAATCCACTTCAAACTCGCTAAGTCACCCTTTGTAAGAGCATTAACGTACGCATGCTCAACCTGAAGAGACGTTCCGTTGGTTTGGGTGTCCAGTCTCAGGTGACGGAAGCTTCCCCAAACACCACTAGTATTCATCACATTGCAAATAAGATCTTTGCTCAGCTGATCAACGTAGGACTTCCCGGTCAATGAGAACTTCTCTGCTCGCTTATCCTGAATGAAGATCATACGGGCGAATTTGCCACCAGCTTCATTTTTGATACAATTGATGAATCCTTGCGCGCCAAACAGTTCCTCTCCCTGACAAACTAGGTATAAAAAGGTATTAGTTTCTTCCGCCTTTGCAAGAGCTGTCTTCATTGGCTCCACCCATGTGAAGTTCTTCTCGGTAACCTGGATGATGGTGCTTTTGCGCTGCTCATACTTGATGGTTGGACGGAGAAGTACAAACACCTTTTTGTCGAAGTATTGGTATGATACGGTTGTCAAGTTCAACAAACTAAACAGAGTCTTTCCCTTTTTGGTGGCGTCAAAACTCGTGCGAGATTCTTCCAAGAACAGAAAACCATCATCTCGAATTGATTCACGGAGATTGCTAAGTACTGCTTGACCATCAGGACGACCAAGAATATCGTAGGAGACTACAAAGTGACAACCCTGTTCAATAGGTCCAGCAGTAGCGTCCTTTACCACAACACGAACACCGTTGTCGCCAAAGTGTTGCGTTAGAGTTTCTGGTTGGTAGTTTGTGACAACCGCCACATCACTCACTAGCGTTGGTTCGCTTTCAATGATTGATTGAACAGTATTAGCCATCGTATTTTCCGGAGCCCGCTGAAAGCACGCCTCGGCTACCTTAATCTTTAAAGCACCAGCGCTATTTTCAATAGCCATGTGAACAGCTGTGGAAATCGACCGGTATCTTGATTTTTCTCCACTTTCGGCCAGTTCTTTTTCGTTGAAATTCGGAACGAACACATATTTCTCAAGTGTCGGTGGAGCTTGAGATCCGGAACGCTTCGGAGCTAGCGTTGCCTTCAAGCCACGCATTTCTACACCTCCACTTTTTATCACATCAATGTTCCTGTACACAGTCACCGGAACATCCTGATCCTTTGACTTGAAATCATTCATCAAGTCCATGTGTTTTGCCGGGTTGATCACAACCTTTTCGATCCTGGTCGGCAAGTACAACTCTCTCATGTTCTTACCCAAAATGCTAAACTGCAGCATGGTGTCCATGAAGCTAACCCAGTTTTCCTTCCACTGTAGTTGTCCAGTGACACGGTTTGCATCTGCTTTCGTTACTCCACGGAACAATCCACTATAATCATATCCTCTCAATCTAAGCTCTTTGTACGCATCACCGGTACTCATCGGGAGTCCCGATTTGTCTTCGGCGATCTCGTAGAGCGGCAATTCCTCGTTGTCGATATTCTCCGGAACAGAAATCTTTCCAGACACTGCCAACGACCCACCCTCGCAAATCTCGAACGCACCTGTACCGTCAAAGAAATTGACACCGAATTTAACAGGACCGTCCTTCGGTAGGATAGTGGCCCGGTGGAAAACGGCGTTCTCAATTACCACCGGAGTCTTCTCCATATCTGTTCCTCGCATTTTGGCATAAGTACGCCATGCGAGAGTTAGGTAGCCTGTAGCGGGAAACAGGACTCGTCCATCAATAGTATGACCAGCCAGATAGGCATCGTCAGGTTTTTCCAAGTTGACGTCGATAACGGTTTCACCGGATTTGTCTAAAAAAGAGGCAATATGTTATTGAAAAATTAAAGTTGGAATTGCTACTAGCTCCACTTACTTTCAACTCCAAATCTGGCGAGGAACCACTTTGTCGAGTGATCCCACTTGACAAGAGAGTTCAACATTGGCGTTCCACGACCGACGGGGTACGAAATTGAGCGGTACAACTTTTGAACTTGGGGTTGAGCACCAGCAGCGTACAATCTACAAGAAACAACGCTTAAATCTGCGCACATCTATTCAAAAATACCGCCTCACTTACCTTCCAAGATTAGACAACATGAAAATCACATTATTGTCGTGACAGCGCTTCATAAGGCTCAGATTGGTAGCATCCTTGCCGAGAGCACGCTTCAAGATGGCTTGTAGCAAACCGTGGGGAGCAATTTCAATACAAATTGCATTGCTCGGCACGTGATGTAGACCTTCGGCGAAAAGCACTGAAGAGAGCAGATTATTGACGTGATATGCAGCGGAAGACTGCTGTGCCAGTGGTGTATTCCAAGCTTCCTCTGGAATGCTGGTACTAATCCAGCGAGATGATCGGCTCTTCGGGTTCGGAATAATTTTGTCCAACGATTTACGTAACTTTGGTGCAGCATCGGCAATGTAGCGGCTGTGGAAGGCAATACCGGAAGATTTTACTGCCTTGGCAAAAACGCCTTCAGCGTTCAGTTCTGCGACAAATTTATTGATCGAATCTACAGGTCCGGAAATCTGGAAAACAAATTAAAATAAATTAAAAATATATTGTACTGGCAAAAGACAAGATTCGTTTACCGTCACGCTGTCGCTGCTATTGTGACAAGCGGCAATAATGTCCTTAGGTAGGCGCTCCTTGCATTGCTCCCAGGAGAGACCAACGGCTGCCATAAGACCGGGAATGAGCTGGGTATCCAAAATGCTACGACCTCTCCAGTATGCAGCCAGAACGGTTTGTTCCGGGGTAAAACAACCATCGGCATAGGCACAACCCAGTTCTCCGACAGAATGGCCTACCATCCCATCTGGATTTATACCAAGGTGATTTAGCACATCGGTCAAAGCTACCTGGACCGCAGCAATCGAAATAAATGAATTCAGGATGTTATCAAATCGAGCCTCGTCGCTTTTTGTCAGAATATCAATCAGATCGACACCTTCTGGACGAAGTGCTTCGGCACAACGGTGGATACTGTTGTTGAAGACTTCCACCTGCATCATTTCCTTGGCCATACTAGCCCACTGCGATCCCATACCGGAGTAAATGAACCAGATCGGTCGTTTATCATCGCTAGAATCGTTAACTTCACGAACTACTTGTCCATCTCCTAATACCGTGTAACCACGGTAATAATGCAATGAGATATTCTTGCTGTGAACTTCATTCACAAGTCCAACAAACTCCTCATCGTCTTTATTCTTCTCCGCTGCATCCAAAAATGATTCAACAGCTTCCTCGGTACGTCCAGAAGCCAGAACCAACTTCGGAAAACCATCTCTCGGACTGACTGGTTTAGGTTTGGGATAGGATTTCATGATCACATGAGCGTTGGCCCCGCCAAATCCGAATGAATTGAGTCCGACGATTCCTCCATTCCATGGCAAGTTACGATCAACTACCTTGACTCGACCATCCATCAGCCCGTATAGATCGGGGTTGGTGTTTTTGAAGTGCAGATTTCCAGGAATGATACCTGCTTCCATTGCGATAAGCATTTTTGCAATCGAACATACTCCCGAAGCAGGCTCCGAGTGTCCCATGTTGGACTTAACTGAGCCAATCAGTAATGGAGCTTTACGGTCCTTGCAGAAGAAATCAGTAATGTTATTCACTTCTTGTGGATCGCCAACCTTTGTTCCGGTGCCGTGAGCTTCAACGTAAACCACATCAGCTGGGTTGATATTTATTTCGTCATAGGTCTCTTGAATTAGACGTTTTTGCATCGCTCCGTTTGGGAAGGTTATGCCCTGTTCCTTGTAGCCGTCCGTGTTAATCCGAACGTTCAGTACGCTGGCATAGATGCGGCGTGAGTCAGATGCCCGCTGCATGAAAGTAACGACACAACCATCCGATCTGACGTATCCATTTCCGGATTCGTCAAACACCTTGCACATACCTTCCTTACCCAACATGTTCAGTCTCTTGAACTGCAGCGACATAGTTGGCTTCAGAATGAGGCCACATCCGGCTACGATGGCTGCATCGCAGCGACCGGCCTTCATATCGGCAAACGCCGTGGACATAGCGATCAGCGAGCTAGAACAGGCCGTATCGACCGCATAGCTGGGTCCCTTGAAATCGAAGGTATAAGACAGTCGATTGGCAAACATTGCTCGGGCACATCCGATAAGGCCGTATCCGTTCACCAGGTCCGGATCGGCACACCAGTGCTGTTCAGTTTCGGAATTGGAGCACCCGATGTACACACCGGTGCGGCTACCTCTGAGTTCTTGAGGATTGATGCCTGCGGGATAAAAAGAAAAGGTTTGCCTATTAGGATGGCAAGGATGGTTTCAAACTGAGCAAACGAAATTTAGGTAAATGCAATTACATAATTCTAGGTAAACGACTTAAACCTACCAGAGATAAAACCTAACAAAAAGCAAAAAAAAAATAAAACACCCCGAACTGAATTTGAACCAAAAATGTTTTGATCCGTATGAAGACCACCAGCCCATCGAAGCTTGTAAAAGACGAGAGACAGTGTATATAAAGCGTTCATTATTCATTACAACAGATTAATTTCTCATCAGTAGATTTTACTAATTTACACTGAAACAGTTAGTAAGAATGTCTTATCTGCAATCTTAGCGTGTACTACATACACTTCCATAGTGTGTACTCGTAAAACAAGGAATCTAACTTACACTGAAATTGATCAAAATTGCCCAAGCGCTCTTGCATATCCATTTAGAATAAAATCTCATTTCTAATTGAAATTTTTTTTTTTTTTGTTTCTTTATTATAGTGGCTTTCAGCCTCCTGGGCTGGTTCGCCACCTAATTGAAATGTTTTGCTCTACAATTCAAATATTTTTAACCGTTAAATTCTTAGAAACTCTTAGAAATATAATGTTTCGATACTAAATGTGTTCCTCATTTGACTAAAGTGCAGAAACCTTTAGTTTGGCGTATTTGTTTATTACAGCGGTTTTCATGTGCGAAACACTTTCGATTGGATTGTTTTCATTTTAATCGCAATGTGACGATTGTGGCACGATGGCGAGCAAAGAACCCGCGAGGTCTTCGGAGAAATTGTTGCTGGAAGACTATAAGCACAGATAATCGCGTTGCGCGAAAAGTGGTGCAAAAAGCTGTGAGCCAGTTGTGCGATAGCTGTTGTAAAATTTCGTATTTTCATTGGCTAAATCTTTATATTTCCTATTTCTTTATAATTAAGGACTACTATGCCAAATACACCAACATAAGTTATCGTAAAGGCGGACTTCTATACAAGTATTTTCGCACAACAGGCGATATTGGTTTTCACGCAATGCACAGTATTTCATTTGGGTACAGAGCCAGTAGTATAAGAACAAACAGGTTTATTCTCATAGCTCATAATAACATCATTTTTAGACAAAATCGTCAAATGGTCGAAAGTAACAATTGTAAACAATGACTTGAAACGCAAATTTCCTGGAAATGCCAGGTTGTTAACATTTATGTCGAATACCGACGGGAAGGTAATAACTCCCTGTATCTGTTTCTGGTGCCATTTTGTTTGTGGAAGCAAGCAGATCCCAGAAAAATACGCCAGAAGTCATTGTTTACAAATGTTACTTTCGACCTTTTGACTATTTTGTCTAGATTTGAACTTAACAAAAAAAAATTAAACCTGGAATAAGGAGTGTATCGAAAAGTAGTTACAAACATTTAAACCGCAATTGAGCTTATAATAGTGCATATTAGTTTAGCGTGTATTCGTATTACTTTTTGTTTACATTTCAAAAAGCCTATTTCGGTTCGTTTCTTTTCATTATCACCGTTTTTGCCAAAAGTCGCGTATCGTACTTCAACGAAAGAATTCTGCACACTTGGTGTACTGAAAAGGATGTAACGTACAATCAGATTGTCAAAAAGGTCAAATTGCAACCGAGTGATAGCAGAGTGAAGCAGTACACCCTACAGGATCTGCCGAGAACTGGACGAACGCCCGGTTCTAGCAATCCCGAATTGGACCAAAAAGTCGACGATTATATTCAAGAGAACAGATCAACCTCTAATCGTGATTTGGCCAAGAAAAACAGGACCAGCATCGATGATCCAGTGAATTACTAAATGATTTGAAGCAGAAAGTACCAGAGAAGTCGCCGGAGCAGAAATGTCGTGCCAAAATTAAGGTCCGAAAGCTGTACAACCGTATTTTGGACAATCCATCACAGTGTGTTTTGTTGGACGACAAGAGTTTTCACACACTTGAGAATCGTTAGTAAGTGTAAGTGCTCACAAAAACAGGTAATTGGTATCCATTTTATCCCTATATTTTGACCCTACATTTAAAAAAAATCAATCAACAAAAAACGGTATATAACCCTAACAAATACTACTTTCAGCAAAATTTTCTAACACAAGGCAAGTAATCAATTGACCACGCCAAAATGTACTAAATATTCGTTACACAACATATAACGGAGAAAAGGAGGGACCACCAGGGCACCCTAGTGATACGATTTGAATAGAGAGCATGGGACTGCTGCCTCCCTAATGCAATATTTCGCGGAACGAGGGCGGGCTATTCGACCCCATCTATTGAGGTTTTTCTGTCAATCTAGGGCTCGATTCTTCTAGTGCTGTGAGTGTAAACTTGCTTTTGGAAAGAGATTCTTTCCTTTTATTCGCAGGTTTCGCTTAAGTGCCTCTGATTACGGGCCCGCCCAAACTGTTTTGGCCCTTCATATAGGAGCTTGATGATCACAAACAACAATAGAATCCTGATCAAATCGTTTTTCAGATTATTCCACTGCTATGGAACCTTGCTACAATAGATGGTAATGTTATATCATCATTGGAAATGATATGTTGTGCGATAAATAAATTTAAAGTGTTTTGCACTAGGATTCAACATGCAAAACAAGACCGCATTATGTTGAATGAGTACGACTGCTTGATAATGGAGGAGTTGCTCAGAGAAAGTTAGAAAGACTAGCAACTTTTTCAATCACTGGTGCAATGAGAAGTATACCATCGAAAGCACTGGATGCTTTACTATACATACTACCATTGCATTAAGTCGTACAACTAGAAGCTGAAAAGAGCGCTATGAGGGTGAAAAGATCTATGAACCTCTTTGATGGTGATCTAATAGGACATCTAAGCATTCTAAAAATTATTTAACTAAATTCTTTAGTTATGAACAACGAAGATTGGATGAAAAAAACATACAACATCGACCGTGCATATCAAGTAATTGATCCTGGGCGTGATTCGTGGGAATGCGGTGGTCCGAATCTTCGTCTAGGATCGATAGTTTTCTTTACAGGTGGTTCAAGAATGAATAATCAAGTTGGAGCAGGAGTAACTGGTCCAGGGATAGACATGTCGATTCCGATGGGCAGGTGGCCTACTGTATTCCAAGCTGAAATTCAAGCAATTCTGGAATGTTCTGCTATATGCTTGCGTAGAAACAACTATAGACATTCAAATATATATATTATATCAGACAGTCAAGCAGCTCTAAATGCTTTAAAGTCAGCAACATGCACATCTAAGCATGATTGGGAATGTGTTCAATCACTTCAAAAATTGTCTTGTCGTAATCAAGTCAGCCTATACTGGGTTCTTGGTCACTGCGGAATTGGTGGAAATGAACGAGCCGATACACTAGCAAGACTCGGATCGTCTCTTCAGTTTGAAGGACCTGAGCCCTTTTGTAGTTTATCTGCTTCTTCTCTTAGAATGGAGCTCAAAGCCTGGGAATCTTCGAAAGTGAATGAAAACTGGAACAACACTTTCACAGCTAGGAAATCAAAGCGGTTCATTACTCCAAATATTTCTATGACTCGCAAAATACTTGATCTTTCTAAAAAAGATCTAAGCATAAATGCTGGTCTTTTAACAGGCCATTGTCCGAGCCGCTATCACTTGAAGGTGATTGGAAAACTTCAAGATGATTCATGTCGCTTTTGTGGTATGGAAAAAGAACTCGGAACATTTGTTATGCCACTGTCCGGCAATTTTCATTAAAAGAAATCAGTTTTTCGACAAAGGGCTAATAAAGCACTTTGATATTTGGAGAACAAATCCCAGTACGGTAGTGCAATTCATTCGAAGTGTAATGCCGTGCTGGGATAATGCTCTAAGTCAAGCGTTGACGACCACTCCTAACAATAGTGGTACGTCACCTGGACAGAGCTAAAAAAAAGGGGATATATCACAATAAATCTAAAAAATGGTCGCAGTGATGAAAATACCCGACAAGGAAAAAAAAATGGAGGACGAAACATATTACAAAGCTGATTCCAAGCAGATTCCGGGAATTGTGTTTTATACATCGGTTCAATAAGGAAATGTTATTTTTTTAGCAAAAAAAAAAAAACAGTCAAAGTTTCCAAAGAAATGTCTTGAATGGCAGGCCCAATATGTGGATGCTGTCTCAGAAGCGACATTTTCATCACGACTTGCACATAAATGGACAAATTTATGTGGAAGAATGTCTTAATAAACGACTATTGCCATTCATTCGGAAACATAACGGTTCGGTGCTGTTCTGGCCTGACTTGGCATCTTGCCACTATGGGAAGCTGGCTCAGATTTGGTACATTTCTAATAATGTAAATATTGTCCCGAAGGAGCGCAATCCACCAAATTCGCCAGAACTCCGTCCGATCGAAATGTATTGGACTTTGGTTAAAATGACTCTTCGGAAAACGGATAGAAAAGCGATTGATGAAAAAAAATTCAGGCGCAACTGGCAAAAGCCTGCACAATTAGTGTCGGATGACACTGTACAAAAACTCATGGTGGGTGTCAAACGAAAGATACGAGCAAATACAAAGCATGAAACAAATATAAAACATATTTTGTTTAGTCAATTAAATGCAATTCAATTGACTAAACAAAATATGTTGTATATTTGTATTATTTTGATGAACGATCGAATAAACGGTTTACTGTTGATTTTCCCATGTGATTCTTTTAATAACAGTACTTATTGCTGTGCAGAATCTTCATAATGCTTTTTGAAAACAAATAGTAAATGATTTTTCCACATGCTACCTTATAGCTTTAAACAAACATCTTTCATTTCATCCCGATAATCGAAACACTCGGTTCAGTGGTGGAACTGGTCATAATTATGACGAAATGCCTGACTAACCTTTTTCAAAATGCAATAAAATTACAGATTAATACAACATTCTGAGCCACACTATTTATCTTGTTTCAATGGAATTGCTGTATTTGTAATGACAGAAATGTTTTCGTATTGGAAGTTATTATGAACTTTAAAAAAAATCAAAACCAATCAATCAACAAATTACAATATGCCGGTAACCTCGGTAGATCGGGGGAATGGAAACGTGAATTTTATTTTTTGGTGAAATCCTTCCCGGAATTGGAAACTTCACTTCCCGCGTGGATCCCCTTCGTTTACTGAGTGAGCTCCCAGGACTCATTCCAAAGCATAAGAACGTAGAAATTGATCAGTCAGCATTCTCACAAAAATCTACGACACACATTACGGGGTTATTACCCCATTCTCTTGAACTGAAGGTCGTGGTTTAAAATCACAATTCACGAATCTTCAATAGGTTGATTACCGGGTTATGCGAAAAAAAGAGAGACTGAAACACTGAACACCTCAGGCATGATCTTCGGTCCTACTGCCTAAAAAATTCTGGACACTGGATATTCACGAAACCAATTAGTTCCCGAGTGCAAAAAAAAAGTCGTAGCCAATACGCAACAGCGACAGCACGCAATTTGCAACTATTTAGCTGTATATGTAGGGAGCTAGGCAGATAGTTACCTGCCCAGCGCACTGCTGGAAGCTCTCAGCATTTTTCAAACAAGATGATGAAGATGAGTGGATAAGTTGCGCGGATATGTACTTTTGTGTTTTACGAAAAAACATGACTTAGAGTATTTACGTGTACCACGGATCGAAAACAAATAATCGCTCGTGTGCGTCATTGAGGGGTAAGATTTTCGTCCGCGCGCGCAATTGGGATACCCATCTAAAGAGCAAGCAGGCAATATCGACGTGCGGAAAACGGGTTTGTGTTTAATTTAATTTGTCTTTTTTTTGTGGGCAATCGATATTGCTAATGTCAGTCAATTGCAAGGTGGTTGCCAACGCATGACGGTGAACCATGCAGGCTTGTAAATATTGATGATAATTCTAACCCGAAATATGCGCGGTGTTGAGCTTTTCTGATTTGGGGAATAGATGCCTTCATGCTTGACGCTAATTGCACTCAATCCATCATTGACCGGACGCGATTAAATTGCTTATCGCTGCCAAGCACTGATTTAAGGTACGGAGAAACAAGTACATGGGTTCTCTCAATAATATAGAGGGCAACCACCGCAAATTCTGGACGGTCTTCCATTCAACTGAACTTTTTTTTTTAGATTTGTTGTCACCTTGCCAACTACTGCTCAATTATTTCGAAGACAACCGAGTTATTGCGGTGGCTGGTTGCATAAACAAGGTTATTCAAGGAGCTCCTGTAGCTACATTTCATGCATGACTTACCCGCATCAATAATAGCCTCGTAGGTACACTCGAGTAGCATTCTCATCTGTGGATCCATACATTCCGCTTGCTTTTGATGAATTTTGAAAAACTCTGCGTCCAAATTCTGCAAATCTTCATCCTTGATTTTTCCGATCCTTGTCGGGAGATCGTACAATCCCTTGGGCCATCGACGATCGTCGTCGTTAACCATGTCCACACCTTCCATCAGGTTGCGCTTGAACTCTTCGATATTGGAGCTCTCCGGTAGGCGCCCAGAAAAGCCTGTGATACAAATGTCATCCCGAATCTGGCAGCCATCGTAGTGTCCCCCCAGGTCCCTGGGGACACCGCGGCGGGTGTCAGTAGTGACGTCCTCGAAGCGAGCTGGCATCGTTGCGCTTTTGTTGCGTCGTGTTTTCTTCTGTTTGGAACGTTTTCCGCGGGAAGGAATGGCGGCTTGGTCCGCTGTACAGTGGCTGTGATCCTTCTTCGAAGCGTCGGACGATGGATCGTCTGCCTGTTTGTTATAAAAGAAAGGGAGACACGAAAAAAAATCAATTAGTAATCGAATCCTTATAAACGCATTTATCTCGTAAGAGTACGATTGTCTATATATACATAGCAGCATTATAATAACGGATAGCTCGAAAATATTACACGAGAAGGGGAAGTGGCACGCTTTCTGATAAATTGAAATTGATTTGATTGTCACGAGTTCGCGTTCCCCAATAGCTTGAATTGGTCAGCAACACACAGCATACCATACTTCTTGTTATCACACGCTTGGCCGTCCCCGGGTTGATTCGCTAATTCGATTAACTCAATTATGCCAATGATTGTGATCTCTGGGTGCCAGTCCGCGGCGCAAAACCCCCAAAATGGAAAAAAAAAAACTGGGAAAATTAGAGGAAAACCCCCCAAATCCCCCCGGGGAAAAAAAAAAAAAAAAAAAGTAAAAGGAGGGAGGAAATAAAAAAACCTAATCATCGGGGGGAAAAAAAAAATAAAATAATTGTTGAATTAAAAAAATTGCGTTGGGTTTTGGGGGGATAAATAAAAAAAATAAAGGGATAAAAAAAAAAAAAAAAACCGAGGGGAGGAAAAAAGGCGGGGTGGAAGGATAGATACACCATCCCAAAAAAAAAAAACACAGGAGGGGCACGGAACAACACGACGTGTGTTGAAAAAAAAAAAAAAAATTTTGGTTGTGGGGGGGGTGTTTTTGGGGGGGGAAATTTAAGGTGAATTGCTGCTCCGTGTTTTTTTTCCTATCTTTTATCTCTCTCTCTCTCTCTCTCTCTCTCTCTCGCAAATTTACCTCGCTATTTCAAATTGATAAATCTCGATTGTTAGTGAATGGACATCGAATCGAACTACATCAGATTGCTCACAGCAAGTAAGCATACAAACTGATGTGATTAAATATTCAATATCTAGTACAGATTCTGAGTTATATCAATTCTAAATTTTGAGGTAATGACTGCCGCCGAGAATGCTTCAGCGTAAGCCCTTAAGGTGAAACTGGAGGGAGTCCAAATGATTTATAGGTTAGGTTAATTATCACTTCACGATTTTGGAGACTAAAAATCACAAACAAAACCAAAACAAACAAAACCCAAAACGCAACCCAAGGGGGGCCCCCGGGGGGCCAAAAAATCTAAAAAAATCCCCCGGGTGAATTCTTATATGTTGGGGGGGTGTGTGTGGGGTTTGTTTTTGGTGGAGAGGGGGGGTTTTGGTTTTTGGGGGGGGGCTTTTTTTAGTTCCTCACCATTTTCTTTTAAACCATAACCACAGAGAACAGACGTTCATCTTCGGTCTGCTACTTGTGTAAAACTTTGAACCGACATTTCAAATGTATGTCGTTATGCTCCTGGTAGGCGGCGCTGCAGTTGTGCGATAACTGTCATGTAAATGTTTATCAATCAAATGCCTAGCACATAACCTGAAAAGTTTTGTTTGTTTTCATCTGCAATTGCTTATTATACCGGCTGTCCCCCATATACTTTTACACACGTTTTTCAAGAAAAGGTATATGGACATCAATGTCTGTTCTCTGTGCCATAACTAACGTAATCTAGTTGTCTTTACCTTGCGCAAGTGGAGAGGGATACAAAAGTAAATAAAAAAAACCGCTTTGCCAGCAAGCTGATGTTAGTTAGTTGTTTGAAGATTGTTTGTGATTCAATTGAAATTGCAAGTCTTTTGAAGGTACAATTGGGATTAACGGTCTCGTACAAACGTAAAATAATGAAATTATGCGCATTTATAATCTTGATTGCTTTTGGGGGTAAAATGGACATTCTTTTGGGGTAAAATGGATTGGGAAATTTAATACTATTTGTTAGTTTTGATTCATTCAAGTTGCTTTGAAGTACATAAAAGTTCATATTTTGAAATTGTATTCAACATAGTAAGCCTAGAAAATTTAAAAAAAATCAAAATAGGACGGGGGAACTGGTTTTTGGCATTTGATTTCTCAAGAGTCTCATATCTTTTGAAACAGTAGATTTTTATAGAAATGATATACAAAGTTTTTGAGCTTTTTATGTTAAGCAACTTTGTATGAACATTTTATTTTCCTAAAACTCAGATTTTTTTTTTTTTGAGAATAGAATCTTGGGCGCTTAAGGCACTTTTACCAATAACGTGACTTGGGCTCGTAAGAAAATGTTCAGAAGATATCCATACCGCTTATGTTTGCTCCGTATACCGGGTGATGTAAGACAAGTAATTTAGAAGATAGCAGAAACTAATTGAATTAATGAGTGAGTGTTTCTAAATAATAACAAGGTATTATTATTATTATTTTGTTATACGTTTCGGAACTTATACCCGAGCCTGTATCAACACTGGCTCCTGGTTGGCTGCAAACACCAATCGCATCATTCGCAAGCTTTTTTTAGCAATCTGTACTGCCTCACGCGTTCAGCAATAATTACGGCCGGCTATGGCAATACTTCTTCTTCTTTATTTGTTTATCATCCTTTTGTTTTATCCTTACAGAGAAGCAAAACACGTTTCCACGTTTCTCTTACTTTGAGGATCACTACTATCAGCGGCTCTTATTACCGGTTGTAAGATCGAGACAGAGATCCACATCTCCGTAATCTTGCAAATATTTTCATATTTTTCAATTCTAGCTTTAAGTCATTTAAAAAAGTACAAATGTATATCTGTAACCTTCAGTGAAAAAAAACTAGCGAGATTTGATTTGATGATTCTAAGAATGAACAGATTCGGGAGAATATGCCAATCAACTTATGAAACGGTTGTTTGGAGGCAGTTATTATACAGCATTGGATCTTCCTTAACTAATTCAGTGATGACGCACCTACTAAGAAAGACGAGCGTCGGGATTTTTTTAATTACTTATTTTATAGAAACTTTCAGCCCTGGGCTGGTTCGTCTCTTTGGGCGTGAGGGATTCTTAAGGAATCCATAATATTTTATAACAGTTATAGAGTTGAATTATCGGAGTTCGGTATCAATTACGAATCGGTATGTACTATTTCCGTAGAGTAGTCCATGATCGTTGCGTTGGGGGGTCGTCATTATCGTTCTTCTAGTGGTCAAATTAATGTTGTGTGCTGAGCTGGGTCGAGTACTATCGTTAATTCGTTGTCATATCATTGTTCGTTGCGGGGTCCTACGTAGATTGGTAGCAGCGGACGTCTTTGAGAAAATCGAGGAGTGTTTTTTTTTCATATTTGAGTCGTTGGATAGTGTTTCTTTAATACTGGTGACGATACCGTGTTGATCTTGGAGGGTTTGATATGCAAGACAGTTGATTATGAGGTGTTCAGCCGACATATGGCATGAAAATGCTGCGCATTTTCTGTGGAATTCGTTGCGAGATCCAAGATCGTGTGAAAATCTGGTGTAGCCGCAGCGTAGTCTGAGCAGTACCCTCTGGTCCTTCTGGTGTGTCCATCTAACGACGGGTGTCTTCCTGAATTTTACGTAACTAAGGGCTCGGCTTGTAGTCCATTCGTTATTCCCTGCTGAGTCAATGATGTATTTTAACCATATTTTGATAACTGATGCAGGTACTTCCAGGATTGTAGGGGTTTCCGATCTGCCATCTTCTGCCAACTGGTCGGCAGCCTTGTTACCATACCGCAGTGGCTGTACCCAGATATAAACTTTTCTGTTGTTCGAAGCCATTCTAATTGCTTGCACTAGCGGGTGTCGATGCTTTGGGTTCTCAAGGGCTTTTTGTACAATAGCGGAGTCGGCAATGATGACGTGGCTGGGTAGCTCAGTGGTTACCCGTTCTGCTTACTGAGCAGATGGTCGGGAGTACAATCCCAGGCTCGTCCCCTTCCTTGCTATTTGTCACTTGCCTCTTTCTATCACTACTAGATTTAAAATAAATAGCAGTCTACTGCGCTTTCATTGATCGCATCACTTACCACAGGCAATCCATGATTTATAAACAACATGTCTCACTAACACAAATCTATCCTTCCCTTGACAATTGTGGAGACGCGGAGGTAAACACGGTCTGTCAAACGATTGTTAAACGATTGTCAAACTAATCATCCCTCCCCCCTCCCCAAAGACCGTGAGGACGTGGCCGTCGCCGGTACTGATCTATAAATAGAATGAACTATTGAACTTGTACATTGAAGCTGTAAAGCTACTCCCAAGCTCCATCTATGTGGTTTTCTGTGTAATTACACTAGCTCTGATCGGTAACGGAGTAGCAACTACGAAACGCATTCTTTTTTTAAAAAAAGGCCTGTTACATCGTATACACCGGGGCCCGTTACACCGTGTGTATGAAGTCGTAACCATTCATCGATGTTCTGATAAGCTCTTTGAAGCGTGAGACCACTTTGAGAACTAAGGTTTTCCTTCGTGGATTTGCATAGTGCCCATATGATCCTGGGTGGAGAGGAGTCACGCTACATCTCCGATCCAGTGGAACGAGCGTCGGGATTAAATGTCCGGCCCTGAATCTTGAATCCCTGGGCGTAGAATGTGATTGAACTTGCTGAAAAATAAGGCTAGTTCATAAATGGTACTGGCATCATACGCTTTCAACTACTAAAGACAACTAAGGAAGTGAACCTAGAACACTAAGTTGAAAGGTGGCTAGAAGCTATGTACACCTTTAAAGCCAAAGTCTCGAGTTCTCGTCCGGTAACATGTTACGAATAATCAAAGTCAAGTTGGTAAGAAATGGAAATTCTCGAAAAAAAATTATGACATTGATTTTGCAAAGGGCCGGTTCATAAACCACGTAGACTCATTTTTGAAAATCTCAGAACCCCCCCCTCCCCCCTCGTAGACTTTTCTCCATACAATTTTTTGAAATTTTGTATGGAGCGTAGACTTTGGTCAATGGGGAAAAGTCTACGTGGTTTATGCATAGCCCCAAACGTAAACAAGTCTATTTAACGGCAGGGGTATTTTGCTCAGAGAAATTATCTGTGTGAGTCTGTAATGTCGAGAAATTTGTGAAAGAAACCATTGTTCACATTGATGACGTAGGCTTTTATGAAAGAAAAAAAAATCAATTTATCTGATTTTAGTACGCAAATTCATGAGTAACATTTTTGCGAAGGTAAACATAAATACCAACGAAAACCAACATCAACAAAAATAGTCGTGACTGGAGTGTCTGTACGAAAATTCCACCCTATGTCGGTGATCACGTCACCACGATCGCACCACACAATCGGATGATGTAAGGTATGCGAATCGGGCAAATCGAAATTCACTCTGCTTCTTTTGTGCTACCCAAAGTAAAACCGAAGAAACATGTGCGCAGCAGCAACAGCAACATAATATGTATATATCCATCAAGTAGGTTGCCCCACAGACTGGATTATTTTTTGGGGGCACGTTTTGCCAAAATAAAGTCAGCTGTAATAACAAAACCGAAAGAGAGATTTAAACCGACAAGTTTTTTGAGGTTTTTTTTTTGTTAACAACTAAGAGAAGTGTATCTCTCTAATAGTAATCGCGAAATGGTCGATGAACTCGACAAAGCATTATCAAGGTGGCATAAGACATAGCAGTTAGTGATCTGATTTACTGGAACCACTGTTTTACAGTGGCCAGTCGAGAAAACTGAAGATACTAAATTAAAAGTTTTTGTTTTGTTGGTGAGAGGCATGGCGTAACGAGAAAGAAAGTTTTTGAACTGGATTTAAAATTCAACATTAGTTTCGCAAGATAGTGAGACATAATTAAAGTTGTTTTGAAGCATTTGAATTGAACATAATCAACACAAGCACACTGAAAAATGTAATGGGAAATTGTTATGAATCTTTACATGAACATACCAATCATCAAAAGGAAGTCTTTAACAATTGAGATAGTTTTAAACTGGATTGGGAACATTCAATTTATCAATCGTTTGAGGATAACATTGTAAAACCTTAACATTTTATCGAAGTTGTAAAAACAGATAATTGAAATGACCTTCGCTTGAATGCACAAAGCCTGCGCACCGTCGAGCAACATGGCGTGATCGGTGAAACATTCACAAAAACACGATGTAACAAAAAAAAAATCAACAGCAATTTACCGACGCTAACAATGTGCTTATCCCAGCTGACCGTCCTCCCGCGCTAAAGTGGGTGTAGAGAGTTCGACACTTGAAACTACGTCAATCGAAGCTTCTCGGGAGATAGAGTGGTAATTTCAGAATATGAGAATTATTATCATGCAAATAGGCATTCGATATTAATCGACCTTTTCCATATGTATTTTCCCTTCTAGGTTTAGAGTACTAGAGTGTGAAGTTTCACGCAGATAAACATATGCTAGCTGGTTTATGCGACACTTGTAATAAATTTGCCAACATTTTAAACAATATCGAAAAACCGATTATTTTTCAGAACCCTACTAAATTACAATTAAAAATTCTGAACAGAACCTTTCCAGAACAGGTTGTAGAACATCGGCGAATACATTCAATATCGTTGAGCTGCCGGGTCTGGGTATGATCTGCTAATTTTTGCTCAATTTTTAACGGAACTACTCACCACTCCAGTGCCGCTGAAATAAAAATACACAATCCAAGCAGCCGCGAATTCGCATGAGAGTGAGAGAAATAAAATAACAAATACAAAAGAACCGGGAAAATCAGGTGATGTCTGGTGAGAGCACATAATACACCACTACTGTCTCACCATCATCGAAACGAAATAGTATACCACTGCAACACACATGGTCGTTGAATCGAGACGGCTAGCAAGGGAGTCTTTCACATAGGATCTGGAGATTACCAGCTGGCCGCCTGTTTTGATTATAGCCGTTTGGGGCAGTTGAAGTTCTCGAACTTCTGTTTGTATTGAATAAAAGAAAATGTGCACATCAGTACTTTGTTCAAGCAGAGCTCCCCGGTTGACTGATGTTTCATATGACGCCGTAAACAAAATCGAACTTTATTCAAAACGTACGATGACTAACCTGTAGAAATTATGAATGGAAATGCTGGTGGTACTTTCTTATCGTTACTATTGATTAGAATTCGACAATTTTAAATGAATGAAAGCATTTTCTCAATCAGTCTCCCGAATGTTTCCTCTCTTTTGACCAATCTTGCATTCGGGTAGATTTTTTACTCTCTTTTTATACACCGTTTGGTTGGTGGGCCATTTGATTCGCGAAAATTGGCTGATTCTTTTGTATGGGATATTCTTGTTTTATTTCCATTCGTAGGAAGCCGTTCAATCTTATATACAAGTGGTTTGGATAGCAACAGCGCATCATTGCTGGCACCACACGGAAACACGCTGCGCGTTGAGATGTGATTGAAGCATATCCATACGCGAATGATGAGCGTTTTTTGATAAATTAAATTAGATAAATAACGCAAGAAACGTCTTCATACTTTTAAGATATTATGCATGTTCATCTTTATATTTGAGTTTTAAATCTAAACATATCTACCTATTGTGAGATCTACTTCTTCTAACGTATTTTATTCCTAGAAAGTATCAGCTACTGATCATTGTTTTAGCTGAAATAGGTGACAAAGTTATTTAAGACTTTTAACTCTTCAAATTATGAACGAATTATAATTGTAAATGTTCCACCATCGGCAATGAAAAAAATACGATATTTTTTATAGTTTCCAACGAGTTGAATTTGATGAGATCCATCCGGTTGAAATTTATCTTTCTAACTCTAGGCTTAAGCTGATTTTAGTTGAACTAAAGGGGTGAAGCATAAGCAGCAAAATATTTTCAAAACAAAACTACCAGTCAGTGGGAACGTAATTTGAAATGTTGTGAGATTGAATAGTAGGTTACTTTCAGTATTTTATTAAAAACATAGAAAACATAACACGGTGAAAATCATATATTGAACCACTGTTGAAATTATGTGTATCATGCATTAATTTGCACTTCTAGTTCGCATTGTTTTTTCAGTGTTTTGGTCCTACATTCTAAATGCGAACGTCAAAAGCAGCCACGGAATTCAATTATAGATCATTGCACGGAATGTATTAACCTCACTTTTTTGATAGTTCAGGGAGCTTGTTTACAAGCTTTGAACCGCTCAAACGAAATTTTTCATTGGATTTTTCCGTATTCTGTATGATTAGATTCAGGAAATGATGTAAAAATAAGCACTGGTGACTGTTTTCCGACAATTTCACTTCAATCGTAATAAACTTAGAGCACAAAATTGCAAACCGATCTTACCGAAAATATTCTAAGTCCACGTAAACAAGCTCCATGAACTGTCAAAACTGCATTGATGACGCCATCGTGCAATGATCTATTGAATTGAAGGGTTTTTCTTTTTCTTTGTCTCGATAGAACATCAAGTAATGCTCATTTCGCACCAAATGGAATTATCAATTTTCTCTCACTGATAGCAGGATCAGTTTTAAATTTAATGTCACAGGAATAAATTTTCGGTATCAAACTTTAACCGATAAAACGACCAAAACGACAGCAACCTAACTAATCATTATCAGCAACATCACAACATCATATTCAGTTTGCTATTTGATCTCAGACTCTACTCGGGTATAATAATATAATATTGTAGCCATACATTGTTATTTCATTAAGAAACATTCATTTGTTTTACCTATTTCTAGGAACATTTTTCAATAGGGCGAATCGAAGCATGAGATTCCTCTCCTGTCTCGTTCTCTTTCATTTATTGCAGCGTCATTATAACACTTTCGAGGGATTCTTCAGTACAGATCGAAAAACAACAGTGCTGGCTAGCATACTCTAAAATAATAGAATAAAAAACGTAAAGGTGATTGGAATATGAATGAAAGAGAAAGTAATCAAAGAGAGTCTCTCAATGTTAGATTTGCTCTAATGAAAAAAGTCTCTAGATTTCATTGTTTCAATTATGATCTACTATGCTGACAATCAGCCTGAATTAAAAAAAAAAGAACAATGAGAAAATCTTGCAAACATTTTAAGAAGAAAAAAAAACTAGCAGCGATTATCCAGTAATCTGCCCACTAAATTATGCAGCTACGATCAGGTTGACTTTATTTCAGTTATTATTGTTTCTTTTTTACTTAGGAAACTTCAAGCCACCTGAGCTAGTTCGTCATCGATCAGCTGCATTTTTGACAACGAAAAAAGAAGAATAGTACTTATCATATACCAAATGCTTGCTCCACCGATTGAATGGAATACTCATGTGATTTAATATTTTGCATGATAAGTGTTGGATAAAAGAAACAGGCTACTTTTAAGGATTTCAGTTTATCTTGGAATCCATGAGATTTAATTATTTTGCGAATACAGGCGCTGATAAGTTTTATCATACAATTGTTTTAAACCCATCAACAATATTCACCGGAGCATGGGTCCTTTTTAAGCTTAGCCAAAACAAGTGCAGCCAACAAAACAAGACCATACTGGAAGTATCTGGGTTCGATCTAGGATTTTTTCGTGAAGGAACTCTCCTGCAAAAGAGCACTGGCATCGAAAGCCTTCAATTAATAACTGTGGAAGTGGGAAACTGGCATTGTGATAGGTAGAAAACTTCAAACATATAGAATGCGAAAGTGAAATGCCCGGGACTTATCTCCGGAACAAGTTGACCGATTTCAAAAATATTCATGAATGTTAATGAGATCGTTAACTAAGTGACGGTTATTGCGCTCTTTTAGCAACAATCAATAGGAAACTAGCGATTTAAAATTGGATCACTTTTGTAGAACCCCTTGGTCCCAAGTATAACATAGAGTGCCCCATTCTTTCAATTTTCGATACTAGAATATTGTTTTTTTTTTATTCGCTGTGCTATTTTGACAGAATATTTGAGGGGTTATCCATTTAGCTTGGGAATATATATATATTTTCTTCTTGATCAACCTGCTCCTGTTTTTACTGAAACAACATATTTCACAAATGAAGGGGGCTAAGGGGTGTAGCAACAAATATGAAATTATCAGGGTGCATGATGTTTTCTTCTAAATTGCACAACCAATATCAATTATTTTGTGATGTTAATGGTGCATGCATATAAGGGTTATTAAAAGTAGTCATCTCCATCGATTTCAAATCAGGAATTACTATGGGAAAACGAAACTTTTTGTTCTCATCGTCCTAGCTCTTCCGTATAATAGCATACGAGCATTTTGCTATATGTACTAACGAGAAGTTTATAGTGATCGAACACCGTTTTCGATTGGACATTGACATAATTTGATATTGATTAATTGGCGAGAGGGCCTGTCGATTGCTCAGTAGGCAACATCGGTGTGTCTGGTGCGAAGAATAGAGCAAATAACCAAGATGCCATACAGTGTTATGGCACAGAGAACAGACATTGATGTCCATATACCTTTTCTTGAGAAACGTGTGTAAACGTTAATATTGGCAGCCGGTATAAAAAGCAAGTGCAGAGAAAAACAACAAAACTTTTCAGGTTATGTGCTAGGCTTTTTAATGATAAACATTTACATGACAGTTATCGCACAACTGCAGCGCCGCCTACCAGGAGTATGACATTTGAAATGTCGACTTAAAGTTTTACACAAATAGCGGACCGAAGATGAACGTCTGTTCTCTGTGGTTGTTGATCACTAATATCAGAAAGTAGAAATCAATTACATGCCATAGAAAGCAATTGATTAGCTCCACGATCAATCTAATCTTTGTCTTCGGCAAAGTTGTTGTTAAAAATATTTCTCGTAAGCACAGGTAGCAAACATTTCTATATGCCATTACACCGAAGAGTAAGGAATATAAGAACACAAATTTTAGTATTCCCATAAAAACTTGAAAAGGCCGAGGTCGTAATTAAATGAGTTCAAATTTTGGGAGAATTTGTAAGTGAATGAGTGGGGTGGAGCTGAATCGATACTTTGAACCACCCTAATGCTTATAGTTTACGCTAATGTTCACAATTTCGACAAGCATATCTTTTTTTAAATGACTTAGTTACTCTTTTCAACGAACACAGCACAGTTGCTGGCACAAATCGCAGAAGTTAGTTAAAATCGTTTAAAAAACGAAACCAATAGAGTAGAGCACTTTTTAAACACAAGCACGGGACATTTAGTCCTATCGAGAGGAAACATTAAATCTCTCTATAAAACAAAGTAATGCAAATGGCTTTCCAAGGTACTACGGTAGAAAACTTGTATTATGGAATTCTTTTCAAGAAGTATAGTGTTAATGAAATATCAAACAATAAATTATCATAATTTCTCATTTCCGTGCCATCAAAACTTTGCAGTTTCAATGCGTGTATTCTATCCATAGCTGCTAAATATCAACAAAGCATAGCGACAAAACAACTTTGCTCAATCATTCGAGTTAAAGATCATACTCAAAGCAAACCATGTCAATGTCAGGTGACTATTCTGTCAGTGATTTACGACTTTTTCAATTGGCATAATATATTATCAAACAAAATGAGTTAAGAAACATTTCTATCAGTAGAAGTATAGTTTCAAATCAATATCGAATGATAAATTATTATAATTTTGCATTTCGTGCCATCAAAACATTGCAGTTGCATTTTTCTGAAGCAACAATTTAGAAAACTTTTGATTTGCCCAACTATTTCGTAGCACTTGTGCGGGAAATGACTGGGAAATTTGTGTAGTCGCATTACAATTATGATTCCACTAAATACCGACTCCAATGAACTTAAAATGTATACAATGTATACTCAACATTGTCCTCATAGAATGTTTACTTTTTTTCTCTGGCGAAGGTTATATCAGGGGCTGCATGGTCAAGAAGAAAATATATATTTTTTTCTGACCATCGGTCTCAAGCTGAATGAATGAATCACCACTCAAAACAACTCCCATCGAATAACCCCCTCAAATGTTCTGTCTAAATAACACATCGAATCAAAACAAAAACACAGATTTTTGTACCGCAAAATGAGAGAATGGGATACTCTATGGTGTACTTGGGAGCAATGAGGTGTACAGGTGAACCAATTTCAAATCGCTAGTTTCCAATTGATTGTTGGTTACTATTGCTCGATGACTCTATATCACAGAGAACAGATGTTCATATTCGGTCTGCTACTTGTGTAAAACTTTTAACCGACATTTCACATGTATGTCGTTAAGCTCCTGGTAGGCGGCACTGCAGTTGTGCGATAACTGTCATGTAAATGTTTATTAATAAAATGCCTAGCACATAACCTGAAAAGTTTTGTTTGTTTTTCTCTACACTTGCTTCTTATACCGGCTGCCCATATTACGTTTACACGCGTTTTTCAAGAAAAGGTATATGGACATATGGTAGAGAGTGTATGAGCACGACATTTTTTTCAGTCTTTTTCTTTATTTCTACACTTGAGATATACGGACGTAAGTATTGATAATAAAATAAAATGCGTCGTTAGGAGTGATAAAGCTAAGAGAATTAATGTGTACTCCTGTGTTGTTTAATCTCCTGAGATGGGACATAGGTATTTCCTCCTTGTGTCCGAGCTTTGTAGCCTAGGACATAGCGCCTCTACTCACTTGTTTTGCATTGCCGGTAGGGACATTAGTACGTACTCTTGGTATAGCCTAATTTGGTTTATGATTATAAGCCAAATTCTAACACCACTCAATTTCTACGCACCTGAGAGGATCTTACGACAGCGAAATTTCTTATACCTTGATGCCCGCCACGTTGATGGCACCTTGATGGCCCCATACGATTCATGGCGGCAAAAGTACAACTTAAAACCGTTTGCATTTTTCAAAAATTAAATTTCATTGCAATACAATTTCATATGCAGCTCGATTCTCTCAGTACTTATCGTAATTATCGTAACTATCCAAATGTACGACTCGTGCTGAAAAATCTTATTTAGCAATTTGTTGCATAAACTATTACTTTACCATTCATGATGTTCGGCAAATACCAAAAAAAAAAAAAAACAAGAAACATTATGCTTTTCCATGACTTTCCAGGATTCTTTCAAGAGCTGGTTGTGTACGTTTAGACTAAGATATAATGGCCAACAGCATCAAAGATTGGAATTATGACCGATAAACAAATACCTCGTAAATAAACAATTTACAGTACTGTTATTCTCAAATCTGTATTTTCTGCAATTTAAACAGTTATTCGTTAGCTGCGCTATGTTTGGCAACATATGCTTGGTTTACCGTTTGGAACTTCTGGGCATTTCATGTATAGCTGGTTTAGATTCGATGCGTTTTGAAGCGTGAAGTGAAAATGGGTTCTAGCTGGGAAGAGCTGTAACCTGTAACAAACTCAAAAATCAACTTTGTAATCTACATGACACGAATACAATGACGAGATCGTGAAGTGGCGTGCAAAAGTATTCAAAGGAATCACAACCAAACGGAAATGATTGAGGCCCAAATCGCTTCGACTGTCGCGCCCATTGAAGTCACTTATCGGTTTTGCAAGTCTTCCATGCACGAAGGCGAAACTAAGTGGACACAGCCCTACTAGGTATATACTAAAACTAATATATGCGCGATGATTATATTGATTTGTCGTCGTTGCGAAGCAAAAAACATCGTCAAATTGTGATCACGCAATTACTCGACTTACAATCGTTTACGTTTACGGTGAGGGATGGAATCGCGCGATTAGTGTTTGTTTTTTCTTTGCCAGTAAAATGAGCAAAAAGCGGCTCATGAGTTATGTCGAGGCGCAGGGGGAGAGGTTATACCTGTATCCGATACATGTTCATAGGAGGATGTTTATTCTTTATTTTTTTTTAATTCTTTGCACTTACTGTAAAGCCACAGCTTTGCTCGAGAATTTACTGACTCAAGTTCACGTGTACTGGTAGCAGATTAAGTTTCTCGGGTGTATATGTAATACTGAATGGGTCGATTTGAAAAATGATTCAAAAAATTTACTAACTACTTTGATAAGTAATTGTGGATAAAATAATTTGCATGAAGTTGAGAAAGTGTTCATAACCTGAAAGGACAGTTTTAGAGGATGGTTTGTGCCTAAGCACTACACCAACATTTAGTTGCCCAACCATTATACGGAGTGAACTTGTTTTCGACATCTCACAGCAGTTATAAGAGTAACTCTTTAGAATGCTTCTAAACAATTTTAAACAAAATTCAGTTAAAAACGGTTTTATGCACGATGGAGTAATTTTGTTTAAACTAAACATCATTATTTACAGGAAAATTAAACTTAAATCATTATAATGGATTGATTGAATAATTTTGATAACCGTAAATCAAAACGTTTTAGTTATATTTTATTTTTAGTTTATTTTGATCAGTAGCATTTTATTTATTTTTGACAGTGTGTTTTAACTAAATGAAAAGTTATATTCTATTTATTTATTTAGTTGTCGTCAAACAAATCTAACCAAAGTATATGATTGTTTTACTGGGCATGAGCACTAATGTATGTCTGTCAAGGATACTTTTATTATGTACTTGTGCTAAGACTGAAAGAAAGAATAATAACCCCTATAAAATATAGAAAATTTGAAACATAATTTGACTTCAGCTTGAATATATTCGCTAAAATATTTTATAAGCAATACTTTATAAGCAATTTTATAAGTAAAAACTACGACTTCTGTTGATCTCTAAGCTGCAAGCAGAGACACAAATTCGTTTGTTGCACCGTGGTAAACCAAAGAGAAAGTCGATGAAGGAATCAATTTTCGTACTCGTAAAGTGTACCCCAATATAGAAACAAAGACGTAATCTACGTCAAACAGTGACATCGTGGTCTCACATTTGCTGATTTTCCCAATACAAACTTTAACCCGCTTTGGATATAGGTAAATATTTGAAACAGATGTTCAGGATGGCATGGGAAACTTATGGCTCTATGATTCGCAGGATACTCGTGTATTTTCCAAAACTCAGGCCTCCCTAACGTTTATCCTTTAATGTTAACATAGTAACTACGCATTTTTTAAGGCAGGTATTGTAAATTCCCTGATACAGTATAAAATTCCATCAATTACTCAGTAGACTGTAGCAAAAATATCGAACGGGATCCAAGGTTGGTTAAAGCACTCAACATTTCTGCCAGCTTTCATCACTTTCACGTCGCCATAACATTTCTTTTTGAAAATTCACATCGTTACGGAGTTTGCTTTCAGTTAGACCGTCTCGAAAGTCAATGTGAAAATTCGCCCATTAGATGCACACGGTTGGGCTTACTACAAAGCTAGTAATTATTTCTTTGCCATTCCTAACATCTGCAACTGTCTTCCCTACTTTCGACGAACACATTTAAAACTGAAACCGAATAACGGAGGGGGGAGGGTGGTCGATCCCCATCAGATGAGCTTACCAAAGTCTCTCTTTGGGTATTTCCGTTACGTTTTATTTCACTTAAAAAAAATTATGAATGAAGCTTACCGTTTATTCAATAAACGATTGTTGATGAACTCCTTGCTTTGTCCTTTGCGTTCCACAGGAATTGAACACCTTTCCACTAGTAAGTCCGGAAGACGACTGAATCAGCGAATTGCAATGATCAGAACCGTCAGCAGGGCTCAGAAGGATCTTCAACTTCTCACAAACCAACACTCACTGGTACTCTTCTAAACACGTTCACATACACACTGTTGACCACCGCTGGATCAGACCACTTTTTATCAGGGTGCGCAAAGGAACAGTTGCTGCTATTGATCTTTCCTCTGCTATAGGTGCACTCTGTTATCACTTGTTTTTATTGCAATAACTTTTTTTTAATCACTTGGATGAATATACACACACTTGAATTTTGGTAAGCTGAAGGAAGCTGGGTGCGGTTGCCAAGGGATAACCCTTCGATCTGCGAGATCACTGCTCCCAGTAGGTAACACGATGTGAACGCGTTGAGGCACGGCTTCAAACTAAAACTTCTTTATGGAATTGACTTGTACTTATTTACTTCCGATTTCCCAAAGATGTGAATGCGTCTCTCACTCTCTTTCGCTCTTGTTGTATATACTCTCCTTCTCCAAACACTGTTTTGTCTCGTGAAATTGAAATTGATAACTTCAATCTCCACTTTAGCATGCACACGCCACACACTAGACACCGTGCCGTTAGTATGTTCTCTGCAAAACGACGTGTTTCAGCGGTCTTTCTCCAAAATGTTCTGAATCAGCTAAAAATAAACAAAAGAAAAGGCAAATGTCAGTAGCTGTCATGTTTATCCAAAACAATAACCAAGAGGTGCTGTGTGAGGCTGTGGCTATGATCTAGATATTATTTTATTCTACATTTTGACTACATGTATATTGTATAATAGTCCAACATACCGCATTCCGTTCATAAGAGACGGACCAGTGGTAGTTAATAGCTTTCTATTGATACATTTTGTACACATTCATAGATTCCCTTCATAATCATGGATCGGCTGATTTAGCTTAACAACTGCTACATACAACTTACATATGACGCAAGGAAACTTTTCAAGGACAAACAACCGGCTGATGATGCTGTGTCGATGACGAGAGCTATTGCTGATGATGTGTGAACTTCACTGAGCGAATGATACTACGTAGTACTGTATACAGTGTTTTCGACAAGAGGAAAGCGACTTGGAATACTTTGGCTAAAATATCGCACTATCTTACAGTGTTAATAAAAATGATAAATATGTATTAGCATTTTTTAAGCAAGAGGAAAAACATTTCTTATATTAGTTTTGAACTACTTGGCTGTGTAAATTTTCATATTCAAATTATTGATGCCTAACGAAAATGAAAGTAATTACTATTCACTATCAAAATGACCTGCATCAAATGGATGATATCGAGATGTTAATAAATTAGATGTAGGCATAAGAAAGATCTCATTTGAGGATGTTCTAATGGCATATATTGATGCATCACTAATAAAAAAAACCCAACCTGAGTTGTCAAAGACAACAATACCATGCTCTCCTGTTATAAACGCAAACTCAACACGGCATCAACCCGACATTGGGTCGCAATCGACAATCTGATTCGCATCGAACCGTCATCTGATAGAGAAATGAGTTTACGCCGTGGAAGCCTTAATAATTCAATATGATTTAAGATTAATGTTTTTTATTATTCTTTTAGATATATTTTAATGTAGATAATTTTAGCCTAAAATATTCTACGGTGTTCTGAGGTGATCTATTTTCATTTAAATAAAGACAGAATTAAAAAACTGGAATGTTGCGAAATTTTTTTTTAGTTTTGTTCTCCCAATATGCATTTTGTATCCATACACAATCATTTGGAATCCATAGCATCAAGCATTAAATTTCTGCCAATATTTAACCAGTTCGTTAGTTTGGAAGGCTCAATTACGGTAGCTTTACGGATCCAAATATTTCTGTCAATATGAGTATGATTCAAACTTTGTTAAAACGAGTGTCGAAAAGTCTCGACTTACGACGATAAAAGGCTCATCAACATTGACAAACAGAGCTCTGAAACCTCTTTTCTAGAATGCGTATACTATAGGTGAAAAGCATTATCATAATGAAAAAAAACTATTCCCTTCATATTGATCATTGATTTGCATAGGTGGCTTAAATTTGATAAAAATGCGAAACCTCGGAGATGGAAGCCGGGACTGAAAACCGGGGATGGAGAAAGAAAATTATTTAAATTCATCGATGGAGGAAGAGTTCTACGGAGGCATATGCATTATTTCCTTACAGTAGATCGCACATTCTAGTTTATAGTGTAGTTCTTGAATACCAGCGCTTCGAGAAACCTACATTAATTGTCTTGGTTTATGAACTCATATAAAAATGCGTCAGATTCTAAAGATTTATAGTGAATCTTACCGTTGAATCAAATAATAAAAAGAAAAAAATAACCAATATTCTCGAGACTGAGCAGCTCATCAGGTGCAATCAGAGATTCTGCATATAAATGAAATTAAGACTCAAAGTTTATTTGAAATTCACGCTCGTATATGTCAGCCGCAGTGCATCTTAATTTAAATAATTTTCTCTAAAAGTGTTGCTATGATATTAGGCATTCATTACAACCTCCCCAATCTAAACGCCCAATTGAATAATAATTGAGAATATGATTTTCATTAACTTGTGTTAATGCGTGAAACAAAACATTCCATAATACGACATTCTTCCTAGAATAATGGATCACCGATTCACATTACCAGTTTTACTTATTATTCATTAGGTGAACGCGAAACGAACATTACACTTCTGAATACGTTAATTCCAGTCCCACGTATGTTCCTACCGCTGCACAACACAAACATGTGCAATTGGGATAGTTACGCTATACATCACTAGGTTCAGTGGTTCAGCGGCATACGGATTTTCCGCTGTCCTTGAGAACTTTACAACTGCCATAAAAACCAGGAAAGGATACTGAATTTCACAACTCGCATATATTTACATACGTGATGCCACTGAAGGCGTTTTGCGGCTCCATCTATTATAAACCATCAGATTGAGCCGATAGCTACCACTAATATGTCTCCCACCGCTCTGGCCTGGTTAGCTGAATTCACTCTTTCCTCTTTCGTCAAACATGACCGGCTAGTACGATATGTACTCATCCTACCTCAATATCGATTAATGAATAAAAATGTTTGCTGTCTCGGTATTACAACCAAACATCACGGAACTGCTGAAGATATTACGCGAACAATCGATCCCGCTCTTGTACCGAATATTTATTTGTTCCGGAACAAGTTTCTATATCATAGAAACACACATTTTTTCAGTATTCTTAGTAGAAAATGAATCGCCGGAACTTTTTTCACAGATACCGCCATCTACCAGAGCGAGTGATTCATTTGTAGTTGGAATTGTGGAATGATGAGAAATATTATCTTTTCGGCATGTTGGTTCTAGTTTCAATCAGTAGAGAAAAACGGTTTTTTTTTTCGTAGAAACCCCATTAAATTGTTTGAAAAGTTATTTTTCTAAAAACGTCAATTGGCTAGCTTGATTACCCTCCATTCATGGATTGAGTTTTATCATTAATTGTAATTTATTTAGTTTGTTATATCCTGCTCGTAGTAGTTTTTGATAAGTCGGATTGTGTGGATTGAATCCATCGCACAAACGATCAAATTTTGATTTTTCGCACAAATTACTCATTATGTTTAACTATTTTACATTCTTACCTTATTTTGAACGGTCGCCAACTGTAGAAATAACTTGCGCCCTTGCCGTGTGAAAATTGTATGTTACCGAGGCGAAAAGATGATTAACTGTATTTATTTTATTTGTTGTTATCTCTTGGTTGAAAACAATTAAAAATGCACTTGATTTGTTACTGTAGTATAATGACACAATGTCAAACGCTGCCGTACTCGAATTGATATCTGAGGAAAAATTGGCCGAAATGTGCATGGGTTGCGACTGTCTAACTTTCAGTATGCGTTCGTAGTGGCATTGTGGAGCGGTGAAAAAACGCGTAAACGTCGTACGTATATCGGAAGAGAAAAAGAAAGAGCACGAGAGTGAGAGAAGAGCGAAAGTTCAAGTCCCTCCACCCTCAAGCAAGACACACCACACACCGAAGATCTGCTAGCTGCTCTGCATGGTCCGGATGTAGAGGGGGAACTATTTTTGCAGAGAGCAGCAAAACATCGTACGATATAAAATGTGAGAGCGAAAATGACGCCATTTAGGTAGAGATTGCTAGATTGAGATAATAATTGTTATGACACGATGAGGTTGAGCATAGTAAACAATGAACGTTATTCACTTAAAAACAGGTATCTCTATATGATGAATTTTTACTTGAATGTGCAACTTGAAAAAATAATCTGCTGTAATTTTCGAAAACATATTTACTGTAATGTTTAAGAAGACATTTCTCAGAATTGATTATTTGTCCATCAGAAAGAAAGTGTGCTAGCTCGTTAGTTTTTTTTATTTCAAGCGGTCAATCTTTTATTGCATATTTTGGCTTATTTTGAAAGGTTAACACTTTACGATTGGAAGTTCAAAACCATTTGAAGAAATTACCAAATGTTAGAAAGCTACAGGTTATTCTGCCGAACATTACTTAAGTTATTAAGGTGAAAACATTAACCATGTTTTTCTCAAAAAACATTTGCTTTTTCAAGAAATGTTAAACCAATCCGTAGATTTTTTTTTCTATTTGTTCAAAAACTTATGAAATCATCTAGTTTCCGACTATATTTTTTTCATACATCGCAAATATTGTGAGTTTTTGAAGAAGGTTGAAGTTACATTTTTAAAATAAAAAAATGTGCTTTGTACTTTCACTGTACGTCATTTGTGTGTTATTCAGTAATCATTATTTTTTTCATTAATTAAATAATTAAATAAACTGCATTCTAAACCTAGTTATTTTATACATATTTAAAACATTTCTTTTGTTTTTTTTTTCATTTAAAGAAACGAACAATCATGAATTGCTGGTCCATTAAGTACATGATGCAGAATAAACGTTTATTTATAAAACAACCTTCGGCTTTGGTAATGCCGTTACTATACCGACTAGAATATCTTCGGCAAAAATTACTTCTGTGGTAATGTGTTCTGCTTCGTGTGGTAAGTTCGCACACAATTTACGGCGCCGGTGATGTAGTGGTCTTGTATCAAATTCAGTCGGCGGCTTTGGGATCTTCATAGACGAAACATCTCTGATCACGTGTTCCTTCGGAAGGGAAGTAATGCCGTTGGTACCGACCCATGTGTTGTTGGGTCCAGGTGGTCTCCCTGGCGTAGCGATTCAGCCTCAGACTGAAAGTCACGTAAATACGAAATAACAACAACATCAACTATTTCACACAATTTTAGGCTATAATGGTGGAGTAAAATAGTCTTTTGATAAAGTGAAGACATCTGACTTGTAAATATTCTATATACGATTTGAACCAGGCTTCTCGAGCATGGAATGGTCGTTTGCATAGTCTCGTGGTCAATCAATCGATTGAAGTTCGAGCGACACCAAAACTATTATTGTGACCAGAGAAGCTAATCATAGTTCTGTACGTTGATGATATTATCGTTTCTGGCTCTTTAAAAGCTGTGAAGATGATTAAAGCCTATCACGTGAGTTCAAGATGACGGACATTGGGGAGATACGAAGCTTTGTGGGAATGCGGATGGATTAAAACCTGATGGATGAAGTGTTACGTGATGGACAGCAGAGGTACTTTCTAGATGTTCTAAAGCCTTTCCAGATGACCGATTTTAAGCCGATTTCGATAGTACTGGAAAACCGGCTGATGCTTCCGAAGGGTGTTCAGCAAGATAGGACGATGAAAACATACCGTGAGTTGGTTGGGTGCCTGGCGTATGCTTCGATGATGACCAGGCCAGACTTGGAAGCTACTGTGAATTTTCTAAGTCAACTCCAGAGCAGCCCTAACGAAATCCACTGGGTATATTTTAAACGAATCTTACGCTGTATCAAAGGCACGTTTTATATTGGTTTAGTCTACCAAATAATACTATAATGATATGTTCTGTCAAAGTAATTATTAACATCGCAAATTTTAAATATGTATAATGAAGATATTTTACCATGGAGAAAGCTATTCATAAACCACGTAGACTTTTCTCTGGGGGGGGGGGGGGGGGGGTTTGACGCGCTGTACAAAGTTTCAAAAAAATGTATGGATAAAAGTCTACGAGGGGGGAGGAGGGTTCTGAGATTTTCAAAAATAAGTCTACGTGTTTTATGAACAGGACCAAATGACAAACAAATGTTTAACGAGATTATAATGTTTTGCATGTAATATGAAGCACGGTACTAAAATGTGCAAACGAAAAAAAAATTAAAACAAGATTTTTTCATGGCTTGCTATGAAACGATACGATAACTCATAGTATTTTACGCGTTGAAGTTGATTGCAAACAACTTTTTCAAATGGAAAATTAGAAGAGCTTTACTCATGGATGTTGCATCAAAATTGTACATTCGGCTCACGCTCAGCAGTGTAACTTTCCGTTCTATCTACTTACAAAGATATTAATACCAGGAAAGGGTGTGAGATTTTTTGAACATCACAATGATTCTCGACCCTGCCCAAGTACAGTGTCTGTCATATAGATTTCAGCAATGTTCATAAACTAAATAGCAAGATTTGAAACTAAAAAAAATCTGGAGGTGGTAATAGACAGAAGATGACAATAATTTCCATACCTCCGATTGCATTATACCGGGCAAACGCATCTAAGGAGCGTTTTTTCAAAGTTTAAGGAGCATTTCCGCAAAAAGAATGTCATAAAATCGAGTCAAAGTCTTGTGGTGTGAGGTGAACGTCGAAAAGGTTTTTTGATATGTTAGCATATACCACACTTCCGCCACATCAGTGGGCGCCTGGCCTAATGGATTGTTCGGACGACGCAGTTGTAAACGTCATCAAGGTAACCTTGTACCCTGTTCCAGCTCTGTATTCTAGCAAGGTATAAGCTGTAGATAGATATGCACTAGTTTGAGATAAATTTAGAATTACAGAACTATTTCGGTAAAATTTTAGAACTCAATAATAAAAAAAAACAAAAGTTAGTTAACCATTTTGAACTTCGACAAACATATTTCCTTTTAGTTGATGATTTTTTTTAACCATTTTTTAGCGTTCCACGGCAATTCATCATAAATAAATATAAAGTTAAGATAGTGGTTAGAAACGAAAAATTACAGTTGGAATTTTAGAGCCGGACAATATTAGTAAAGTTTTTTTTTCAGGTTGATTGTACAACGTTCTTAGCCGGAAAGATAAATAAGAAAGATAAAAATGAATATGGCTTCTGTACCAACCTGCTTTGCAACGGTTCAATGTTGTTCAGCTGAGCGGATCCAGTTTACTGAGAATGTGAGAAAATCGAGTATCAATCGTAAAATCTGGGTGAGAGAGTACATAAGCGGATCATACGATGTGGTTCAGTGAAGATTCGCTGCAGCTCTTTCACTAGAGCGGCAAATTCGTAGTAGAGAAAATGTCGACAATATCAACGCAAAATTTAACACGAAACGCTCTTAATAAAAGGGCTTGTTACAAGTTTGGTTAATTAAAAAACGCCTCAATTTACTTATTCTTAAGTTACTACGTATCATAAGGCTGTATCGATAAATTCTCGTCGTAATCATAATAACATGTTATAACTCTGTAGTTCGGACCCAGTGGTGCGTTCGTGTTTTAGATCTTTATGGAAGGTCACTAAAAGATTTATACAAATTGAAAAATTGTGCCAATTAGGTTATCCCACGTAATTTACGTGACAAACTATTAGAAATAACATTTCGCAATTAAAATACGTCTATTATTTTAAAATTCGATACAAACAATCCTAACGTCAGCGTTGGTTGATAGTATTATTGGGAATGCCCTATCAAAAGTAAACCTTTCTCGATAGTTCAGCTGAGTATAATGGTGTGAGTGGTTCGATATCAGACCACCAATTTGATATCCAATGGGAAGTGGGAATTTTATATAAATGCGCGCGTGGAATTTACTCACCTACTCTCGCTCGACGACAGCATTTTTATCCAGCCGGCAATTTGGTAAGGATACACACATGCAAAAAAAAAAAAAATTAGCGTGCTTCGACAGTTTTCTCTGGAGAGCAGCAAAAGGCTCTCTTTGCTCGAAAAACTACACGGCTGCAGCGACTAACTCAGTGGTTTTTTTTTTATTCCGTACTTGAAGTTATCATACCTTATGGGGCATCTCGTGATTTAACAAACAAGTAACCATCACCACCAATTCTCTCTTCAAGTTTGCTGAAGACCACTCTCTAGATGAAAATTAATCAAAAACGTTATAATAAACAAACTGTTTTTTCAAAGAAACCTCAAGTAAAACTTAAAAAATGGCTCTACTGCAATCAAATCAAGTGCTAATGGCGTCTTAAGCAACGTTGCTGAAACTAATATTTTCTACAAATTTGTAGAACGGTGTAAGCATCAATAGCCTAAAATAAAATAAAAACACTCAATCACAAAAGCCCATTAGGACCACCAGAACAAATATTTAATTAAATTAAGCATTATTCTTTCACAAACAACTTGTCTGCAGACGCCAATCGTCTATCACGTACGACAGGGCCTGTTCATAAACCACGTACTCATTTTTGAAAATCTCAGGCCCATTTGATTGAAATTTAGTATGGAGCGTAGACCTTGGTCAGACCCTCGCTCCCCCGGAAAAATCTACATTGTTTAGGAATAGCCCCACAACAAATTAATGCTGCTTTCAATGGTTAGTTAAAATAATGTTGCATACAGATTTTTTCCATAATACCAGGGGCTGGATAGTCCAGAAGAAAATCGATATAGTTGTTGGCTCAGGAAGTACCAGTACATCGGTCCCTAGCTTGGTCCCAAGATTAATTATTCGCCCTTGATAACGTAGAGCAGTTGTTGGTTGTACGGTTGTACCAACAATCAATGTGCAACTAGCGATTTGAAATTGGTTCACTGTTGTAGAACCCCTAGTTCCGAAGTACACCTTGCAGTCTGCACCTTGCCATGCATTCTTGCGCTTCTCAGTACCTTTTGGTACAAGTATCTTTGTTTTTGTTTTGATTCACTATGTTATTTTGACAGAATATTTGAGAGTGTATTAGTGTGCGTAACGGTCTTATGGACCAATCATTAAGCTTGGAACCGGTGTGCTAGTACTTCCTAAGCCAAAAAAAATCGTTTTCTTCATGACTATCCACCTGCTGGTTGTACCAACAATCAATATGCAACTGCCGATTTGAAATTGGTTCACTGTTGTAGAACCCCTTGTTCCGAAGTACACCTTGAAGCCAGCACCTGACTATACATATTTGCACCTTTCTTTTGATTTGCTGTGTTATTTTGACAGAATATTTGAGAGTGTGTTCGTGTGAGTTTATTATTAGGGGTTCATTATTAAGCTTGGGACCGAGCTTGGGACCGATGTGCTAGTAATGACTGAGCCAAGAAAAAATTGTATTTGTTCGGGACCTACTGGTCTTAGAGTTAGTCTATGGTTGTACTCCTTCAGTCTAGTACATGTTTTTAAGTACTGGATTAAAGTATTTGACAGTTCGTACAACGCTGTACCAACAATCAATATGCAACTAATGATTTGAAATTGGTTCACTGTTGTAGAACCCCCTGGTCCGAAGCACACCTTGAAGCCAGCACCTAACTATACATATTTGCGCCTTTGTTTTGATTTGCTGTGTTATTTTGACAGAATATTTGAGAGTCTGTTCGTGTGAGTTCATTATTAGGGGTGCATTATTAAGCTTGGGACCAAGCTTGGGACCGATGTGCTAGTACCATAGACTAACTCTAAGACCAGTAGGTCCCGAACAAATACGATATTTTTCTTGGCTCAGTCAGTACTAGCACATCGGTCCCAAGCTCGGTCCCAAGCTCAATGATTCGCCCCTAACAACGTAGCTCACACCAACACATTCTCAAATGTTGTGTCAAAATAACATAGTGAATCAAAACAACAACCAAGATACTAGTACCGGAAGGTACCGAAGAGCGCAAGAATTATTGCAAGGTACAGACTGCAAGGTATACTTCGGACCTAGGGTTCTACAACAGTGAACCAATTTCAAATCGCTAGTTGCACATTGATTGTTGGTACAACGCTGTACGTTGTATGTCTGTCCCAGGCACTAGACACAACTCCCTCGAACACACCCTCAAATATTCTGTCAAAATAACCCTGCGAATCAAAACAAAAACAAAGATGCTAGTACCGAAAAGGGAAAGAATGTATTGCAAGCTGCAGGCTTCAATGTGTACTTCGGACCAAGGGGTTCTAGAACAATGAATGAATTTCATATCGCTAGCTTCATATAGATTTTTTTTCTTAATTGTTTATTTACTAGGCTCAACTGCCATAGGCAAAACGGAGCCGAGTTCATTTTAATTTTCACTATGATTACAACAACAACTTAGGTAACTATGTTGGCTTAGGGAAGCCGAAAAACTAGGACGAGGTTAGGGTTTACAAAAATAAGGGTAGGAATGGGGAAGTAGGGGTTTTAGCGTTTATTTTCAACAGCATATTGGCGATGCGGTATAGTTGCTGCTGATAAGGCGAAGAATAGGCATTGTGCTTACCTGTAATGATACAATCAGAGTGCAATTACGGGGGAGGGGACGAGGTGGACATGTTAAAACGACAGCTAAGAGGAGATCAAACGAATACATCTATTTGTTTCAAAAACTGGTAAATTAGCCCCATATTGTCCAAGTCTAGCCTACCCAGCACATCTCTTATATCTTCTTTCTCTGGTTTCCCTCGGGCCCGTAGGGATGCGCAAAGATCAGATCTGGCAATTCAGAAATCGAGGCAATACCAGACAACGTGGTTGATGTCCTGATAACCTGCACCACAGCCGCATTGATGTGTGTCTAAGAGCCCTATTCGAAAGAAAATAGAGCCTAACGAGTTGGACATTAGACGACACATTACCTTGATAAAATCCCGGCTAATATCCAACTCTCTGAACCACGATTTTTTCGATACTTGTGGGAGAATGGAATGTAGCCATCTGCCCAAATCCCCTGCATCCCATTTTTGTTGCCAGCTGATCAAGGCCTGTCGACGGAAAATAGGAAAAAAATCATTGAAGGCAATTTGTCAATCATAAATATGGCCTTGCATAGCGCCCACCTTGGCAAGTAAGTCCGCTTTCTCATTACCCGGAATGGAGCTATGAGAAGGGACCCAAACCAAGGGGTATGGTGTAAGAATTGTTTGATAGGGCACTCAAAAGAGATCGTATTTCACTAACGAAATACGGTGAGTACTTCGCCGGTCTCATTGAAAGAACAGCCTGAAGTGATTTGAGACTATCTGTAGAGATGAAAAATTGATCAGATGGAAAAGAGGCAATTCGGTCTAATGCATAGTGTATAGCCGCCAATTCTGCGACGTATACGGAGCAAGGATTTTGAAGTTTGAATGAGGCGCTATGAATTTCGTTAAAGACACCAAATCCAGTGGAATCATTTGTGTTTGACCCGTCGGTGTAAAACTTCCTGCAACATCTGATATGTCCAAACTTACTTGCAATCATTGATGGAATGTACTCCGAACGGAGTGGATCTGGTATTCCACGAGCTTCTTGCTTCATGGTTAGATCAAAAACTTCAGTAAAAGTAGAGTAGTCTTGGAAATAAACACGATTAGGAACATTCGAAGAAGGGCTCACCTCCAGAGTCATGTACCAATAGTACAGTGTCATAAACTTGTCCATTCTTATCGATGTCACTAGGATCCAGGTTCGAATCCCGTTCCAGGAGTAGGAACATTAAAGCTGCTCGGAACTCATCACAAGGGGGAGTAAGGTAAAGAGGTCGAGTAAAATAAACTAATGGGAGGGAGATATGCAGGGAGCAAGGAAAAAGGTGGGTCGGTAAAGAAGAAAACAGGATTTTTATCTGCGGAGGGTGGTGATCAGGGGAAGAAATTTATATTTTTAACAAAAACTTTGAAGCACTAAATCAGCATTTCAAATACGTTTTAAATGCCACATTCGGAATATTTGTAGGGTTTAGCACTAATGTAGCCGTATATTTTGCCTAAACCTGCTCTTAAGCAGCATTCAGGGCGACTTCAATGCTTATTAAATGCTTACTAGCATTACACCATCTGCCGTTGAGGCGCATATAGAGCAATTTACGTGCTGTTTTAAATGCTTATTTGTTACCTGGGTATATCCATTATCTTTTTGAATATCCAGCCCCTGGAATAAGCAGGGGTTGGATTGTCCAGAAGTAAATGGCTATAGTTTTTGGCTCAGGAAACACCAGCACATCGGTCCCAATCTCGGTCCCAAGCTTGATGAGTCGTTGTGAAACTCTGGGATATTCTGTCAAAATAACACAGCGAATCAAAGCAAAAACAAATATGCTAGTACCGAAAAGCGCAAGAATGTGTTGCAAGGTGCAAAGTGCAAGGTGATTTGGGAAAAACGGGGTCCTAAATCAGTGAGACAATTTTAAGGGAGTCTTCCCCGAAAAGTCAGAAAAACATGCGCTAAAGCAATCATATTGAAAAAAAAAGAAACATAGAAATTAACAGATCACAGACTACTTGAGGTGCTGGTATTATTATCGGATGGAATGCCGATCAGAAATGTTCAGCTGCTGTCATTTTTTAAATCAGCCTAAATAGATACGATTCTTAGATTCTTACATATTGCAGTGAATGCTTTACACGAACGGTATTGAAAATTAATCCGAGTATTAGTAAATGTAACAAAAATATATGTGTTTATAAGGAGCTTTCACATTTTGAAACCGGTATTAATAAACCGTAGAAGTAATATTCTTTGCAATCACCTGATATGTGGATGATGTACGTATAAGTAACTCATGAGAATCATACGACGTAAACGGCTGATTTCTCGGATTCATCAGGTTAAAGCTCGATTCACTTAAAATCTGGACGCAGTTTTTTTATAGCGTTCCTAGAGGTAGGTTCTGGAATGTTTGAATAGTAGAATATTTGGGAAGCTTTCTTCCTTTAGTAGTGTAAATTTTGTTACGATTAATTAAGATTTAAAAAGTTATGACCGATGGAATCCGAAAGAAATCATTTTGGACACCTACCGGATACTGGAACAGAATCGGATGGCCAAAACACGCGCTTGGAAGTTATACAGAGGGGTTATCACGTGATTCTCAGGATCCATACTTATAGATGACGAAAGAAGAAGGAAAATAAACATATGTTAAGATGGACTTTGGGCAGCTTCTCAGGAAAAAGTTTTACGTGACCACGGCTCGAGGAGATGTCCCCAACACATATGAATTGGTATTTGCTCATTATTGGCGAAAATTGGCGATTTGGCAAGCGATTTGCAGCTGTGGACAGAAAACTCAAGTTTTCGTTCTAATTGAGTCTATGAACTCGAAGTTTTACAAGGAAGAGTGCCTGAAAAATCTCATTCTACTATTCATCAAAGCACACAAAGGCCCTGTAAATATTTTATCATATTTGGCTAGCTGCCAATAAAGTCGAGAGACACTTCAGTGGTACCGTGACAACAGGGTTGGTTTCAAAAAAATCAGCCGATCGAGAAATTTTGGCCAATTGTTAAGCGAAAGCCGATAAAGACTGTAAAATTGAGTGGAGTGAGATGCTGTAGCGATGAAGAGAAGTTCGTCATTTCATCAATACCCCAACAGAATAAGTCTGTTGGTATTGTTTCCGGAAAGTGAAGTAAAAAACCAAACCAATAACAACCAAACAATTCCTTGCGTCCAGATATTAAGTGAATCGAGCTTTATTAACAAAACCGACCAATTCTGGACACTTAAATTTATAGAACACATTTCCTATCTCCGACAAGTCCTATCAGTTGTCGTACCACAGGCAGCTGCATATTCTGCTCACGATACGGACACGCCTTTCACAAATGGCGATTCGTTGAACCAAATCAGAAAAAAAAACACAGGTTCTCTCTACGTCAGCCGCTTGCGAAAGTGATCGACTGCACTTCTTAGCCGTTCATGCTCGTGTCACACCATGCTTTTTAGTATAGCAGCTATATAATGACCGTTATGATTGTATAATGTTGTTTGGGCTTGTGGAGATAAGTGCCGGTTATAGCTGTCAAATGTTATTGAAAGAACCTTACATTGATTGTGGTGGTTGGTAGGTGATGCAAAATCAGCTGATTGAAAGCGTTAGGTTAGTTCACAATTTGGTGAAGGTTGACCGCATAGCTACAAGCCACCACCAAGCAGTGCTAGTTGATACCGTTTGAGCTTTACCTATCACAAGTACGTATAGTGTGATGTAATTGCGTGGCTTTCTTTCGCAAAGGCGATGATAACAAAAGTCAATGAAATACCTATACCTAGGTATTTCAGTTTTGTAGTGATTGACCTTTTACCAAACTGTCGAATTTATCTTTATGGCATTGTTGCATTTGGTTGGAGATACACCGCTTAGAGATTATTCTAAGGGAAAGCTTCCGAATCATTCATACAAAACTCTGGACAACTTGTCGAGAAATATTCAGTTATTATTTAGTGTTTCAATATGTCGTTACGATTGCTATTTTTAAAATTTCCGTTTGGCATGCTACCCTTGCCATAAGCTTGCTAGATGGTATAATGGCGCTGATATGCTTCGGAGTAATATATTTCAGAACCCTTTGTTAATCAAATTTAATTAATAATTCGGAAAAAATGTTATCTTAAAACAAATCCTACAAAATGTTCCACATTGAAGGAAAATTGCTTGGAGAAGCCGGAAAAACCATTATCCAAATTATGGAAAATTTAAAAGAAATTTTTTTTCTTGTTCATCAATTCATAAACTTTCATTGGTGAAATTTTAGCGATGGACTTTTTTTTGAGTAATGCTCGAAACACTATGGGCCCGTCACTAGTTTTACTACAAAAATAAAAAAGTTCCTATAACTGTCGTCCTCTTGTTTGCTCGTACGTTTCTCAGATGGTTGTTTGTTTATTTCCCATTCGATTGATTGCCGCTAGGTAGCAAGTTGCTCACTATTAAAAATTTTTCGTTTTTAAAGGCTCAATTTTGAAGATATGTGTGTGTAACATCATGCCTCTATTTTGATTTTGAGATTAGCTCTTCCGTTATCAAAATGTCGTGGAAGGACGAGAAGCAACGTATCAAAATTTTACACGTGCATGGCGAAAATCCAAACTATTCTCAAGCCAAGTTGGCGAAATTGTTGAATGTGTCTAAATCAACTGTTAACAACGTATTAAAAGTGTTCGGTGAACGTTTGTCGACAGCCAGGAAAGCTGGGGGAAATCGAAAGCCGGAAGCCACAGCGACGACAAAAAGTGTTGCCCGCTGTTTCGAGCGGAGCCCCAACCTCTCCGTCCGAGATGTCGCAAAGAAGCTGGGAGTGGCGCCTTCAACCGTGGATAGAGCTAAAAAACGAACTGGATTGTCGACTTACAAGAAAGTGGTGACTCCAAAACGCGATGATAAACAAAACACGTCGGCCAAAGCACGATCGCGAAAGTTGTACACGACGATGCTGACGAAGTTTGATTGCGTGGTACAGGACGATGCAACTTACGTCAAAGCAGAAAGAAAAGAATTTTATACGGCAACCGGACGGGGAAAAGTGGCAGATAATTTCAAGCACATTAAACTGTCAAAGTTCGCGAAGGAATATCAGGTGTGGCATGCCATTTGTTCCTGTGACTTGAAGAGCAACGCTGTTGTGAGCGAGAAACAGGTCAAGGCAAACTGGCGTTCTGCGGCGAATAAAGTGGACAAGGAGACTGTACAAAATCTTATGGCAGGTGTTAAACGAAGGACCCGGCAATTCGCATTTGGTAAAATGGAAGCTGAGCTGAATATTTCTCCTGTATTCTGTATTAACTGAACTTGAAAAAGAAAAAGAATTTGACTGATTAATAAAAAAAATGATCGACAAAATCGACACCCTTTATTATATATATTGAAATGTGTTTTCTTCATAGCGATTATACTTCTCCTTGTTCGATGGTCAAAATAAATAAACAAATTTTTTTTGTTAATTATATAATTATTATTTTTATGTCTAAATCAAGGAAATAAGACTTTATTCTTTTAAATTCTACTTATTTACTAGTTTTACAATCATTTCTCATAACGTGAACTTCGTGTTGGATTCATACTGTTGGAAGATTTCCGTTGCATTGTTTTATCGGGAGGAAAGTATACAATATTTCCTAGATTTTTTCGTATCGAGAGGAAAGTATACAATATTTCCTAGATTTTTTTGATTCATCAGAGAATTCATTTACATAAAGGCTTTGTTCGTCTTTTGGAATAAACGTATGATATTTTTGTGTCCCTGGAATTGGAACAAGATTATTAAACCTTTCCAGTAACATTTTTTCAGCGTCTGTGTAATATTCATCGTTTGCATATCTATGCATATATCCAGTCTTTTTTAAACTGGTGTTTTACTTTTTCTGATGTCACCTAGTCATAAAATTGTTTAGCGCTATTTATTTCTGCAGTCTTTCTAAGATATGCGTCCTTAGCCATTCGTTTTATGTTGTCACCTATACCATCACATGGACCTTTCCCGTGAGACGTTGGAAAAAAGTGCCATTCTGCTTTTATTTGGAAATCTTTTTCATGGCAGCACAAAATTTTAAAATTTGACTTATTTTTGTACTGCTCTGCACAACCATCTGAGAGGTAAATGATTTGTTGAAGTTCTTGTCTTTGCATAAGGTCCTAAGTGATATTGAGATATTTTCTTCGTCGACTTTCTCTTTTGTTAATAGTTTGTCAATTAAACGATTTGCTGATGATTTTGACGTATTGCATCCTTAATTACACTCTATATTACCGTACTGTGTGTTGAAAATACTTACATAGCCGTAGGAACGCAAAGAGAAAGTCGACGAAGAGAGTCTCTCAATGTTACTTAGGACCTAATGCAGCTTGAATTTAATTTGAAAAGCATAAACTGAAATTGCGTTATGCTTTTTTATATCAGCTAGTAGAGTGAGATTGCACAAAGTAATACCTTTGAAAAGAATCTTGTGTGATGCACGAATAGTTTTCTGCGAAATCCATTAATAATTTCATTTTTGGCTAAAAACACATATGCTTTAATCACACACACATAATTTCATTTTTGGCTAAAAACTGCTTTTTCATTCCTATGAATTTAGTTTGGTGTTCAACTTTGAATTGGTGAACAACAAACTTCTTTCCCAACAAACAATCACTCATTGAATAAACATCACTATGGCGATTTAATCCAGCAGTGTGTTGAATAATCTCTGAACTATTTTCAATCACAACTTTTGTTCAGGCATTATTCACACAAATTTGGAGAAGTTATTAAGCTCTTGTCAAGAGCATTTGAACACTGCCAATTGCATATGCTTAAGAAGCAAGTTTGCAGCAATGGAGTCAGCTGATTATTTGTTCAACTGCTGTTTAAGTGCTGCACAGAACTTGAGGGTGATTCCGAGAGTCAAAGTGACCTTTGTTGAGCTAAGCGAGTTTTTAAGAATAATATATTCTCTCCTTGTTAATTAATAGTCGCGATGAAATTTTTCTTCAACATCATTAAGCATATTAAAAAAGCTGTGGTGTCGTTTATAGAACTTTTGTTCAGCTTTTTTAAATTCTCATAAAACATTCTTTGGTTTTCTGTATAATTTTCCATACATTTTATACTGTGTATATTTAATTTGATATTATTATACATGTACACTAACAGAAACATTATGTAACATTTATTTATTAACATTTAATACCGAGATTTGAACCATCAACCTTCGTATCCTCAACTACGTGACACCCAACTGCGCTATCCTAGAATTGAATGAAGTATTAACGAATCGTCTATATAAGCTCAATATTATACATTGAATAGTACCAGAAATGATGCTTTAAATGAGCTACATTGATATTCTATTTATAGCGTAAATAAGCAACATCAGTGCTCAATTAAGCCTTCTAAATGTTGTTATTAAACGTCTGAATTAGCAAGCTGTACACAAGCTTTGATAATGGATGTTCGGTTTTACTACGTGCATTACTGACAAGGGCATGTTGAACAAGAGACGATTAAAAGATATGACAATGTTTCCTGATGTTATTTGTTAACACTGCGCCGTTTTCTATTCGGATGGGCAATGTAAAGAGTAGCCTGTGAGCTATTCGCTCCAAGCAGTTGACTAAAAATTCAACGCTTGAAAACAGATCAATACTTTTTAACTGGCACCAAAAATGAACACCTCATAAACGAAAACATAGGAATTAACTGAATTTAAATTTGGTTGACCAATATTTCTTCTTCAACTTGAAGTTGAAGAAGGAATATTGATCAACCAAAATTACTAACACTTCGGAGGCTTTACTACGGCATTTAAACGTCCTTTATTTTAATTGTAGTTTACTTGGCTGACTATTGGTTTAAACCACAGATATTATTCAACTAAATATAAGATTTAATTGGCATTGCTAGTTAAAAGGCGTTGGATTAGAGGCATAAACTGTATTTCAACTAAATGTTCAGTGATTGAATAAAAGTCAATTAAGACACCTGTGTAAAGCTTTTGTATTATTTTTCTTCAGCTTATAATTGGATCAGTTGAATAGTGATGTACATTACAGCTATTATTCAATTCAATATCAGGTTTTATTAGGTAGGCTATATAAACGATGTTCAAACGGATTTATAAACTGTTATTCATCTCTTAGTTGCACTGTGTAAATTGAGTTACATATCAATACTAAACTAGCTTTTACTAAGCATGTTATTCAAACAAAATGAAACACTTGAATTAATGTTAATATTTCAATTGAGAACATGGTTATTCAGTTTATATTTCAGCCAGATATTTTATTCAGCTATGAAAGTCGTTATTATGGTTTAATAAAGCATTTATGCTTATTTACTGCTTTCGTTTGTTTGTTGGGCTGTGTAAGCTTGCAAGTTTTCCAAAAACTCATTAACATTGTCTTGTTTTCATTATTTCACATCGAGAATAAATTATCCAAACACAGTATTTAATTATATCAATGCTATGTTTATCCAACTGTTCGGAAACAAAATCAATCATGTTTTTCGAGTAGCATTTTTTTTTGCAAGATCCTAAAAAACAAGCCAATGTACAATCTTCACATGAAACTTTATTAATCAAAAAAGTGTTGAAACGTGTATCCGCATGTACATTTAATAAGCAATTAGTTTTATTCAAATCATCGCATCAAACAAGAATTTCATATTTTCGTGTATCATGCAAGCACAAACATTTATTGCTGGTGAATCATAAGTATAAACACATTGTTTAGGCCTAGGTTTCAAAAATGAGGTAAATGAAACAGATTCCTGTTCATTTTTGCATAATTCTAAATATTGTTTATATAATGTATCCAACGAAGCAAGCAAAATGCGCTTTTGAAAATTTTGACGTACTCCATTGTGTAATTTTATAGAAATTGTATCTTTCAACCCAGGAATGGCCGACTGATGTCGCTTGAGATAACAACTTTTAACCTTTTCTTGAACATTTGAACTATGTGACAGTCGCCCAGTTTTTGACAAAGTTTGAATTCCCAAATCGTACTTTTTCGACTCATTAACCATATGTTGAGAAGCTTCTTCAAAGCAAGAATATATTTTTACACATGACAAGTTTCTTGGCAATCTAAGAACTTCAACAATTTTCTAACATCGTTACAGTTGATATAAAGAAGCATAGCAAAATTTCAGTTTATGCTTTTCAATGAAAATTGTTATCAACATTAAAATACAAATTTCCGCAACTTGAAAAAATCATTTACCTTTCAGATAGTTGTGCAGAGCAGTACAAACATAAGTCAAATTTTAAAATTTTGTGCTGCCTTGAAAAAGATTTCCAAATAAAAGCAGGATGGCACTTTTTTTCCAACGTCCCACGAGAAAAGACCATGCGATGGTATAGGTGGCAACATAAAACAAATGGCTAAGGACGCATGTCTTAGAAAGACTGCAGAAATAAATAGTGCTAAACAATTTTATGACTGAGCGACATCATAAAAAGTAAAACAACAGCTCAAAAAAGACTGGCAATTTATATATGCAAACGATGAAGATTACACAGAAGCTGAAAAAATGTTACTGGAAAGGTTTAATAAATTTGTTCCAATTCCAGGGACACAAAAATATCATACGTTTATTACAAAAGACGAACAAAGCATTTATGTAAATGAATTCTCTGATGACTAAAAAATCTAGAAAATATTGTATACTTTCCTTTCGATAAAACTATAAAATGGAAATCTTTCAATAGTATGAATCCAACACGAAGTTCACGACATAAGAAATTATTGTAAAACTAGTAAATAAGTAGAAATTAAAAGAATAAAGTGTTGTTTCCTTGATTTATACATAAAAAACTAATAATTATGAAATTAACAACGAATATGTGTTTATTTATTTTGACCATATACGCCCCCAAGCGTCGTGCAAGGAGGAGTATAATCGGTATGAAGGAAAGACATTTCAATATATGTTATATATAATAGTGTATAAAAGTGTTCATTACAACGTAAGCCTTTGATAATCAAGCACGTAGAAAGAATAATACGCCGTTGGCTATTGTTGAAGAACAAATAAATTAACCATCCTTAGAGGATTTGCGGTTGAGCCTGAAAAAACGCACTAATTTTGAAAGTGAGCAACTTTCTACGTAGCGGCCAATCGAATAGGAAACAAATCAAACAACTATCTGAGAAACGTACGAGCAAACAAGAAGACGACAGTTTCAGGAAATTTTTCATTTATGTATGAAGATTTGCCCTTAGTTTTTCGAGCATTACTCAAAACACACAAAAAAGTCTATCGCGAAAACTTCACCAATGAAAGTTTATAAGTTAATAACGAGAACATATTTTTTTTTTAATTTTCCATTATCCACAAAATGGTTTTTCCGGCTTTTCCAAGACATTTTCCTTCACTGTAGAAAATTTTGTAGGACATTTTTTTAATATTATATATTTTTGATAAAGTTTCTCTATAGTGTATGATGTATCTTTTTTGAGGTATGTTTTTTGGTGGTGTTGGGGGGGGAAAAAGGAAAATATTTAATGTTTTTTTTGAGGAAAAACTGCCAACCTTTTTTTTTTTTTTTTTTTTTTTTGTTTATATTTATTTTTTGGGGTTTGTTGAAACGTACCTACGCCACCACCGCGGCCAGCACGAAGGAGGGGGGGGAAGAAAGAAAAAAATTTGGGGGGAGGAAAACAATCATGTTGTGTTGGAGGGGGAAGGAAGGGAAAAAAAAGCCTAATGCACAGAAAGAGCTAACCTCACTTTTCACCATGAGAGTATAAAAGATAGAAACAGCCATCGTGTTCTCCGTCCTTTTTTCTCACACACGAATTTCTGAACACAAGGGCACCAGTACCTGTCAAATCTGAGGTGTGACGTCACTGTGATTTGGACCATATCCATGAACCATACGCGTGGACAAAGTTTCGTAACCTGTACGATAATAAATAAAATTTCCATTTGCTTGTGGTTCCTACAGCAGCCTTACCGTTGGTCTAAATCCGTAATCAAATATAATCCTATTGTACATCTTCAAACAACCGGCTGAATAGAACTGATAAAGATAAAAACCGCAAAGAAAAAAAAAACGACTTTCGTAGCATCGCCTGATTAAGGTAAATGTTGCTAGAATCCAAGAATGGCCGCCATCATGGCTGATTTACATCGCCACTTTAATTTTTTAAAGGCACAAATCCAAGAAACTACACAGATTCCACATGGCAAAATTTAATATCATTCTTGCTTCATTGCTGCACACAGGTTATTTCTTACAGGTCATGAGATTTGACCAATCTGTTATAGCAAGGCACTTGTCTACAATTTGCACTGGTATAATCTGATAAGCGATTTTGATCAGGATTTAAATGTTTTTTTTTTGTCATGAAGGGCTAAACACGAATGAGCTTATTTGTAAGCAGAGACAACCAAACTCACAACTGAAGGCAGTAAAACCGAGCCATGGTTTGGCAGAATAAATCCAATAGTCAACTCCATCTGAGCACGCTCTCATCCCACAAAATGGTAAAGATAAAGAGGAGGCATTCCCACTTCACTAGGGTAATTAGCTGTAACGTTAATTTCTTACCTTGATACTAGGAAACTTTGAAAATTGTATTCATTTTTTTTATTCAGTAATTATTCTCGGAACGCCCAATTTTGCCAATTTTCTGTTGAATCTGTTCTCAATCCTTTTATTGCGAATAACCATATTTCTCTAGATTTACTATCATTTATAATTTTTCCTGTTCGTTGTGTGCAACAAGGTATCTTTTGCAGTTTTTTTTAAATTTTCCCGTCTTGGTCTAAGTAAAATAAAAAAATAAAAGAAGAGCCACTCGAACAAGCCTTACCTGAGGAAGTATCTTTGTGATGCAGTTTTCCATTTGTTGCGATCCAATACAAAAATATTTAGTTATTTATAATGTACGGAATTTCCACAAGGTTAAATGCAACCTATTACTTAATGATATTTTCATGTTTGATTAAACAGAACTATTTGAGTGGAAATGAGATAATGATGAAGACATTGCTTTGATAATTTTTATTTCAGTATGTTCAGCTGGTAGATCAAAATTTTTTTAATAAAGTTATCAAAATATCTATATCAGTATGAAGTAATGTAAACAGAATTAAAAGTAACGTAGCCAAACGTCTGTTTGTTCGAATAATCTGGTTCAAATTGGTCCACCTCAGCACATGCTGAATCACTAGCGGGCGTCTTTGTAAAGATACAGACAAGCGTTGGAACCTGGTTGTACTCAAGCAATTCCCAAGTTGATGCCGTTACCAAGAGCGGAGTAGTGTTCTACTCTATATACTACCAAAAAGGAAAATCAGGACGAACTTAAAATCAGCCTAACTTATGTTCTCTGCATTTTCCACAAGGTCATATTTGTTGCGAGAGAGACAAGGCAAAGTATGATTGTAAATACTCACATTCAATGCAACACGCTTGTACCGCCCGATTGACCGATGACCATGTGTGATGATCCGAACGAACATTAGTTTTGACGTAAGTAAACGTGATAGATGATTATTAAAGCACATCGATCGAACGACGGATAATGTACCGTGCGCAGCTAATCATTTTTGCTCTTATGGACATCTAAAAGTCACATTGAGCTCGTTGAAGGTACTCGTTGCGCCATGTACGTTTTGTTGTGATAAGGAAGCTAGGAACTTTTCTTGAGTAAAGGACTTTGTTTGATCGTTGTGTAATAGTTTTATTTGAAAAATATCTCCGATTTAATCTGAATAGTTTATTATCACGACATAAAAAAACTGAAAAGTTTAACAAACTACATTTTTATTCGGCTTTTTAGTTGTAATCTATCACATTTTTTCCCCTTAGGTGTTTTTCGTCGACTCGAGCGTACGCTTCCGATGCACGATCAAATGGAAATATTTTCTCGATTATGGGAAGCAGCTTTCCATGTTCAACCAACTTCTGCAGGTATGCAATTCCTTGTGGGGCCGGAACAAAATAGCCCCATTTAACGAGTCCGTTTTGTACACTAACTGAGGCCAAGTTGTTGCGAACCATGCTAACGACATTCTGATACATACCGGTGGCAAATCCATTATCATCAATATTCTTCAGAACAGGAGAATTGAACGTGACGTACTGTTCGAACCTCCATGGCACCGTAGTAGCATATTCTGTTCCTTTTCCGGCGCAATCTAGGACTATGTCAAATCTATGAAATGTTATAAAAGTATAAGTATGTAATTATCCACACATAACAACAGCTTCAGCCTTACTTTCCAGCATGGGTTAAATTTTGTACATGAGCAGGATCATTGTAATCGAATATGTAATCGACACCCAGATTTTGCACCATTTCCATGGCATCTGCTGAACACGTTGCGTATACTTCAATACCTTCGGCTAGTAACATCTGCACTGCCAATGTCCCTACGCCTCCTGCCGAGCCAAGTACTAACACCTTTTTACCTCGTCCACCGCCGACCGGTGAAATAGCACCCATCAAATTTCCTAGTTGACCTGTTAGGTACAACCCAGACCATGCCGTAAGACCTGCATACAACACTGCACTGGCATCTACTTTGTTGAGGTTCTCTGGTTTCTTTGACAGCTAAAAATAAACCCATAACTTAAATAACATGCTTCGAAAATACAAGTAGAATATTTACGCAGTATCGTTCCACTACAACGTACTCGGCGTGACAGCCTTGCTGATGAACTGGACAGACGCCCCACACTTCATCTCCAATATCTAAATCCCGACTAGATACACCTAGGCCTTTCTGGACAATTTCTCCGCAGAAATCCCGTCCCAATGTTAATGGAAATTCGATATTGCTGTCGGATCGCATTGAGTTTAGTACTGCCGCTCCGTAACCCTCTAGAAGTACAAAAGCATATCACATATGTTTTTAGTTTGAATAATGATTATGTTATGATAGTTTTAAAAATGTGGGTACCCTTATTATTGAAACACATCGAAGGGTAGCTATTTTGTACAACTATTTTTTCCACGCTCAAATTTTAAACACACGCAAAAAAAAACCTTTTGGTTTTGCAGAATTGGTTTCCCGAACATGAAAAATTACATTTTATGCAAACTAGACAAATAGACTAGATGAATAGACTATAGCCACTCAAACATGTTTAAATCGGTTAAAAACTCGCTATTGGAAATATAATATATAATTTTCAGGTGAAGAACATGCGGGACGATACATAATTGTAATTTAATAGCGGCACTACATGGGCACAAAAAAATCTTAAAATTGTTTAGAAGTTTTATTTTGTACAAAAAATGACCAAATTACAGGCTTTTATCCTGAGATATAGCTAACATTGAAAACTCGAATTTATCCACCAATGATCTGCATCGACTTCCTAGAATTTCAGGTCCATTTCTTCAGGTGTTTCGAGAACTTGGCCAGAATAAGACCAATTTTGAGTACATAGTTTTATTTACATGAACTTGTTGCTGAATACTCATGTTATTCAAGTTGAAGGTCAAAGGAATACAATATTGACCGCTATCATGGCTGATTTGCAACGCCACTTAGAATTTGTGTGGGCACAAATTTAAGAAACTACGAAGATTTCAGATGACAAATAATTAGGACAGTGCAGCAAGTATCTTATTAAAGTTAGGCATGTGAAATCCTTGTAATTTCTTAGATTTGTACATTCGAAAATTCGAAGTGGCGATTCAAATCAACCATGCTAGTAGCCATTTTTTTATTCCAGCGACCTGACCAGGTGTCACAAGATGAGTTTTGGATCAATCAAAAAATTGGCCACGTTCCATGGGCTACTGTAACATATCCGGATGTGTCCAATGTGATGTTGGACACGCTTAATATAATTACCATTGCACTTGCCTTTGAACTTTCATGTGGTCTGGTTCAATAAAAAAAAAACGAAAGGGTGAGTTATGTCAGTGTGTGAGGATCTGGTTCTTCCTCCGCTATTGGTTCTCCACGAAAATTTATAGAAACTGCAGTTCGGCTCGAATTGACTGTTAATGATATTTTGTTTGTTAAATCAGCGCCAACATTAGATTAGGGCGAATCTGCTTTTGTAAACAATGGCTTTCGTAGTCATTTGCTCTTGAACAAAAGGTCACAAATGCAAATTAAGCACTCTTTAAGGAAGAAGAGCTTTATTTCTATCCGCTGATATATTAAATTTTAAGGAATTGTATTCAACTTCCGATAAATTAGCAGATAAAGTGTTTGTTTACAAAAGCAGATTCGCCCTAATCAAATGTTGGCGCTGAAAAGTCCAACGTGCTTGTAAGTGTGAAATGGATCCTGTGTTTACGGAGGGAACATGGTTCGTGATTTAAATGTTCATATCAGTGTTCTTGGGCTGCAGGACAGCCTGAGTGTTTGGCGGCACGTGTTACTACGATAAAAATAGGCATTTACACCGTCTTCAACTCGAGATTGTACAGACTGAAGATTGAACATACACCCAAAAGCTGAGAAGGTGGCAAAAAATGCAATGCAATGCAATCATATCTTGAGAAATCCGCATGATTCAAAAATGGCAATTTTGCCCATCTTGATTCACAAAGCGTTTTATGGTACAAATGAAGCCATGCAAGTCAAAGTGGCTGAATGGTTGCCATCAAAAGCCGCCGCGCTGACGGTCCCAGTTTGAATCTCGATCTCGTGATATGCAAATTTTATTTTTGTGAGTCATCTGACTTTTGGACACTCATCTTTTACTCATCAACTAAATAGGGAAACTGCCCCCATATTAATCTCATTGTCCCTATATTCATCCTACGATGAATCAAACAATTGGGCAGTTGAAGGATTAGTTAGTAATGTTTGTTGTAGTTATTTAAAGTAAGCAAACATTATTAGAATACGAAACCGATCCTTCAACTGCCCAATTGTTTGATTCATCGTAGGATGAATATAGGAACAATGAGATTAATATGGGGGCAGTTTCCCTATCACTGCGCACAACCTCACGCACATGTTCAATTTTTCATTGTTGCATTTTTGCCCAACTAATGTTAGATTTTTCATCCAAGTTACGATCAACAGCGAGAAATAGAACAAAATCATGCGGAATTGTAACTATAACAATCTTACTTTCTTATTTTGGGTGTAGAGCGAATTACGAACAACTTAACCTAACACCAAGTAGACCAGTTTGGACATTATCGTTTTGCAAAAAGTTCCACTGGCTGGAGCGGGGAATCGAACCCTCAACTTCATGGCAACCGCTTGAACGACGGGCGACGCCGATAACCACTTGACCACGAAGATGATGTGGGCGATTGATTTGGCCATTTTCTCCGGGACGCGGCATTTAAGCAACGCCATGTTGAGCCGGTGCGTGGTAATGAACATTTCGATGAGCTCAAGAGAAATTTCAATCAAACATACTCTTTAGTTGGCAAATTAATTTGGTCGTCCTGAAAAGGACGGATTTTAGTTGTTTACGGAGAGATGATTTACGTCAGCGTCGACGTCGGGCTTCTTCCGCTTGCCTCGTCTAGCGGACGTACCAGCCACATCAGGCGGCGTCTACTTGATCTCCAGCCGCAGGGCGAAAAACTCGGACAAGCGCTTTTTCATCACGAGAGCGGGATACACACGTCTGAACGTGATCCAATAACGAATGATATAATGGCATATACATGACATGACAGGAAGGAGGTATCAACGAAGGCAATGCAAATCAAATTTTAGAAAAGGGGACGAGCCTCAGTTGTTATGCCAGACAGCAGCGTGGAAATGAAATCATTAGTTTTCATTAGAGCGACAGGGGTTTCGAAGGTTAAATTCGCATCTTCTCAACTCAGGCAACAGAAAAACGGCCCTTGTCAGGGCCTCAGAACCCCATCCAAAGAGAGTTGAGATATGGGCACACTTACTTCTGAAACTGCAAAATAATTAGAGCAATTTTGATCAGAAAAATTAGTGCTCACATTTGATAACGACCAGCAACCAACCAAATCTTTTATATGTGTACACATGGTCGGTCTGCCGTGTTGCTCCTCCTCGGCTCGAATTAACTGTTAATATTTCGTTTATTAAATTTCCAACGTGCTTGCTTGTGTTAACTTGGCAAATAGAGATTTATATATGGATACTAATTAAACATTTTGGCCATTTTCTCCGGGACGTGGTTTTTCAAGCAAGCCGGTGCGTGGTAATGAAAATTCGATGAGCTCAAGAGAAATTTCCATCAAACATACTCTTTAGTTGGCAAATTAATTTGGTCGTCCTGAAAAGACCGGGATTTAGTTGTTAACGGAGGGAACATGGTTCCCGATCGAAATTTTCTTCTCGGTCTTCTTGGGCAGCAGGACGGCCTGAGTATTTGGCAGCATGTAATTCTACGATAAAAATTGACATGTACAACGACTTCCACTCGAGATTGTACAGACTGAACATTGACCATAGAGCGAATTACAACGAACAACTTAACCTAACACCCAGTGGATTAGACTGGACATTTTCATTTTGCAAAAAGTTCCACAGGCTGGAGCGGGAATCGAACCCTCACTTCATGGCAATCGCTTGACACTGCTAACCACTTGGCCACGAAGATGATGTGGGCGATTGATTTGGCTGGGACGCGGCTTTTTAAGCAACGCCATGTTGAACAGGTGCGTGGTAATGAACATTTCGATGAGCTCAAGAATATCAATCAAAAATACTCTTTAATCGGTAAATTAATTTGATCGTCCTGAAAAGGACGGATTTCAGTTGTTTACGGAGAGAGCATGCTTCGCGATTGAAATTATCAGTCTTCTTGAGCTGCAGGACGTTTGGCAGGACACCACTCTGTGCAATTTTTTTTCACCTCCTCTTCGTTACGGATGGCAAGCTGCAGGTGACGTAGGATGATTCTGGTCTTCTTGTTTTCACGGGCGGCGTTTTCTACCAACTTGCTCCGCAGACACGTCTGTCGCATACGGATGACAAGCGAGAACTGATGATTGGTCGGTCGTCCCCACATGTTTGATATTCGCTGGCACGGCAACTGTGGCAGTATTAACCAATCAGAGCGTGGCACAAATCTGATGTCATTTTCGACCAATAGCTTTGTGCATTTAAACATTTTTCTTTAAAGTACTTTTTAATTAGTTTAAACAAATGTAATGAATTTAGTTAGGATCCAGCTTTGATGTTCTACCTTTCGGATGAAATACTTATTGTAAAATTTCTGTGGGCCAGAGAGGAGATATTATCGTTCAAAGTCTCCAAGCCCGCGTAACGCTTGCGATTTCAGAAATTTTAGAACGGCGCGCCTATACAGGAATAGAAAAAAGAGACATAAGTCCTAAGTCAAAAAACTGGCCACTCTTCTGGGGGTTCCGATAACATGACGATGAATGACCAAAAGAGCCCTGGCATGCTTGTAAGTAGTCACAGTTGTCAGCATATCTTCTGTCATAATCAGCTCTCTTTGCTTCCCACATTCATAAACTACATCGAAATACATCACCAAACAAAAATGTCATATGACTATTTGATAGTTTTATACCACATTATTGATCAGAATTTACTCAACATACGCAAATTTTGATAATTAGAACGACTTAACCAACAATTTAACGGCGTCATATTAATGTCAAATGATATTTTTTTTTCTGATTTGTTTGAACTTCGTTCTACATTTTGTGTTCAGCAAAAGAGACGACAGTGGAACACGCTGGTATGAAAACAAAAGCAGAATGTAGCACTAAGCAATCAGATCAGCAAACGAAGTGAAAAGCAATCCTGGTCCTGAGCACCCGATTTGACCACAAATGAGTTCGTTGTTCTATGCTTATGTAATTTTAGGTATCGCATGGTAGGTTCTGGTCATTCTTTGTATTCCTTGCATAAGTGATTTTCAGTCGAGAGAAGAACAATTCCTTGCATTGACGTTTGCACACCTTGTTGATGGAGCTACGATGAGGAATAATTCGTTGAAGTAATTGCATGTAACCATGAAACGGAACCAGTTACTGGTATGTTTCTTCATGCAATAATCTCCACGAAGACACTCATCGATCACTCACCTGGCCACGTCCATGCAACTGTTGGAGATAGGGAAGATTTGTTATCTACCTTAAGACGCAGGGAACCCATGTAGCCTTCAGTAGATATCAAAAGAAATGGGAAATGAACAGTCGGAGAAAAAAGTTAAACAGAATGTTCTATTTGGTGTACAGAACAAAAATTTGGGACTTAAGCATTATCTGGATAGCACTGGATATTCACCAAAATTTGAAAGGAAGGGTGTTTTCCTGACGAGTGGATTGAAAGTACATTTTTAGCATTTTTAGCATTTTCGGAACATACACTATCCTGGGTTGGCTGTTGTAGAGACGATGGAAGCGCCAGAAGAGCTGCCTTGGGTATGACAGGCTCTTCAACCATCGATCTCTTTGCACAACATCTGGCCAGGTACTTATGATCAGCAAGGGATGGGAGGGAAGTGTTGATTAGATATCTACTTAAGAAAATGCTGCCAACTCATGCTACCTTCATTGACATCTGGAGTTGGAAATTGGATCAGATTGTGCGGGAGGCTTTCCTTGGCGAAAAAGCATATGTATATTTGTCGTTCGCTTTTCTGGGCTGGAACACAGGCGTTTCGTACTTGTTTCCAGGTTCCAAAGCCAGGATGTAGTGCCTTTTCTTGCGTGAGTTTGGGACATGAGCTTGTCTGCTGGTTGGGTCTGAGTGCTAACTCTTGTCCTAGCCTTTTATGGCTTATGGTTATAGCGGCATTGCTCGCTTTCTGAAAATAGAAGGACGCGCCAACATGCACTAAATGGAGCCATTACGCAAATCATGTCGACTCTACAGCGAAAATGGTGGGAGAATGAAGAATTGAGTGGTTGAGTGGAGCAGCAGGTTGTCGTTCTCCGGTGATGTTCCAACGTCGGGGATCTCTCCGTAACTGTATGGTAGATCCACAGTCGTGGAAAACTCGAGTCGATTGCGTCAGTATGTGGGAGCTAAAAGCCTTACCGTCGTTCGCTTTCGGGATCCACAGGCAGGTAATCATCCGTCGGAGTAGTGTAGATCCGCCGTCAGGGACTACTCATCTGGATAACGTTGAGGGTGGGAGTTGAATGGCTCAACCAAGGTTGAGAAGTTCCACTTCTCTGTTCGCTCCTACTGGCTGGCCGGGCCGGGCAGAAGCAATTCCGGATGACGATTTTACTTGGCATCAAAATAGTCATTTTGCAAAAAACACTAAAGCTCACTGCACTTAGGATCAAACATAAAGATGATTAAAATTGCATAGAAAACCAAACGAAACCCAAAACGGAACATTAGCAAACAAATCGTTTAAAAAACTATTACTTAAAACCGTTTACGCGAGAAGCCGAAAAAATTTACAGCCTTTAGAAATACCAACCGATCGCGAGCAGAACCTACTCCACACTCTGGATTAAAAGTATCGTGTATCGTGTCTACAAACATGGTGACAACTGCAACTATCGCACAATTAAGCTGCTGAGCGCCGCCTACAAGTTACTTCCTCAATTTCTATACCACCATCTATTACAAATGGCAAAGAAGTTCGTGGGCCAATAACAAGCGGGATTCATGGGTACCCGCGCTACTACGGGCCAGATTTTCGCGAATCGGCAAGTTTTGCAGGAATGCCGCGAACACAACGTGCACACAAATCATCTGTTCATCGATTTAAAATCAGCTTACTACACTATCGATCGATATCAACTATGGCAGGTTATCCACGAATATGGCTTTCCAGACTGACGTGGCAACGATAGAACGTGTGATGTGCGTCGTTCGAGTTTTTGGGACACTCTCGTCTCTTCGTCGAATCTTGAAGATGGTAACGGCAGGGTTATAGGTTTTTGTGTTTGCTGTTTGGCCAGGCGCCCACTGATGTGGCGGAGGTCCGCTAGCATGTCAAAACACCTTGTCGACGTTCGCCTCACGCCACAAGATTTTGACTCGATATTTTGACATGGTATGTGATACCACACCTTCGCCACATCAGTGGGCGCCTCGACTTAGACATTGCTTTGGAAAGTGTGATTTGGAGAACAGAGATAGACACGAATGGTACAATATTTAGAAAGTCAGTTCAACTTCTCGGCTTCACGGGCGACATTGATATAGTAACACGAAACATTTAAACGAATTAAGCTAGCAGGATTGGACTAATGCGTCAAAAACGAAAGATATGAAACGAAGAGGTTCACGAGAAAATAATGTTAACCTCACATCCCGAGTTCAGATCGACAGTGATTAAATCGTGATGGTAGACGAATTTGTGTATCAAGGCTCATTGATGATAACTATATCAGCAGAGAGATACAACGACGCAAAATGGCAGCAAACCGTGCCTACAGCGGATCCCGAAGAACGCTGGGATCGAACAAAGTACACCGCACAACAAAGATAACCATCTACAAAACATTGATTCGAGAAGTAGTCCTTTACGGCCACGAAATATGCACTATGCTCGCGGAGGATTAACACGTCCTTGATACTATTATTGTTATTTTTGTATTTTCTATACGAGGAGTAACGATTATGATGATGTAGAAGGAAATATTTTCTCCTCATCATTTTTTTTTTAATTCGTCGTATTTCTTTGGTTTGGTTGCTATTCAACCCTTGTGCTACGGGGGGGCGTCGAACAGTTCGACCAGCTAAACTGATATCTGAAAGGTTTCCTGAAGCTTGCGGACAGTTACCTTCAAGTTTTTCTTGACTTCGCGCATGATATTGGGGTCGGTTCTCGTATCTGTTTTGTGCTTCCTGCCTCTGCCAGGGCGACTCACTGCATCAGTGATGGAACGAGTACAAATGCACCAGATGTTTGCAATCGAGGGCTTCCGGTGGAAACTTATCGAAAACATATCGATTTTTGAAGTGAGTTCGTTCGTTTTCTTCAACAAAAAACTATGAGTTAGAACAAAGAATACTGCAGAATATTTCTAGATGGAGATATATCAAGACACAATATTCTTTGAAGATTAACTATTCGTGTATTATTCAAATCTCATATTTTTGCATGATAAAATATATTACGATGATGCAATATGATTTCGATGGTCTTTTCAAATCATCTAATAGTTCACGAAAATGTGCTCTTTTTATACATTATTCGCAGTTCTTCTTCAACAACAATAGAATTTTCAAAATGTCTAATAAATGCCAAGAAATGGAAAAAATGGATGCCAAGAAGATTGGTTAAATAGTTTAGAATATGTTCCTTTTTACCATTATTAGCTACTGAGCCTGAATCTTAGGTAGAATCAAAGGGTTGAGTAGCTACACGGAGAGAAATGAGTATAGTTTGTTTGAAACTGTTTGAAACAACCAAAAACATGGTTGGTATTCAAACTCTGGTTCTGTTTGAGTTAAAGTTGATAGTTGTTTGCTTCAAACTCGCGATTGTAGTTGAAACGTGGAAGCATACCTCTTTTCCAAGTGAATTCTACTCATATAATAACATTGTTTCAAATTTAATATTTCAGACTTGATTGAAACCATTCTAGTTATTTCCAACATTGAAGAGGTTTGTTTTAACCAAATATTAATTTTTTAAACACAGTTTTTGTTCAACTGATTCAAACTATGATTTTAGATACATTTAAACTACTCACCTTCCCTTTGCCTACCATGCAATGTGGTAGCTGGGTAAAAGTCTATCTGCTCGATCAGATACCGCCTTCCAAACATGCCCTACGCTCATTTTCTACTACTTCTATTCAATTACACAACCTGCCGTGCTCTTACTGACCTGTCAATACTTTCTCTTCACAACTTTGGGTCTAGCAGAAATTGCTGTTCACTCCTAGAGTTGCATATTGATAAGAACGATATTTCCAATTTTCAAACATTATGATTTTAGGTTGAAATAACCTGAATGTTCGGTAAAAATGGCCATAATTTGTGGTTGGGTAAATAAAGTAAATATAGTATATAATAATAATTAGTTTTCCTTATCTGTCGGCTGTTCATGCGTCGGCTGTTCCAAAGTCCGATGAGAAATTCGTGATTTTTTGTATTTATGATTTATAGTGATATCAAATATATAAAATTTATAATTTTAATATGCTTAAGATAAAAAATAAATAAAACACCGTATAATCGGCAGAGCATAAAGTAAATTTTGTACTTGGAATAGCCTGTAAACGCATAGCTGTCGATGCTTTTTGGTATTTCCTATACATCGGACAGTTTTGCGTTTACCGGTAGTCCAGCTAAAGAAATACATGGAACGAAAAATACGGGAGATGTAGAAATTATTTTCATTTAATTTAAATACCGTTGGTTTCAATAATAGATTCGATATTAATTTCAAACAACAAGTTTGTTTATTTTACTTTATGTTTTGGTTGGAATAAGCTTTGAGTTTTGTTTGAATTTACCGGTTTGTAGATTTAACAGTTGTCAAAATTGAACAACCAATATATTGTGATTATTTCAAGCAAATGTTGGTTAAATTAAGATTGAACTCCGGAACAAAAACAACCTAAATTTTAAATTTAGGCCATTATTTACATCCAACCATTATGATTTATCAAAGTTAGCCAATAATGTGTTTGTGCATTTTTTGATTAGGTGCGCAACTAAGTTCCCGCTGTTTAGCAATAGATGGCGCCAGTAGTAAGTGCTGGTCGAATGTTGTACATCTCAAGCGTCATAAACCAAGCTCAGACATATGGTAAACAAACCGCTTTGCCAAATCAGTGATTTTGGTTTAGTGTTATATATTTTGGTTGTTTGAAGATGTCTGATTTCGTGCCAAATAATCGTCATTTGCGGGAAGTGTTGATTTTCTTCTTTCATTCGAAGAAAACGGCGGCTGAAGCACATCGAGAGCTCCAAAAAGTTTACGGTGATGCTGCTCTGAGTGAAACAACGTGTCGTGATTGGTTTCGTCGCTTAAAAAACGGTGATTTCAGTGTTGATGATCGTACGCGTGAAGGAAGGCCAAAAAACTTCGATGACTCTGAATTTGAGGCATTGCTCGATGAGGATCCGTGTCAAACACAAGAAGAGCTTGGTTCAGGATTAGGAGTTTCCCGCCAAGCCGTTTCTAAGCGATTGCATGCGTTTTGAATGATTCAGAAGCAAGGAACTTGGGTTCCTTACGATTTGAAGCCAAGAGATGTTGAGCGTCGTTTTTTCGTCTATGAACAACTGCTCCAGCGGCAAAAAAGGAAGAGTTTTCTACATCGCATTGTGACGGGTGACGAAAAATGGATTCATTACAGTAACCCAAAACGGAAACATTCATGGGGACTGCCCGGGCATGCTTCAACATCGTCGCCTAGGCCGAATATTCACGCTGCGAAGGTTATGCTGTGTATTTGGTGGGACCAAGTTGGTGTTATTTATTATGAGCTGTTGAAATCAAACGAAACCATTACCGGGGAACGGTATCGAACTCAATTGATGCGATTGAGCCGAGCACTGCACGAAAAACGGCCACAATATGAGCACAGACACGAAAAAGTGATTCTTCAGCATGACAACGCTCGACCTCACGTTGCGAAACCCGTGAAAACCTACTTGGAAACGCTCAAATGGGAAGTCCTACCCCACCCGCCATATTCTCCTGATATTGCACCGTCCGATTATTACTTGTTCCGTTCGATGGCACATGGTCTCACTGGTCAGCAATTCCACTCATATGATGACATCTCAAAATGGCTTGATTCTTGGATAGCATCAAAGGACGAACAGTTCTATCGAAATGGTATTCACGTTCTACCAGAAAGATGGGAAAAAGTCGTAGCTAGTGATGGGCAATACTTTGGAAAATTCGTTTGTAACCTTTGTTTTCAAAATAAAGTTCCTTTTTCACCAAAAAACAGTGAGAACTTAGTTGCGCAACTAATATATTGAAATTTGGTTGGTGCAACCTAAAATATGGTAGTTCATACCATACTTTTTTCTCCGTTTCGTTATATTGTTAATGCTATGAAACATATTCATCCTATGCTAGGAACAGTGCAATGTTTAGATAGCAATCAGTTTCAGCTAAATAACGTTTTCCACAAAATTTCTTGGAAAATTTCCCAGGGAAAGATTGGATTGGTTTATTTTTAGAGGACAACGTCGTCGGATTTTTCTGTGTAAAAGTAAGTTCCTCCATGGAAAATTAAAACAGCGGGCACTAAAATATAGTTTTACCTTTCGAGCTGAATTTCGCTCCGTTATTAAGAGGCCCAAAATGCTTCTGAAAATCATGCTGGAACTGGAATTTACATTTTATCCTAGGCTAGTGAGCATGTTACACTCCAAGAGCAAGGTATTGGACAAGTTTACAGGTAGAGTGTAAGGTTTAAGATAATTCACGACGTAAATTCTTATTTAATAATTTTTGGCTACGATGACAATCCAGATGTTTGTCAGCATCTACAGGCAAAATGTAGAAATATTGCTTATCTACTTCTTCAAACATTGAGGTTTTCAACGGAATTTCCGTTTTCGAACTAATGGTTTCCTTTTTGTGTTTTAAACGGACAACAGAGTAACAGAGTAACAGAGGTGTATGTAGGCAAATATACAAATAAGTAAATAAGTAAATGGATGAATCTTGTACTAGGATTGTCCTGATTCGATAAATCCAAAAATGTATTTTTTCTTTGTATTTGGTAAGGTTCTCGTTCAGCCAGTCAAAATTTGTGTGATTGATTGTTGGGTTATTGTGTGGTTAATTGAATTCCAGTTTAGTTTGCGACTATAACACGCCAAACGGTGATCTCCCAGGGTAGTATTTCATGTGTGTTTCTATCATAAAATTCATGTTTTCTTAGAACATGTTAATGAATGTGAAGGCTGAAAGAATTAAAGAAAATGCACAACTTACTTATCATTGCAACATCAATTGGATTCACGGATGCAGCCGTCACCTTGACTAGCAGTTGATTTGGCGATGTTAAAATCGGTATCTTAAGATTATCACTGTGTTCAACTTCATCTAGGCTTCCGTACGAATGAATCTGCCAACCGCACATTTTGTTGATAGGACGGATCTTCCTGCTGTATGATTGGCCTCCGGCCGGAGTCGTGGACATGTATCGGTGATTAGCTAGATTTTGTACCACGGTGCGAATACATTTTCTGGCCGACATTATACAAAAATATTAAATTATTGGAGCTTTAAACAGCCGCTCGACTAGCACAAAATATGAACAGAGGCTAGAACAGTAAGAATATAAAACAATAATAATCACAAAAAAGTAGTTTTGGATTTGACGTTTCAATACCATGTTAAGTGTTGCTAGTATATATAAAAAATAAAACGATAAATGCCGTTTCTGCTGGAAGTCACACGTAGGTGGCGAACAGTTTTCAATCTGAGAAAGTACACTGTAAAATAATATTCAAAGGCTAGATTTCCATTTATGTTCGAGGAGCACGCAATTTGGGCGGGAGGAGGGAAGAGGTGAATGATGTCGAAATGTATAGGCTTGGTAGTATTTAATGTGAAAATGTATGGTTTTTTTTTGTAATTGTTTTATTGTTGAAAAATAATACCCCGTTCGCACTATAGAGACCGTATATAGACCGGACATCGCAAAATCATACAATCTGCCATCCCTGAACAATGCCATAAATTTGAGCAATTGATCTGGCACCACTTGTATTTGTACAAACTTGAAGTAAACAGCGCAATAGGCTAAAAAAAAGATTCGGTTTCGATTTTGGTAGTTCGTTTTGGTTCCGTTTGAAGATATTCATTAAAAAGCATAGTGAAAATGCCGTGTAACAAATGAATTCTTTGGAGCGAAATTATGGCAATAACTCGCGATGTAAAGTTAATTCTGTGGATTTCTTATGGTTTCCAAAGAAAGATTATATAAGGCAGAAATGGCATGCTCATAGCATATCCAAAGTTTACATAGATTCTGTTGTTTGAATTTTGTTTGATTGATGTTCTTCACTACCCGCATAATCACAAACCATTCCTGGACCATTTCCCTTATTATTGACGACCATTTCCTTGATTGTTACGACATTTACCCTTATAGTTGATAACTATAAACTAACAATCTCCTATATAGTTTTAACAATATGTCAGATGGTAGAAGGTCAAATAACAATATGCTGAATAGGCGGTTAAGTTAGGTTACCATAAAAAATGGCAATTTTCACGAACAAAATATTTGCTGAACTCTATGCCAAAAAGTTGGTATACAATCCAGACCGAGTGCAGACAATAAAAATCCTTTCAATGACAATATGGCATACATTAACAATATTTGTTAACGTAGAGGTTGTATGGTGAAAATGAGATTAAACTATTCGATAGTAATAACATAAAATGTGATAATATATCTTACATTCGAAAGATAGTTTTGACTATATAGCAAATTGTTTTTTGTTATGCGGGTAGTTTTGATCAAATTTTTCATGCGCTATGGCTAGAACACGTCGCATTTGTATGTCGGGTCCTGATGCAGTTCATCGTAGATTGCGTTCAAGTTGTTCAAGTTGCAAGAGGTTTTCCGGTATAAACTTCAAGTCTTTCCACTGGCCATTTTCTGGTACTCGTAATAACCTCAAATGGTGTAGCCATAGCCTCAACAACAGCTAAAATGGTTTGTACTGCAATTTCGGGAGTTAATGTATCATTTGTAAAAACGATAATTGATAGTGCTGTGAAATACACGTTGAAATGGTGGTCCTATGCTCGGCACTATGCAGAGAAAGAATTTTGTTCATTTTTAGTAATCCAAACGGCAATAAATAATACACCGAAAATACTTACATTTACTGAATATGGAAGTAGAAAGTCCCTTATTTGTTCATAATTGGCTTTTGTCAAAACAATACTTGATCACAATACTTGCTCCCCCAAGTAACACCACTTGTCATATTCATGTTAATAATACACGTTTTAGACCAAGCTCATGTTTTTTTTCTAACGTCAAAAACTTAATTTCATACACGCATATAACCGAAAAAGCGCAATAAATGTGGCATTTTTGAACATCTCTTAGGTAATACCAGATGTTTTGTAGAACATCCATAAGACAAATATTATGTTCTATCGATGCTTCCAACAGCATGCTAATAACATAATGATATGTTTTGTCAAGGCAATTCTTTCAGCCTTCACATTCATTAACACGGTATGAACAAAGTGAACAAAAATATAAACAAGATTTTATAATGGCGAAACGATATCGTAGCTAATGGTATTTTACGCGTTAAAGATGATTGTTTATTACTTTTTCAAATTGGAAATTAAAAGTCCTTTACGCATGGAAGTTGTATCAAAATTGTATATGTGGCTCAAGGTTAGCAGTGCAACTTTCCGTTTTACCTTCCCTAATTTCATGCGCCATCGATTGGATTAAAAAACGTAGAAGGTACCCCGAATAAATTAAGGAATTTTAGTGAGATTTCTTTATGGAATCCACAAAAATCAACATGGCGATTTTCCAAGTCTACAGTACGGGTAAATAAAAGGAACACAATTGATTTTCAAATGTTGGTTTTTTCTTTTCTGCGTTTTTTGTTGTGAAATTGAACCGAGTAATGTCAGTATAAATGAAAATACAAATACAATTTTCTATTATGTTGTGCGTAGCTACATCTCAAAAGACTCCCCCACAAATCAAGCGTAACAATCTATAAAAAATACTAAACAATCTCCTAAACTGTTGCTTTATGCTACATTTGAATAAACCCCTATGCCCAATTTGGCTTCTATTTGAATCAGTGAGTGGCATCTCAATCTTACAGGCCGCGTGAAACAGGCCTGACATGCCGCGTGAAACTGAATATGTTCCAGTTTCCGGTTATATCGGTGGTTGCTGATAGCCTAACACGTTTCCCGGCCGACATGCATAATGGACATGTAATTTCCACACGGTGCTGTCCAGGGCTGGAACACTCAGTAATCATCAAGTTGGACATAGAATCAACGTGATTGAGATGGTGATACTTCCTAAAATAAGAAAAAAACGAATAGACAATAAAAAAAATTCTAAACACCGAATATGCTGAAAAATTGGTTAAGCTTTTCTGAAATGGCTTCAAAAGTCCTCAATAACGGTATATTTCTTTCATCTTTTTATTCTAGACCATTTTGTTGTCCAGCTATTTTGTTTTAATTCAAATGTGACCGTACATAATAATTTATCATTCCATAAGTGCGTTCTTGGTTAACGTTGTTTAAAAAATAGGAGTATTAATATATTTTTCCTTCATTTTCTACTTGCCAGCAATAAAAATATCTGATATTTGTAGCTTAACTCGAGATCAAAATCATCGTCGACCAAGGGCCGATTTCTTCACCCTCGCTTCAATTTTAAACCAGGTTTATCCATATATAGTTAAACCTGGTTTAGAGCTTAAGTGGAGGTGAAGAAATCAGCCCCAAGCCCATTGAACGATGTTATGATATGGCATCCCATGTTAAATTATATCCGATGAACATTGAACAATACCAAGTGATTATGCAGATGTTCGTTTACTGTGGGTCTGGAAACATTAAGCTCCTACTGGACCACAAGGACCAAATTGTATTTGTATCTTCCGATGACAATGCTTCTATTATAGAATAATGAAAAATGACAAGAGAAAAAATGGGCATCAAGCCAACAGTGAAAAGTAGAACAGTTCGAAGCGAATTAACCACTGGAAATCATAAATTAGGTAAAGTGTATTATTACATATCTCATAACCATCCTCCTTGGGAAAGCCAATTCATTGCTTCCAGTGGTTGATTCACTTAGTATATGTATGTCCTGCGAGCGTATTGTTGAATAATTTGCATTGGCACCTTTTTTTTTATAATTACCACGATGTTAGTGTAGGGTTACATAAAAATGGCAATAGAATTAGATTAAAAAAAAATTAAGAAATACACATATTAAAATAATAATTAGTATAATCAACGAGCTAGCTTTGATTGATTTTGTACGTACGGTTTATAAAAGTGTGCCGAAATCTTGAGACGAAGTCTTTCAATCTTTTCGGTAACGGACTCCGGATGCCGCTGGAAGTCGGAATTTTGGATTTTTGTTATCGGCCTGATGAACTTTTTGATCCCGTATTTTTCTATAATTTTTGCCAAATCCAGCAAGTATAGAATTTCTCCCTCAAGGAATTTGAATTCATGGGGTCGGGATTCATATCGCCCGTATACGTTTTCAAGCGAGGGGCCACAAGTGAGCGCTTTCTCAATAGCAACATCTGCCATCTCCCGTAAATCTCCTTCAATGAGCAAAATTGACTCTCTGGTCAATCTGCTGAGCGACTGGCTACATAAATTAGACAATCTCAGGATGGTTTTTAAATGGGGATTAATACATCCATATATGCCTTCTAGTTTTTTCCAGAAGTATTCCTGCAATATTTGAAAAAAGTTAAACTAAAAAAAAGGGGAATAAAACTAGGAATTAAACATATCTCGTCCATGATATTGGAATAAAAGTTTTCACGAGTAATAAACTGATTTATGTAATCTATAAACCTATCTGGCTGCCTGTCTGCAAAGTGATATGCAAACAAAATAAAGCTAACGAGAGGAGAACTTTGCAATCGTTCTACAGCTTTTCTATATTTGACAGGTTAGACGGGTTTATTTAAATGAAATGTAACATACAGTGATTATTTAGAATATAATGCTGTCAAAAATGGATTATTTATACAGCTCACAGATTGGCCTATAATCAATCTAAGAAATTATGTAAACATGCATTTAAGTGATGCCAGAAATGATGGAAATTTATTTTTCATGTGGTGGAAGGTGTTTGAATTGTGTCAATAGTGTGTTTTTAGGGTGGTAACACAAGGTGGCAGAGTGACTTGCCCCCTGATAAAAACCCCCTATTCTATTGTAAGTTTTCCATTGACCATACATTGTATGCTATCAAGCCATACATGTTATTGTATTATTATTGACAAATTTACAATCCATCCGATGAAAACGTAATTGTTTTTTTTTCATAGATTTATTTTTACAAGTTTTGTTTTATTGTTTTTACTATGTATTTTTTTATTCAATTAGTGTCTTATAACTAAAACCAATCAAATGCCCAGTTGGCAAAATTGGTGTGTCTGCCACGTGTAATAAAGCCAGAAACTATGTAAAGGTCGGTATCGTGTTCGAAAGAAATTTCTTTTTCTATCCCAAACCCATGTTGAATTCCGTTTACTGAAACGGAAAAGTAAAGAATCGAAAAGAAATTTCTGCAGCAGTATTCACCTGAAAAGAACGAAAAATAAAATTGGAATTTGTAAGGTTTCCATGCAAACTAATGGGAGCTGTCACTTTTACTTTCGGAAAAATATTCCGCTCGATTATTCCGTAAGTGAAGGTGACGTTTCGTTCCATACATATCAATTGTCAAAATTCCGCTTGGTAATATTGAACAAAATTCCGTAACCTCTCTACTTTTTAAGTCGATGCTGGCCTAAAGAACGAAAAATAAAATTGGAATTTGTAAGGTTTACACGCAAACTAATGGGAGCTGTCACTTTTACTTTCGGAAAAATATTCCGCTCGATTATTCCGTAAAGGCTTGTTGAGACTACAGAGTTATAACATAGACTAACTCTAAGACCAGTAGGTCCCGAACAAATACGATTTTTTTCTTGGCTCAGTCAGTACTAGCACATCGGTCCCAAGCTCGGTCCCAAGCTTAATAATACACCCCTAATAATGAACTCACACGAACACACTCTCAAATATTCTGTCAAAATAACAAAGCAAATCAAAACAAAGGCGCAAATATGTAAAGTTAGGTGCTGGCTTCAAGGTGTACTTCGGACCAAGGGGTTCTACAACAGTGAACCGCAGACAGACGTTTATTCTCATATACCCATTTTCATTTTTCGTGTGTAAATTTTCAAATCAAAACACGTTGAATCGCCTTATATACTAGCGCCGCCTAGACAACTTATTGCTAGTTTAAAACTGACAGATTCACTCATCATCTCAATCAACACCCTATTAACCACCTACCGAATCTGAAAACAAAACAATAACAATCGACGTAAATCTTCCGTACCGCTGGATTTGGTTAATTGATCGGTGTATCTGTTTAAATTGCTTATCATTGGATCATTCAACTATCTATTTCAAAGAAGCTCTAATGTAAGTATATAATAAAATGATGTTTTTTATTATATACTTACACTTACTGAATCATATAGTGTTGGTGACTCAGTAACTGTTTGATCATGCCAAAGGATTATCAATCTTCTAAATAATTAATCTCTTCCGTTTGATATAGACCAGCCTAATGCTGTAGCATAAAATACCTAGTTTGATTTTGACATTTTATGTTGCGTTGACTGTCCGAGGCTGTCAAAAACGTCAAACACAATCGAACGTAAGGAGCGTGAGCATGAAAGAGATGACGCCTGTTGTGCCTAGTTTTGCATCGAGTTAAAGTAGTAGTAGTAGATATCAAAAGAGAGCATAAGCAGAAAATTAAAAGATGGAAGAGTAGTTTGCTCGGCTTAGAAGTAGAATGTTTGTGTAATTTTCGCGAAAAAGGCTGCTTTCTCGAACGATATTGTGCAAGTTCATAACGCTGAGGCCGTTCCGGGGCCAACCTTATTGGGAAAGGTCAAATTAGTGTTCGTTTCAGTGCGTTGAAAATCTGTCATCCATCTCGGGATCTTTGGATCACAGCAGCAGCAGCCAGCAAGAAGCAGAACCAGAGTGCGCAGAAGAAGAAGGCGAAAAATTTGTGTTTTAGGAGGAAATAAGAAAAAGGCCTCATTGCATGTAAAGAGTGTGATTATTATGCTTGGGTTTTGCAAAGTCTTCTCTTTGATTGTTGGTGAAAAAAGTGAAAATCCTATTGCGAAATATGTATAAAATGATGATAAAGATTAGGCCCAGTTAGAGAATAAGAGTGCTTCTCCTGTTCAAGTGCAAAGTGATGGAAAATTGGAGGAACCCTCCATTGTCCCATTCTTCTACTGGCCGTAGTCGTCGTCGGATGTGTTTGTGTTCTTTGCTTATTTCCACCGCTGCTGCTACTCTACATCATCGTTAGCAGCACTAGCGACGACGACTGTTTTGTTTTAAAGAGCAGCTCCTCATCCGAGAAACGGGAAGAAAAAAGCTGCAAACAGGAGTTGAAGCTGCTATCTGTAATATGTTTGCTGGCAGCCAGCATGTATCGATCACGGATGCGACAGATTACGATTTTGAAAAAGCAGAAAACGCAGCTAAATGGAAAGGTGTTTTCATAACATCACTCAGAAAGGTGAGCTCCTCCTATGGGTGTTCTCCTGAAATCCTACCCAACATGTGCAATAGTCGATAAGTATTCCTTCCTTATTGTCCACAGTAAATCTTTGTCGGTGTACTCTTGCATGTATATTTCGAATATTACCAACTACTACTAACTTGTAAGTAGTAACAGCTTAGCAAACAGAACATTATTTGGAAGAAATCTACGCCACTTTCATCTACATAAGTCATTTATGACGATGAAAATGAAAACACTTGAACTAGTTAAACACCGACGGACATTCAGCAGCACTAGTTAGATTGTCGTATGATTCATCTATTGCAGAGTCGGATGCTTCTGTGTACTTTATGAGACACATCTATCCACAACAATCAGTTGTATTACCGTACACTGTCAATGTTTCATCAATATGGTTTATAATGACTCATATTTTTGAAAAGTTTTTCAAAAAGTTTGGGGGTTTCATTTTAAATTTAATCCAGAGTTTTCTTTGCGCAATTGATGTTATGCTTTTTTTTGTTACGAATTGTGGAAAGTTAAAGTTTCATTGATTAGAATAAGTTTTTATTGTCTTAAATTCATATTTATTTTTAAATTTAAATACCATAGCCATGTTATACTTATCTCTTCAAATCGAAAACAGAGACTCTTATGGAAAATCCTGTTACTAGGACATTATTACGGATTGTCAGGGACCCTAATTTGCAAATTAAATACAAGTGGTACTACAAAACAGGACACCATTATCGAAAACATCAGCGAATGTTCTAACAAATTATTATTGTTTGTGTTTATTTAAGAGACTTTCAGCCGCGATTCTAACAAATTAAAATGCATAAAAAAGAAAAAAAAAAATTTTTTTTTTTTTTCTTTTTTTGGTGGGGACAAACACACGGAGAAAACAAAACGCGGAGAGAGATAATTTATAAAACAAAAAATCAAATTTTTTGTTTTGGTTTCCCCTCTTTCTTTTTCTTTTTTTTTTTTCTCCCCTTTTGTTTCCTCCTCTTTTTTTTTTTTTTTTTTTTAAATATTTTGTTTTTTTTCTTACCACACCTATTTTTTTTTTTTTTTTTAATTAGGCCGGAACAAATATTGATTTCTTCTTTTGTCACACGGCGTCCGCTCCAGTCGGGGGGGGGGGGGGGGGGGATAGAATCAAAAAAAACAAAAAAAAACTTCGAAATATCACTATTATATAGTAATCAAACCGTATATTTCAAAAATTTACATTATTTCTTACCCTTCGCCTTCGCTTTTAAACTGCTTCGATTCAGCGTGTTTTGACAGTACTGTGTAGCAGAAGCCACAAATATTAATTTTATTGTGCGTTACACTGAGATTACTAGCAAGACACATCGCACATAAGTTTTTGTATCCTTTCAAGAACGCACATTTATAATAATGCAGGTGAATGGAATCATAACATTTGATTTTTGGGCTTTGAAAAATATTAGACAAATCATCAAGCGGAAAACTACAAAAATAGACATTTTTATCAAAAAAAAAAGCTCCGCTTCCGACAGTTCCTGCTTATTCGAACCGAGATTCAAACTGTATTTGGAGTACATAAGGCGAGGAAATTTGCATTCGGTGCAGTTGACGATCAAGAGCGCTCTAGTCGACGCTAAAGCGAATGAAGGATGAGGCAATAGTTTTTATAGGGACAGCCTTGCTCTTACTCGGTTGATGATCATCATTTGGTTCAGTAGTTGTGATGCTTGCATATTTTTTACATTGGTACCACTCACACAACTCAACCGATTATTGCTTCACCTCGGTTACCCAGCTTAGAGTACATTTAAGACGAGTGACGCTATATTCATGTTTTAGGTTAAATGACTATTGTTGAGTCAAGACTTAATTTCAATTTTGGAAAACGATACTCGAAAGAACACGTGAAGAACTAATGGTGAGAAAATGGTGAATTTTTTTTTAATTGCATCCCTCGAACTGGGGGAGTTGGACCGTCTCTATCGCATCACTGGTTCGATAGATTGATGAGGTTATCATCACGTTCACCGTAGCATAGTGGTAGAGTGCCCGTCTAGCGTACTGGAAGGTGTGGGATCGATTCCCACCGGTAGGCAGTGAATTTTGTTTTCACCATTTTCTCAACATATGATCACACTTGTTCTTAGCTTTCGAGTATCGTTTTCCAAAAGCTATATTCATGTTTTAACAGGTTTCTTACCCGTTGGGAACGGGGATTAGTTTGAGACTGACATATGATTGCTGTTCCAATGAATTATATTCATGGACCCTGGATTGAATTGAGTGATGAATTTTGTCGAAAAGATAGTAAATTTATTTTATTATGGAGAAAATCGAAAAAAAGTATATTTTTCTCAGGTTAGACTCGGAATAAAAAACAACATGTATTTACATAGCGTGGTAGCTGTCATAAGTACGCACCTCTCTCAAGTAATAGGTGAAAAAAGTTTAAATACCTAATGTAAACAATGACTGAACGTCAAATGTTTGAGAATTGTATGCATCTAGTTTTTAGGAATTGCATGACAATTTTAATAAATTTAACTTTTCATGCAGTTCATGAAAACTATTTGTGTAGAAATATGCATACTTATGATTATACGTTATATAAATATTTACATATTGTTTTTTATTCCGAGCCAACAATGAGAGACATACATGTTTCAGTTATTTCACTACTAAAATAAATTCACTTACTTCTGGACGCAATTTGTCACCCTATTCAATCTAGAGTCGATTAATATATGATTAATATATTGAAGGGACCATCGAATCGACATATAGAACAAGAAAAGCCTACTTGTCCACTTCAAGGGACCGAGATATCCATCGACACAAAGAAACAAGAGGTCACATATCGAGATATAGAACATCGAGATATGGAGAGTTAACTGTAATTTATTTCAACATTATCGTCACGAAATTGACTGGAATAGGGGGAGTGATCACGTTACACATTAAGGGTAGAAAACAAAGGAATTCGTAGATCGCTTGCATGTAGGGAAGATCACACATTCCCAAAACATTTCTTACCTCGTGGAAGGGTTGTATACCTCGGGCTACTAGGGTATCCAATAGTCGTGCTCTGAAGGCATCATTTTCCGGGCAATAGTAAACTGCGTGATCGATGTCATCATAACCGGTTCCGCACCTACATAAATTGCTATCGACGAGGTTAATTCTGTAGAGATGTGCGTCTAGCGAGTAGTGGTTAGACATAAGTCTTGACATCACACGAATGAAACCCCGATTTACATCCAGACCTCTGAATCTCGACGAAACATTTGGAATCATGGAATGTAGCCACCGCCCAAGAAAATCGCTTGTCCAATCGTTTCGTTTTGCCAACTTTGAAGAGAACTCTGACGTACTAATGGGAAAAAAAAATCTTCTATCGTAAATCTCGCCTTCTTTTTCGCCCATCTTTGCTAAAGAGTCCGCCTTCTCATTGCCTGGAATTGAGCAATGTGAGGGGACCCATACAAAGGTAATCCTAAATGATCTTTCGACCAACGCACACATCTGCTCCCTTATTTTTGAAAGAAAGTAAGATGAGCCTCACTGTTTTCATCGACCGGAGAGCCTTAATAGAACTGAGACTATCCGAGAAGATGAAATAATGGTCTATGGGCATGTCGGAAATCATCCCCTATTCGAAATTGATTGCTGCCAGCTCAGCAACATATAGTGAACAAGGTTCCTGAAGTTTCCGGAAGGCAGATGAGTATTCATTGTAGACACCGAAACCAGTGGATCCTTCAATGCGCGACCCATCAGTGAAAATTCTTCTATGGAAATTGACATGTTGATACTAAATATGGGGGACTAAAACAGGTCGAAGCTGATATGGAATTCCTTGAATAGCCTGCTTCATGGAGAGATCATATTAAATGGAGGCACTGTGATAAGGGAAGCGTACACTAGAAGAATTATATTATGGAAGACTAATATCGGATAATAATAAGAATCTAGACTGGGTACTCATTTCGAGCATTTCTTCGAAGTTTTCAATCACAAGGTTGTTACTGATTCCAACTTGCTCAGTATTCTAGATAAGAGCTCCCAAAAAAGGTACTGTAAGGGTATTACTCCGGTCAGAACCAACAGGCTCATATTGTGCGTTGAATGCATACAGATATACAGATGCGATATTGAATGTGCTCCAATTTAACGAGGTGGCTGTTTCTTGCCAAGAGGAAGCCAAAAAAGCCATATTCGAGAACTGAAAGATTAGTTGTTTTATAGAGTTTTTTGAGGTCTTCCGGATGAGCACCCCACCATGTCCCGGAAATTAGTCTTAGAAAATTGATCCTTCGTTAACATTTCTGTTTCAAATACGCAATGTGAGTACTCCAAGTGCATTTTGAATCAAACATGACTCCAAAATATTTGAAGGTCAAATATTGGGTAATGTCTCTTCCCAATAGCTTGAGACGCAATTGGGCTGGGAACCGCTTTCTAGTAAACACTACCAATTCGTGCGTAGTCATCGAGGTTTCTCTAGATAATCCCTCTACAAACGAACGCCAGTAATTGCGTTTCTTTGCTTTGAGTAAGTTTTTAAGCTTTTTTTCAAGCTTTAGATACTTATCAAAAAATTCACATGTTTAATGTCCATGATAAACGTTAATCGCATTGGATTTCTCAAGATACAACTTAGTGCATTCGTCATCCCATCCAGGGGTGGCGGGACTTCTTTTGAGTGGTGCACTTGGATCACGTCGTTTCTGAGCTTCTAATGCACTTTTGTGCATCAATTCGGAAAGGAAACGATACTTATCTAATGGTGGAAGAGAATCGGTAGAGTTAACACCAAGGGTTACCGCCGATGCAAAATGTTGCCAATCAATATTCCTCGTGAGGTTATAAGGAACATGGAATGACTGGGCTGTTTTTCTACAACCATTTTTTATTGAGATAATAATTGGTAGGTGATCACTACCATGGGGATCATTGATTACCTTCCACAGACAATCTAATGATAGTGAATTAGAGTACAAAGATATGTCAAGTCGACTCTCCCTGGCAGGAGGTTTTGCTATTCGTGTCGCTTCCCCAGTGTTTAAGATGGTCAAGTTGAAATCGTCGCTTAAGTTATAAAAAATACCCGCTCTGTTGTTATTCTATTGTTCGCCCCAAGCAGTGCCGTGGGAGTTCATATCGCCCAGAATAAGAACTGGACATGGAAATAATGTTACTGAACTCTAAAGTTGATGGCGGTTTATTGATGTTCTCGAGGGGATATAGAGAGAAGCTATGCAAAGATCTTTATTCTTTACATTTATTTGGCAAGCGACGATTTCAATGCCTGAGATTATTTGGAGTGAGATTTTATAGAAGGGGTAACACTTTTTGATCCTCAAAAGTACGCCACCATATGAATCATCTTGGTCCAGGCGAATAACGTTAACATCGTGGAAATTTAGTTCATCTTCAGAAGAAAGCCATGATTCTTTCTTCTTTCTTAGCGTTTCAAGCTTGTTGCTTTCGCAATTAGCTTACTGCTTTCTCTCAATTTAGTGTTCTAAATGCACTTCCACAGTTATTAATTAAGAGCTTTCGATGCCAAATACCATTTTTGCATGAGTATGATTGTGTGGCAAGTACAATCATACGCTATATGCCCAGGGAGTCGAGAAATTTTCCTTTACGAAACATGCCTAGACCAGACCGGGAATCGAACCCAGCCACCTCCAGCATGGTGTTGCTTTGTAGCTGCGCCTTTACCGACCTTTATAAAAACCTGGAATGCTTAATTCGACCATGAAAAGGCCGCCAACAGTTCTTCTTTCTCATGCTAACGAGTAATCAAACCAAAATTCAAAGGCAATATACGATAACAACATGGTAGATTAATCATAATTTATTTCTACTAACAAGTAATTTATAAACTTCATTCATAACATTGTATATGATGAATTTGAATAAACCAATGAAAAAAGCGCCAATGAAAAATTGTCTGTCTGAGGGGTTCCCGTAAAGAAAGTGGTGGCGTTTCTGAAGCTCGCCCTGTTCCATTAAGGAATTAAACGGAACTTATTTAATCTGTTGGTAAAGATGACGGGATGCCACCCACTGACTACTGGTATAGATAGTATGGATGGTGCCTAAAAACACCAGAGACCTGACCTGTTTCGCCGAGATTCTCGGTCGCGCTTCTCAAGTCCCTAGATTGAGGTTAAATAAGGGTGATGTTATGAAAAGCCCCAGACACATCCTTACTGTTGGTTTAAATCGGTTCAGAGCATCCTTACTGTTGGTTAGACTTGGTGGTGTTCAAATTTATTCCTATCAGAACTCGGGACCAATTTCTACAAAGATTTAAAACGTGTGGCTCATCCTGCTGGATCGGAACTAATATTCTCTGATGTAAAATGGACTTGACGGAGGTCGTGCTGAACTTATACTATATTGACCTGATCAATTGAATTAATTTACCAAGTACAAATCCTAAAGGTCACACGCCCTAAATATGTCTCCCATTACCGACACATTACCATTCGTCAATCCAGTTGGGCCCTGGAGATGTACTAACCTACAGATTCGCATGTCATCACAAACTTCTTGAGATACAACAAATGCTGGATAAATGCTGAATAAATGCTGGAGGATAGCGCATGTCACGTATTTGATGTCTTTTGATGTATAATACATACGTCAGGCATTCTCGCCATAGATCTGAATGATGTTCCGAGTGTTTTTTCAGACGTACTGTGCCTTCTTCCTTGATAATATGCATAACGCATGTTTATGTTATTTTGGAGGCGCTCTTCCAGATCAATCATATCATTGATATATTGCAAAAACAAGAAATGTAATAAGTAAACCACATACCACATAGATTTTAAATTTTGAAATCTGAAAGTGTATTGCAGTACCCTTCGTAATGTTTCCATGCGAGGTTTATTGTATGTGAAAGTTATTTTGTAATGGGCGTGACTTTACAAACATCCTCAAATGGGTTGGTTAATATGCATCAGACCTATCACTTTGTAGCTTTCGGATTGAAGCTGCTTTCAATGGTCACACAAAGATTGTTGCAAACAGATGTATTTCATAATACCATTACCATTACCGGTCAGTAGGTGTTATATTGAAAACATGCCCCCCCCCCCCCCCCCCCCCCCCACACACACATACACGATCAGGACGGAGCTGCAGAAACGTCTGGACAAAGGTCACTTTCCAGACTGGTGGAAGATCCAGAAGTTAGTGTTGCTGCCGAAGCCAGGAAAACCGCCGGGGATCCCGCATCGTTTAAGCCACTAGATACACTCGGGAAACTCTTGAAGAGGATAATACTCAACAGGCTGACAAGTGTACGGATGCAGTTTCGTTTCCAAGAAGGGGGTTTAACGATAGATGCTATTCGAACGATACGAACAATGCTGACATGGGACAGAAGTCAATCAGTATTACAGCAGGTGTGTCACAAGCAACCATTCTCGGTCCGACGCCTAGGAACGGGATGTATAATTGAAGACTGGATGCAATGAACGAAGCTGCAGATAGCCCACTACAAAACAGAGCTGCTATTGGTAAGTAATTTTAAAGCGGTACAGCGGGCTGAAATCATCGTCGGAGGGCACGTTATTGTCTCGAAGCGTGTTGTAAAGTACATAGGAGTGATGGTAGACGACCGACTAAATTTCAACAGTCACGTCGACTATACCGCGGTAGCTAAACTGATGCCGAACAACCATGGACCTAGTAGTAGTAAGAGACGTCTTCTGGCTAGTGTATCATCGTCGATACTGAAATATTGTGGTCCAGTCTGGGTTGCAGCGTTGGCAACCACGCAGAATCAAGCGAAGCTGAACAGTACGCTTCGACTCATGGCTAGACGGGTCGCAAGAGCGTATCGAACCATATCATCGGAGGCACCATTCGATATCGGCGCAATGATGTCTATCGACATAACCCTGGTGGAGGACAGTTAATGCGAAAGGTGACATCACAGGCCACAGCAGTACGGAAGATACTGAGAGCGGAGTCGATGGCCAAGTAGCAGCATGGGAGGAATACAGCGGCTAACGGTAGATGGACGTGCAGACTCATTGCGAGACTGACAACATGGATGAAGTACGGAGAGGTGATTTTCTACCTGACACAGTTCCTGTTTGGTCATGGTTGTTTCAGGAAGTATCTACATAGGTTCGGACATTCAACACAGGAAACACAGGTAGGCGAGTTGTATGAAAGACCAAATTCACACGATGAATTTTACCATTCAGTATGTCAGAGTACTTTTTCGAGTTTTCAAACCGATTGGGACACTGGAAATTTAGGACACCTGTTAGATTCCATCATTCTTTCTTCGAGGGTGTGGTTTAAGGACCGGAACGTTAGTCGTGACTTAAGATGCCAATGTTAGATGCCCATCGAAACGGTTACGATGATATTGATCACGCAGTCTGGCCAACAATCAATGTGCAACTAGCGATTTGAAATTGGTTCACTGTTGTAGAACTCCTAGTTCCGAAATACACCTTGCAGTCTGCACCTTGCCATGCACTCTTGCGCTTTTCAGTACCTTTTGGTACAAGTATCTATGTTTTTGTTTTGATTCGCTATGTTATTTTGACAGCATATTTGAGAGTGCATTGGTGTGAGTTACGGTCTTAGGGGCGAATCATTAAGCTTGGGACCGAGCATGGGACCGGTGTGCTAGTACTTGCTGAGCCAAAAAAATATTCGTTTTCTTCATGACTATCCACCCGCTGGTCTGGCTATGTACGGTTAATGATGCCGACAGAGAATTACTTTTGAGCGCCCTAGAGAGGCCCAAGAAAGATAACCTTATGTTCCTATAAGAGATAAGTTTGGATCAAGCGAAATTTGTTCCATGAAGTCGTTCTATGTGTTTCTTAAATTGTCTAGTATTAAGCTTAGTGACGTTTAAGGTGAAATGGGAGGGAGCTCTTTTCATATGAACTATAGGTTAGGTTAATTAGCCCTTCACGTTTTTAAGACTAAAAACCACAAACAAAACAAAACAATCATTGCTCAAATTGCTAACCAACGGATGTTCCAGTGGAGCAAACGATTCTTGAAAATTTCGACAAAGATTTTTCATTAGTGCCTAACTGACAAACGTAAACAATGGCTTCCTCCGTAAATTTCTCGCAGCACAAAGGCTACCGATGTAAGCCTCCAATTCTATCGGATAGGTGAACTCTTGCTCTTCGAAATGACCGTGGTGGATTGATAAGGCGAGTTTTCAATAACGAGAAATTCGCGGAAAAAGCCATTATTTACGTTTGTCAGTTAGGCCCTAATGAAAAATCTTTGTCGATTTCACGCCTGATGTCCCAATAGTATTAGAGTTTTGAGGTCAGAAAACTTCGAAGTGATAGGGACTAGATCCCATATCACGTTAACGCATGCACACAATCGTGTCTATCGTCGTGTAATTTTTTTTAAATTTTCCCACAGATAACCTAACAGTTGAAAGTGGAATTGTTTTTTTTTTTTTCATTGTGGTTCGCGATAGAAAAGTAAGCTGTTTGTTTTGTTTTCGTACAAAAAGCACTATCACATTCCCAGAAGGCACACTACCACACTCAGACGTGATAAGCTTAATACTGTAGCTCTTCGCAAGTCGGTCCGATAACACAAATCAGCAAGCCGAGAAAAATACGTTAGAATTTTGCTCTGTACCATTAAGGAAGCCAAGTAAAGCTCAAGTGAGGTTAAACATTGTAGTTTCTAAAACTAAAATTTATTATAACTTTCTGGTTATTGTAAACTGTATGGAATAGGTCAGTATCGTCATTATCGACGATTTTCTGCTCTTTTAATTACCAATTACTTTGCTTATATAGCTCGGAAAACCATTTTTCACGAGCGTCATCTACGACGTTTAACTTAACTGTGGCGTTACCTGGATTCCGAGCAACCAATTCCGGAGCAATTTGCAATTAGGGCGAACATGCAAAATGTAAACAAAATGTTTCAACGCAATGCATAATTATTACCACTAAATAATGAGTTTTGAACTTTTTGTCCTGATTATGCTTTACCTTTATTCATTAAATATTGTTTCCGCACAGGCCGTAGTGTTATTTTATCATCAAAACATGTGTGCGATTTATGCCATATTGATTGTTGACAAAGTGGAAGACGTAATTTAAATCAAAACATAAATTTGGCGTAGAGTAAAAGGCGATACTGACAAAATAATCAAAACAATGGCGAAAAGTGGAAAGCGAAATCTACGATAATGTCAAAAATAGGCGAATAGTATCAATGACGTTTATACAAGGTCCGGACCACCAGGCTTAACGGTATTCGTGAGATGTGGAAATGTAAAACTATCAGTTCGCAGTATGGAATATTATGGTATTATGAAAGTTTAGACGATTATCTACAAGTTCCATTAAATAACTAAATTTTGGCAAACACGCAAACCGGCTTGCGATGAGCGGCAGTAGAGGAGTTAATCTGTTTGTGTGTGTTTTTTTTTTATCTTTCTATATTTTACCGTTCGAATGATCAACATAAGTTCTGATTATATAATTTCCGCAAAGAAACTTAAGTGTTTTATAAGTTACTACTAATGAATGACATTTTCGTCTGCCATAGGGTGACATAAAATATGATCAACTTGTGCCATTAATTTAACAATTTCTCGTTTCTTTCCTTCGCAGGTTCTAGAGCAAGTGCATCCCTCGTTGCAAGCCCGCGAGGATGCCCTGCTCTACGTCGAAAGTTTATGCCTGCGTCTGCTAGCGATGCTGTGTGCCAAACCACCTCCGCATACAGTATTGGTAAGTAGTCAGCATAAAGACTTCCAATGTAGGTAAAACCTCTAACAACCTTTCTATTCCCCAGGACGTCGAAGAAAGAGTTGGGCGTACCTTTCCTACTCCCATCGACAAATGGGCCCTAAGCGAGGCACGTGAGACAATAGACAAATCCAAAAAGAAAAAATCGGTGCTTCCGGTTGACCGTATCCATACCCTGCTGCAGAAGGTAAAAAAAACATGAATTGTAGCTAGTCGACCAAAATATGATATTTCTTTTTGTGTCCAATTAGGAGGTTCTGCAGTACAAAATCGATAGCTCGGTTTCATTGTTCCTGGTAGCAGTGTTGGAGTACATTTCGGCGGATATTTTGAAGCTAGCTGGCAACTATGTCAAAAACATTCGCCACATGGAGATATCCCGGGAGGATATCGAAGTCGCCATGTGCGCTGACAAGGTTTGATCTCTTGATTTCCACTTTTAATGCATTTATTTTCTACATACCTTAAGTTGGGAAAATATGGATCAGCGTAATATATTTATTAAATTATCCGTTTGCCGACATTAACAGATTTTATTCATATTCAATGAAGGTGTATCTTTTCAAATTAACTTGTGCAACATTACCTAATTTTGATGTTTTTATACACAAATATTAATAAATCACCTAGATGATCCATCTTGCCCCATCTTACTCTTTGGCCTGCAGGCAAAATATCAGAGGGACATGTATTAAGTATGTCACATCGTATGGGGAACTTTGGAAAAACTCGAACAATTTTTTAACGCCTATTTAGTGAAATCTGCATAAAGCTCTAATTGATATATTTTATAAAGCCTACTATATAGATCCATGCAGAATAAAGTGTGGCTCTTGTGAAAAAATACAAAAATTCGCTAGTGACGACCTAGCGAACCAGAGGTTTCTTGGATCCCATCATTTATTTTTTTTTCTTTGTGGTGTCTGTCTTCAGACGGTTAAGACCGCCACCAGGGTTGTCGGGTTTCGGTGTTAGTTGATGTGGTATAGTTTTGATTTTGGGTGGGGGTTTTTGTTGTGTGGGGAGTGAATCTTTTTGTTTTAGTTTGTTTTTTTTTTGGGGTGTGGGTTTTTTTTTGTGTTTGTTTTTTTTTTTTTTGTTGGGTTTTTTTTTTTTTGGTGTTTTTTTTTTTTTTTTTTTTTTTTTTTGGGTGTGGTGTTTTTTTTTTTTTTTTTTTGTTTTTTTTTTTTTTTTTTTTTTATAGACTATTTCAGAAATTATAAGCACACTTTCAAAATATTAAAAATGTGTTGTTTTTTAACATTTCAATTATTTTATTTGGCAAATTATATCAGCACTGGTGTTTTACATAACATTTTACTCTCCATCAATCAAAATCTTTAATTATAATCGAGACACTTTCCTCGAATATGACCCATAAGCTTCTGCACAGTTGCACTTCCCACCATTTTCACCACTTTTGTCCAATCCTTTTAAATTTTTCGATGTCATCTGCTGGTTTTACGAATTCCGTAGCTTTGCTTTGGTCAAAGCCCAGAAAGTCTCGATTGTCCGTGCCTCATGGCAATTTGACGGATTCGTGTATTTCAGGACGAAACAGACATTTTGGCTTTTGTACCACCCTAGTGTGTCCTTGGCGTAATGACATGATTCCAAATCAGGCCAAAATATGACTGGACCATCATGCTGCTTGATCATCGGCAATAAACGCTTCTGGAGTCATTCCTTGATGTACTTCTGGGTGTTCCTTGTCTCCGATGTTACGTACTGGCTAGATATTTTGCCGCATTCGTATAATGCCTGCCCACCATCACCTTTTTGCCAAATTTTTCGGTGAAAATGGCCTTCTCCGTTTCGGGGATATCCCTTTGCTTGCGTACAGTGAAATATTATGGTCCGGGAAGGGTATAATCCAATTTCACATACGTTTCATCGTCCATGATTATACACTAAGAATTTCTACACAAAATTGTATCATTTAGTTTTCGGGTTTTGGGTTTAAAAAAGGGGGCTGGTTTGGGTTTCTTTTGGGTTTTTTTTTTTTCCGGGTTGTTTTGGGTGAAGGTCGGTCGGGCGCACGCATCATGTTAATCGTGGGGGTCGTTTTTTTTTTTTCATCTCGAACGGAAGGGGGGGGGTGGTGGTTGTTGGTTTTTTGTTTTTTTTTTTTATTTTAGGATCATGGGTCGGAGTTCCCTTCCTCCCTCTGGGGGGTGTTTCATATTTATTTTTTTTTTTTTTTTTTTATTTTTTTTCTTTGTCAATTTTCTTAAAGAGATTCCACTCACGGTGTTCCCATTTGTGCACGATACTTTTTCTCTGCTCCGGGGTAAGATCACGCACGAAACTAAGTTTTTTTTTTCTTGATTATCGAGATTATCAGTCTTGGGCTGGTTCATCTCCCGTCGTAGTCACTCAAACACCGTTTTTGGGCATTTTCGTAACTTGTCGGGGGGTGAGATTCAAACTCGCGACTTTGGCGTGAGAGGTATGGATGTTAACCACTACGCCGGGGTCGCCCCCCGAAACTAAGTTTTTTTATGCTATGACGTACAGAAATGTGTAAACATAAAAACGGCCAAAATAATTTGAAAAATTTCATTTTTTTTTTTTTATTTGACAACATCTACGACACAAAAGTCCCACAGACTGGTTAAGCAACACTCTTAATCCCAAGTTTAAAAACTGCTTTGCTAACATTAAAATCGAATGAGTCACACAATTCATTGAAACGTCTACAACATAAATCCAGTGGGTTGTTCAGACCGTAATTTGTGCGAGGGCTGGGGATCCACAGCAGTTGCCGATTTCGCAGCTGACGAATAGGTACATATAACCTCACATTTTCGAGAAGGCTGCTGCAGTCGATGTTGCTCTTAAACACGTCGAAAATGAACAACTTTTGCAGCATCACTCGACGACTCATCAGCAGTTGTAAATCGAGGCGAGGAGTGCGCATCGATGTTCGTATGGCGGTTGGTTCACTGGGTCGTTCCATGGCAGGCCGCGTAGGGCATACCTAATGAAGCGCTTCTGGACTCTCAATACGAGCGATATGGACGGCATGATACGGAGCCCAAACCTTTATATTCAAGTACACAGGGCCTTCAGTGCACATTAGATGTGCTTATAATTTCTGGAACAGTCTATAGAGTAGTTTTCACAACCTCTTCGTCTGCCTTTTCGTTTCCCAGGATGCCTTGGTGGCTTGGTATCCATTGCAGTACTGTAAAATGGGTTCTATCTACCTTGAGCGTTTTCGTAGTTTCCATGCTAAGTAGTTTTCCTCGGTTTTGGCTTAGATGAGAATTGTATGCAGTATTCCTTGATAGTCGGTGAATGTAACGGCCTTTCTATAGTTTTTGGCTCGAATAATTTCCATAGCAGACCAGATTGCAAGGAGTTCGCCGTTTATGATCGAATAGTTTGTTTTGATTTTTTTCAGAGCCTGTTAGTTGGTCTACGCTGTCGTAGACTGCTACCGCAATCCCGGTCGCTTTTTTTGGCCGCAACCGTGTACAGGAGGTTTAAGTCTCGATAGTTGAGGTTTCTTGCTTCTAGGAACTGTTTCCTCCAACATTTTTGGCGGTATTCTGCCTTCTGCTGTTGTCCTTCGAAGAGATTTAATTTGATGAGGCTCGAAATGTTGCAATCGGAATATTGTCGTCTGCTGGTGAATGGCATTGAAAGATCCGTCGGATGCAATTGTGCAATTATTGTAGTTTGCTGCGGTTTCCGTGATGAATGATCCGTTTCCTGAATTTGCTTGTACAGCTCGCCCGATGAACCGTTGGAATTGTTTGTTGTGGAAAGAGCTCTTGAGTATTTCCTTCAACGTGAGCCATGCACTTCTGGTGTCCAGCGGCGTTTGGCCAGCCTCAGCGAGGATAAGATGGATAGGAGTCGATGTCAGATAGCGTATTGAGTACGCAGTTAGCTGTTGTGAACAGTTTGGAGCTTTTGGAGATTTGTACGGGCTGCATTTCCGTAGACTTCCGCCCCATATTCTAGTCTGCTCCGTACGATAGCATTTCCAACCTTGATTAGGGTGTTTGGGTTGGTACTGCTGTTCCTCCTGTCGAGAAGTTTGATGATTTTCAGCTTTCCTGCTGCTATGATCCTCACCTCGTCAATGTGGTTTCTGTGGGTCAGGATTTTGTCCAGAATATAGGCTAGGTTTTGGTGGGTGTTATCCAGCTCTGCCTTTTTCTGTCCTATTTCTACCCTGGCGCCTCTTGAGTCTTTCCTCGTGAATGCTATTGCGGCAGATTTGGTTACGTTGACTTTTAGATCCAGAGATTTCATATCCGTATGTAGGAGAGAGAGAGAAACGCTTTGGGCTTTTCACCAGCTTCGTCTGAGTCGTTACCTGACACGACTGCCGCAAAGTCATCGGCGAATTGGACTAGCTCGCAGCCTTTTATCCTGATTCTATGCAGTTCATTGGTGTAGAAGTCGAATATAATAGGGGAGAGGGGGCACCCTTGAGGCAATCCTTCGCTGAATTATCTGTAGATGTCCCCTTCTGCTGTTTTAAGCACTAAGCGACGACGGCTAAGATAGGTGTGAAGTCACGAGAGGAGTTTGTTGGGGATGTTAATGTACTGCTGCTGGACGCATAATTGTCACATGTTACAAATAATCAATTTCGGAAAAAATGCCAAGTCGATTTACCCCTCTTGAAAATTGGACGCAAATATCTCCCAATAGAACAAATATTACTCCCAGTGGGACAATTATGCGTCCATATTTCAAGTTGGAAATAATCACTTATCGTTTCTACGATTTTCGTAGAACTAACAACACTTGTTTGAATAATATTCTTAAAGTGCGTATCAAACTGTAGTACTAGGCATAAAATAACCAAAATTGCCTTGTTGGATGTAATTTACTCTATTGACGACAAAGTTTACGCAACCTTGAGCTGAGCAGTTTTTCCGAATGAAAGGGCTGGGTGCAGATTCATTATTCCAGCTATCCCAACAAGTCGTCCGTTGCCGGCGGAGTTGATTAGTTTAAGGCAGACATTCATGAGGGCTATTGATCTATAGGTGCTTGGGATCAACGAATTGCCTTTGTTCTTGGGGGTGGGTTTTATCAGTTTTATTCGCCATCTTTCAAGAATCTTCTCCGTATCGAAGACTTTATTCAGCGTCGCGCTGAATTTGAGCTGCATGTCCGCTCTCAGATGTTTGAGGATGTCGTATGACATTTCGTACTCTCCGGACGCGGAGTGTATCTTCATTTTGTGTAGGGCTCTCACGATCCTTTCTGCCGAGAGAGCCATTTCGTAGCAGTTGAGGTCCGCAAGGGTTTTGGGATGCCAAATAATTCACCCACTTTAGCTTATGTCGTAGTGGTACGCCATGAAGTCTTCTGCATCTTTAACTGAATTAGGGCCGTGTCCGGACACCTTTGATAATATTCTATAGTTGCTTGGTGGGTGTTGTTTAGTCGATTGCTTCTGATAATTCCCTCCACACAGTATGTCCTTTTGGCTTTGCGTACTAGCGTATCAGCCTTATCAAAATTGCTCTTCGTTTTTGCAGGCTGAGTTGGTTGGTGAGGGTCTTCGACCTGTTGTATTCCCGCAGTAGGACCCGCTTCGCTTTGTATGCGTCGTCTATTTCCTTAGTCCACCATCGGTTTAAGAAGTTCGCATTCTTATCCTAGACTACGTAGCTGGATACTTCGATGCCGTCATCGAATACAATCTGCATTTCAGCAGGGTTGTATAGATATTGTGGCTTGAGTCTGTTCATAGCATTCTTGAGCTTGTTGATGCGGATCATTCTTCCTTCAGCCACCGGTATCTCGCTGCCTATTTCAAGCATGATGGACAGATGGTTGCTTCTGAACTCATGTGAAAATACTTCCCAAGTTGTTTTAATCCATTTGATTCTTTCTGTCTGGTTCAGGAACCATTATTTATCGAATTACTCAAAATCAAATGGTTCATTGATCCTATGGCATCCTATCCAAGTAATCGTAAATTACAAGTGAATATTACCAACGAAGCTCAAGTAAACTAATTCGATATTAAATTGTATGCGTGAGGTTTACGTATGGTGCAAAACATTTCACTACTTGCGAACTACTGCATATTTCATTCTGATCATGATGAAGCAGAATCTCGACCAGTATGCTCGTGAATCTATTGGAAGAATCATGTTGCTTGCTCATGAATTCAGAGAAAGTATTCTATTCGTAAACAGTAGAGTCGTGATGAACCGGCATTTCAAGAAATCGTGGGAATGAATCAAAGTGTATCAATCAATCACGATCAATAGTATCATATGCGGCCTTGAAATCGATGAACAGGATATTAGCTAAACTCCGACGGATCTGTCGTAACGTAAAGATTTGATCCGTTGTCGATCGCCCGTCAGCCTTGGTAAAAACACCAGACCGTTCTGCAATAGAAACGAACTTGACTGCAAACACACCACCATGTGCCTGTAATTCACCACTTTAGTTTCGTGCTTAGGGGCTATTCATAAACCACGTAGAGTCCAAAATATACGCTCCATACAAAATTTCAAAAAAATGTATGGAGAAAAGTCTACGAGGGGGGTCTGAGATTTTAAAAAATGAGTACGTGTTTTATGAACAGGCCCTTATAGATGAACCCGCAACGCAATGGACGCGACACGAGTGTACAAGCTCGTGTTTTGCTTTTGACAACGTGTTTGATTTTTGGGAAAATACCCGAGCCGAGTGAGTACGATCACAAGAAAACTCTCAACATACACCCAGTATGACACTGGTTACCACGGATAGAGCATCGCTCGTCGAATGATTCTTAAAATTTGATAATTTGACTTATTGGTTTGTTTTCTTGGCTGTTGGGTGACGGGAGCATAAGTTGATTGAGTTTAAGAAGCACGGCACGGTTAAAAATAATATTTGCCTTCCTACTTGCTAGTGGCAATAGACGACAGAAGATGATCAAGAAACGCACTTTGTAGACCGCTTTGAAAATAGTGATCATTCGGTAGTTCTCACAGTCAGTCTATGAGTCCAGGCAGACATGTTTATAAGTTCCGCTCAGATACCACCCTTCTCAGGTGCCTTGTTGTTCTTGAACTGTTGATAGCATTCTTCTCATGAATGTCCTCCAGTTCTTCATTATTTCTTTGTAAATCCAGCAGAACTACTTATGGGTTTCTTGCAAATTGTCAGAAATTTTTTTCTTGAATGTTTAATGAAATTCCCCCAGGTTATTTTGCGAGTTTTTTTGTCATTAAATTTTCTAAGGACTTTTCATTGCTGCCATTGCTCTGCGTTAATATATTCGCAGATACTTATTGGAAATCTACTTTCACTATTTCTCTATATTGAGGTTCATCAATATTTTCTATGAGATTCCTTGAAGACACCTCGAATCCCGACATCCAAAGGGTCTTTCTAAAGTTGACAAATCTCCATGCATTTTCTAGAAGTTCCTAGGACTTTTTGTGGATTTCTCTATTAACCACTGGTGACTTCTTCAATTAATTTTAAGGGGTTGTCTTTAAGATCTAATTATCTAAGGATTGTCTTAAATCTAAGCGTTATAAGCACTAATTATTAGCAACTTCTATGTTTTCAGTTTTCATCTCATGGAAATGTTGAAGATCTTTCGGAGAACAACTTCCAGGTCTTAGTGAGAACTGACTTGTATTAACTTCCTCAAAATTTCTTGCGTAGTTTCTTCCGTAATTTACAACGGCAGCAGGGTAAATGCACCCTTCTTTTTAGAGAAATGATCCTTAAACTTTGGAAAAATGCTCCTTAGATGCGTTTGCCCGCTATAATGCAAACGGAGGTATTTACCTTCTGGTTAGCGCTTGCCGGTTGCATCTAAGGAGCATTTTTCCAAAGTTTATGGAGCATTTCCCCAAAAAGAAGGGTGCATTTACCCTTTGCCATTTACAACTGGCAATTTACCCTAAATCAAAATGACATTGATACAGGAATACCTCGATTATATGTACACGATTTTTCAAAAATGACAAACCAATAGTGGAAATCAATAACAATACTAGTCAGAAGCGACGTTCCTCTACATTTTTGTTTAATTGATTTGCCATTTACACCCCGTTTGCAGGTTGTACCTATATTACGTGAAATAGAGTAACTTGATATTAGCATCTATACATCTAGTTTTCACTGGAAATAACTTACATGGCATTGGATATCAAGATAGTCTGTATAACGTATGGGTTGTATAATATGGGTTGTAGAGCGAACGGGGTATTACGAGGCATTGCCATTGGAATCAAATGTAATCAACATTAAAAAAGAAAATTTAGAGCATTTGTGCCGATTGCATTATAAATATATTTAGTCATAGATCCATATTGAACTGAAACATCGGGTGACATACTTAATGGGTGTTCTTTTGTTAAGTGTTAAGTGCGTTATGGTTTCGTTCCTTTGAAATTGAACTTTTTTTTCTTTTTCCGCTTTTTAAATTTACATAATTATTAAATTTTCAGAAGAGTGATGCACAAAAAAAGTATATAATATACAATTATGGCAATGAACCATGTTGCAATCGTTTCCAATTAGAAAACATATGCTCTCTGTGGATAATTTAAATTGTAAAATGCGATTCTTTTACTCACCGCAAGATTTTCCGGGCGTATTTTGATGTATCTAATTGTATAATCATCAACGTTTAGGGTAAATGTTTGCTTATCGGTTGGAGTTGTCCTACAAACTAAAAGAGTTTCAACAAAAAAAACTATGTATATGAGATTTATAAATTCTATTTATAAATTTTAAAAATATACATTTAAAATATAACTCATAACTTTTGTGCCAACGTCATTTTCGAAAACATAATCATTATCTAGTTTTATACCCGTAGGTTGGAACAAAATCTATTTGCAGCCCTAACCTGAAGCTAATTTTTGTTCACTACAGAATTTTCAAAGTAGTTTTTTTTCGAAACTTCTGAACTTTCCTGTGCAACTTTTACTAAGTCATGGGTTTGCAAACCACTATTATCAACAGAAAAACGAAGAAAGGGAGATGGCTTTTTTTAACCTTTAAGGACACACGCGATCAAGTCCCTATCACTTCGAAGTTTTCTGAGCACAAACCTCAAATACTATTAGGACTTCAGGCGTGAAAATTTCAAGAATCGTTTGCTCCACTGGAGCATCCATTGGTTAGCAATTTGAGCGTTGTTTGTTTTGTTTTGTTTGTGATTTTTGGTTTAAAAAATCGTGAAGTGATAATTAACCTAAGCTATAAATCATATGAAAAAAAAACTCCCTCCAGTTTCACCTTAAGCACTCGCGCCAACTTTTGTAACACGAGCACTCGCGTGTTGTACTTTGTACAACAAAATCCTTCCCGGAATATCTCGTGATACGAATCACATAAAATGTTACTGTCTTCAGCAACGTTATTCAGTAGGTTGAGGCCTTTTCATTGGCGAAAAGTTTAGGATTCCCTCACTACGCGGTGCTAGTGTGCTCAATTTTTTTACGAATTTTCTATAGCTTGGTATCATGACCAAATAGAATGTTTCTGTCTTCGACAATATTGTTCAGTGGGTCAAGACCTTTTAATGGGGACTAGTAGTTCAAAATTTTCTTACTATGCGGTGCTAGTGTGCCAATGTATTTCCTAAAGGTGCCATACCTGGTTATCCTGACCATTTGGAAAGATGTTGTCTTCGGATAAGTTTATTTCTTTTCATCGATGACCATCAGTTCACCATCTTTCCGCTACGTGGAGCTGGTGTGCGATTGAGTTTCCTAACCAAGCGGTAACATAGAATTTTTACCATTAAAATGGTTTCTCTCTTCGATAAAGTTGTTCACTAGGTCATGACCTTTTCTTTGGTGACTATCAGTTCCGAATCTGTCCGCCATGCTGCGCTAGTGTGGTCGTACATTTTTGGAATATGCTGGATCCGTCTCAAATACAAGGCTGTTCAGTAGGCCAAGACCTTTTATTTGTGACCAGTAGTTCAGGATATTTTAACTACGTGGCGCTAGTATGCGATGAAATAACATTTGAAATTGAATTTCTTTTTCTTTTTCCGTGTTTTAAATTTGCATAATAATTAAATTTTCAGAAGATTGATGCATCAAAAAAGTATATAATAAAAAAAATATGTCAATGAATCATGATGCAATCGTTTCCAATTAAAAACATATGCTCTCTGTGGACAACTTTAAACTGTAAAATACGATTATTTTAAGCACCGCAAGATTTTCCCGGCATATGTTGATGTACCTGATTGTTTAACCATCAATGTTTAGGCCTCAATCTTAAATGCATCTTGGGAAAATTTATTCTATTCTGCATCAGCATATCTTCCTCTCTTTCCTTATGCTGTAAACTTTACTCTGTTTTCATATCTCTGTTCCCACCCATAGCAACGCATACTCGCTGTTTGTACTAGAAAAACTATAAACATCACAGAAGAAAAAAAGTGACGAAGATAAAAACTATACTAACGCTGAATATTTGGATTTCAGTGAAGAAGGTCTTCGGCAAAGTTGCACAGTAGGTTAATGCGTCGTGTAGTGCGAAAATCTGAAATCTGAACTGCTTTCCATCAAACTAATAGCGCTGAACTGCTGAACAACTTGTCGAAGACAGGAGCCTTCAATATGGACAGGAAAAAAAGTACGTTATGTTCAGAAAACTCACTTGTGCACTAGTGCCGCGTAGCGAAAAAATTCTGAACTATTAATCACCAATGAAAAGGCCATGGCCCACTGAACACCTATAACGAAGACACGAACGTTCTATATGGCCAGGGTCCCAAGATATAGCATATTCGGGAGACGTACACACTAGCGCCACGTGTTGAGACAATTCTGAACTTCAGTTCATCAATCAAAAGACCTTGACCTGCTGAACAACTTTCTCGAAGACTGAAACCATCCAATTGGTCAGGAACTAAAGATAAAGCATTTTTAAGAAATTAACTAAAAGTCACCAATAAAAAGGCCATGATCTACTGGACCCCTTTGTCGAAGACAGAAGCCATCTAGATGGTCAGGATTACGAGATATACCACGTTGAAACCAGTTATATAAAACTTGATACACTACGTATTTTAATTACGCGGACACGTCTCGCAATATCGTGTGATTTGAGGAATTTCTGTAATCAAGGAATGCGCTGTTTTGTCCGGAACTAGTTTGAGCTTCTATGAAAATGTATTGCCAAAAATTTTTAACAAACTGATTTTTTTCTGGGTGACAACCATATGAACCGCTCAAGGCCTCTGCATTGTAGTAGCATAGTTTTGAATATTTTATGATAGATGTGTTCTATTGTTTCGTACACAGTTTCAAAATTGGAAACGATTGATTGTAAATATAACTTACAAGAGTTTATCATCATTCGAAAAAAAAAAGCTTTTATTGATGATTATTACAGTTAGTACATTATTACAAAGCCCGTTAGCTACCCTATTATTACTTTTTTTGCAATATAAAATGAATATAAGGTTACAAAACCGTGCATCAGTCAAATCAGCTTAATATTGCACAAAATGTGATTAGAAGGTTTGATGGCTACTTGGATATTAAGTTGATTACCTTGTGATCAAAAAGTTCCGGTAATTTTCAATTTAAAAAGGCCGCCTTTATTTTTTCGGTAAAATCTTTTTAGTGTAAGATGGCAACACTAGTTCTGATATTCTGTCAAAGTGTGAGAGCAAATTATCCATTAGTTTTGTTTTGACAACTGCTTTTGTTAGTCGAAAAATAGACGCTCGGCGATTTTTACCATGGATAAAAAATTGGAACAACGCGTTTGTGTGAAATTTTGTGTTGCAAACGGATTTTCTGCAGCGGAAACGCTCAGAATGTTGCAAAAAGCCTTTGGTGAGGACTCTATGTCACAAAATCGTACATTTGTTTGGCACAAAGACTTTAAAGAAGGCCGTGAAAGCGTGAGTGACATGCCGCGTTCTGGACGACCATCGACCTCAACTACCGATGAAAACATCGCTTCCGTGAAGAATTTAGTTATGGAAAACCGCTCAATTAGCATTCGGGAGATAGCTGCACTCCTTGATATCTCATTTGGATCGACCGAACACATTTTGACGGAAATTCTGGGCATGAAACGCATTGAAGCACGACTTGTTCCAAAAGAGCTGAATTTTTTGCAAAAACAGCATCGAGTTGAGGTCGCTAAACAGATGATTGCGAACGCAGATAGCGATCCCACATTCATGGAACGCATCATAACTGGTGATGAAACGTGGGTATATGAATTTGATATGCTCACAAGTCAACAATCGTCCGAATGGCGCGCCGAAGATGAGCCGAAACCAAAAAAATCACGACAAAGTCGCTCCAAAATTAAAGTTTTACTGACCGTTTTCTTTGATTTTCGCGGTGTCGTCCATTCTGAATTCCTTCCAGAAGGTCGAACGGTTAACAAAGAGTATTATTTACAAGTTATGAGACGTTTGCGTGAGGCAATTCGAAAGAAGAGGCCAGAATTGTGGCGCAATAATTCGTGGATTTTACACCACGATAACGCTCCATCACACACCGCGCTCACTATTTGTGAATTTTTGGCCAAGAACTCCACCAATACCATCAAACAAGCACCATATTCACCAGACCTTGCCCCGTGCGACTTCTTTCTCTTCCCAAAACTGAAAATTCCGCTCAGAGGTAGGCGTTTTGAATCGATTGATGCGATAAAAAAGAATTCGCTGGAAGAACTGAAAGCCATACATTCATCGGCCTATAAAAAATGTATGGATGATTGGATAAAGCGCTGGCATATGTGTGTTGCCTCTAATGGCGAGTACTTTGAAGGCGATAATAAAGATATCAATTAAAAATTGAAATAAATGCGTTTTTTTTTCAAATTACCGGAACTTTTTGATCACAAGGTAATTTCGTTCATTCAATGCAAAGTAATAGCAAGTGAATAGAAGTAACGCTAGTTATACATTGTCATTGCCAGCAGTTTTGCATCAAGTTACTTATATCTAGTTAAAAAAAAAAATTAAACTCATCAGAAAAAAATTGAGTTTGTCATTTTATTATCGCATATGTATCATATCTTATCTTTCGGTTGAACTTGCCAAAATACATTCACCAAGTACGGTTCATCAGATTTTGTCAAATTCAACTGGTGCCATCATATAAAAATGAAGCAAAATTCTGCATTCGATTTCAACATTATTTGAAGAAAAACACCCCTTAACATTAATCGAAGAAACTTCAGCGATGTGACTATCAGCTTTCTGTTTACCTGTTTCTTATGTTTCCGCTCTCCAATTTTTATTACTTTGGTTCGAACCATACTTGACACTTGAATCAATCAATTAATCAGCTTTGATTTCTTATTAACATACGTTGCAAAATTTGATTTATGTTCTTTCATGCTGTCCCAAAAACAAACAAAAACAATCAAACAAATACATTAATTTCGAAAACAAAATCAAAATAACCAAAAAAAAAAACACCGCAGGTGGTATGTAAATTTGATTTTCTCAAAATTTATCTCCTCTGTCAAAGTAACAAAGAAATCCCACATTTTTTCGAGACAATTTGATCTAATTTCAAATACTTTCTATCCCGTTGAATTTGCGTACACTATCAATCTTTTCCGAATCTTCTCTCCTTTGTATTGAGAAAACTTTTAGTTTAGTGTTTTTGTTTGTTCGCCTCTATCTCTTTCTCTTCTGTCTTACGCTCTAGATTTAAATGTCCTTGGTTACTGGTATCGTTAAATTAGTGTGTGTTTTCTGGTATTACTTTAATTATGTTTAGTTTTTGCCCTTTCTTCTCCGAAAGACTGTTCTATTTTGTTCTGTACGGAAATGTCGTATAATAACCACGTTGTGCGAGACCGAAATCTTTGACAAACAACTTAACAGGTCCTCCAGTTTGCTATCGTTAAAATTGAGTTCTCTCTGTCTCTGAGAATTCCTTGCGGTATATAATTTTCTCTAGACCTCGGCAAATTTTGATTTTGCTTCTTTTTTATATTTATCGTTATTTCTTCCATTCCACTTATCGTTAACATATTGCACATCTCTAGTACATTCGTTCTCTTCACGCAAAAAAAAAAATCGGCACATTTTTTCTAAGTGAAATAACTTTGTCGTGAACGCGTAATTGAAAATCACTCTGAAAAATCCAGTAACAACTATGAGTGCCTCTTAGAATGTCGATCTATGTGAAAATCACGTAAACCCTTTCGTGAATTTCTGATTCCCTTCACTGGATTTGGCAGTAGAATAAAAGTAGAATAAAATACTTGTGCTGCTCATGGAAGCAATGTGACGATTATTTTGCGTGTACCTCACCTCCTCGGGTTCTCATAAAACAATTAAATCTATGCATGTGGTTTTTGTTTGTGTTCTGGTAGATTTATGAAACATGATATTCGAGCATGGAGTGTACTTGTAATGTATGCGTCTTATTATGGTTGATCAGTGCGGGAATTGAATTGAACAAAAAAAAAACCTATAATGAAAACGCCGTTTACTGGAGGCTACGCGAAGTTAGTAAACAACGTTGCACATTTAAGTTGTTTTAGATTGATAAAAAGAAGATGATGAGTTTAGAACTTTGACATAGTTTGTTGTTATCTCTTATTTGTCCGGTTATACTCATTCTTGCAATATCAAAATCTTAAATTATTGATTTTTGTCATATTCATCAACAGTCGAGTTGGATTTCTGGTAAAGTTTCATGTTTGTTGGATCAAAACCACGGGTGAATGGACAATTTCAATACCTGGAACTTGTCAATATCATTTATAACATACCGATACTGGTCTAGACTTTTTTTTTAATTACATAAGGTCTTTTGTATTTCGGCTTCAGCTTTTTATTCTCCCCAACCCCTTCAAGCAATAAAGACATAGAATCATTACTCAATTAGCCTCCAGTGTGTATATTGTATTGATCTATTTAACATTTTGGCGACGAGAGAAACAAGCCCTCGCAATCCTCCAATTTTTCAAGCCCTTGTAACCAGTTTCTAACAATATGTCCATCGACGACCTCAAAAACGCCATTCTGCATCTGACCGAGTTGATTTCACAGCAACTGCGCCAGATTTCCGCCCTTCAACAGACGAACGAAACGGCTGACGGCAACAAGAAAATCATCGAGTCCCTGGCCAACGAAATTCAGGAGTTCGATTTCGATCCGGATGGAGCAATCTTCTTCAACGCCTGGTATGCAAGGTATGAATACGTCGTCAAGGAGGATGGACGGCGTCTCGACGATGCGGCCAAACTACGGCTGCGTCTACGCAACTTCAGCCTTTCAGTGCATGAAAAGTACGTCAACAGTATACTTCCCAAGTATCCGCGTGATTTCAAGCTCGAAGAGAAGCTTTTCGGTCGGCCCGGTATCAATGCCTACAGTACTCGAAGAATGAAGCGGACGATTTAACGTCGTTTGCAGCAATGGTCAACAAGAACTGTGCTGCATTTCAGCTGTCGAAACTTTCAAGCGATCAATTCAAGGCTTTGCAATTCATCTGTGGACTCCAATCACCCTGAGACGCTGATTTCCGAGCCAGGTTGATTACCAAGCTAGAAGCAGCGACCGCAAACCAGGAGAGTAAAATTACTATGGATAATCTCGTGGAGGAATATAACCGTTACGTGAACCTCAAGCAAGATACTCAAATAATGGAGAGCAAGGATATACGCTCTGTCAACGCAATCACTCGAAACCAGAAGAAAACTGTGAAGAAGTTGTGTGTGTTCCCAAAATCCCATACTGGAATTGCGGTGATCTTTATTATACTTGCGACTGTCCTTTCATCAATCACACTTGCGTGAAGTGCAAGTAACAAGAACACAAGGAAGGTTGTTGTTCGAGCAACAAACCAAACCACGTATTCCAAGGAAGTCCGCCAACAGAAAAAAAAAGAACACAATAAAAAAAAGAGAATCACACAGTAGTAACAGGGGAGAAAGAGAAAATGCCTAAGGGGGGGGGGGGAAAAGCCGTTGCGCATGTCTTAGGGGGGAAAGGGGGGGCCTGGCTCCTTTAATTGTCGCCGTGGAAGGTAACCACGTTCGAGATTTTGACGCAACTTCTGCTACTGTGTCATACGATTTCCGGAAAGCCGATCACCGTAGTATCGTCGGCGTGCTGTCTAACATAGCCTGGGAGAGCATCCTTGATCCCGAAAACGTCGATTCCGCTGCGCAAACTTTTTTACACGTCTTGGTATATGTCATTGACAGGCACGTTCCAAAGAGAGTCCACCAAAAAGAGTCGCACCTCTCTTGGCAAACTAGCGAATTTCGAAAACTGAAATCGACTAAGAGAGCGGCTTTGAGAAAATTCACTAAATATCGTACGCTTGCCCTGAAAAACCACTACGTCAGGCTCAATCATGAGTTCAAGCGAGTCAGCCGTCGATGCTACTCGTCATATTTACGAGGGATTCAGTCCAAACTCAGGTCGCATCCGAAGTCCTTTTGGAAGCATGTAAACGAGCAGCGCAGAGATTCTGGCCTACCATCCTCAATGGTGCTAAACGGTGAAGTCGCTTCAACCCCCCAGGAGATATGCCGCCTGTTTTCCGAAAAGTTTTCCAGTGTTTTCTCCGGTGAGAGATTAACTGATGAACACGTTACATCAGCAGCTAACAATGTGCCACGATACGGTCAAGCACTGGGGATAATCGATATCAACGTCGACATGATTACAACCGCCGCAAAACAACTCAAGTCGTCCTTCAATCCTGGACCCGATGGTGTTCCGTCAGTATTCCTGAAGAGACACATTACCTGCTTACTGACACCGTTGCTGCGCCTATTCAATATGTCCGTCGTAAGAGGAGTGTTCCCATCCTGCTGGAAATTCGCACATATGTTTCCGGTCCACAAGAAAGGAAGCAAAGGAGACATGAATAATTCTCGTGGAATTACTTCGTTGAGCGCGATCTCGAAACTATTTGAGTTAGTCGACATGGAGCCTCTACTTTCTCATTGCAAGCAATATCTGAGTTGTGATCAACATGGTTTTACTTCCGGTCGTTCCACCACTACTAATCTACTGTGTCTTACATCGTATATCACGGATAGTATGGCTGAACGAGCTCAAACTGACGTCATATATACCGACTTGTCAGCAGCATTCGACAAGCTAAACCACGCCATTGCGATTGCGAAACTAGAAAAACCTGGGGTCAGCGGCAACTTTCTTCGATGGTTTCGCTCATATCTGACCGATCGACAGCTGATGGTCACTATTGGGAACTGCCAATCTGATATTTATCCAGCCACGTCAGGGATACCTCAAGGAAGTCACCTGGGACCGTTGATCTTCCTACTTTATTTCAACGATGTGAATTTGGTCATCGAAGGCCCACGACTATCGTATGCAGACGATCTTAAAATATACTTTCGGATTCGTATGACCGATGACTGCATCTTCCTCCAACGTCAATTTGAAGCTTTCGCCAGATGGTGCAACTTAAACAGAATGGTAGTTAACCCTGCGAAGTGTTCGGTAATCACGTTTTGTCGGAAGAAAGAACCGATCATATTTACCTACAGATTCGAAGGATCAACAATAGATCGTGTGAATCAAGTAAAAGATTTGGGAATTATTCTGGACTCTCAACTTTCATACAAGCAACACATCTCGTATGTGGTTCATAAGGCGTCGAGGACATTGGGCTTCATCTTCAGGATAGCAAAAAATTTCTCTGACATCTACTGCCTCAAATCACTGTACTGTTCGCTGGTGCGATCTACATTGGAGTATTGTTCTACAGTTTGGAACCCAAATTACAACAATGGTGCTGAGAGAGTGGAGTCCGTTCAACGACGCTTTCTTCGATTTGCTCTAAGGAACCTGCCGTGGAGGAACCAGTTTCATCTGCCCAGCTATGAAAATCGTTGCCTGCTGATCGATCTGGAGCTTCTCCGTACCAGAAGAGAAACCTCGAGGACGCTTTTTATCGCAGATATATTACAAGGCAGAATAGACTGCTCTGCAATCCTGGAGCAAATAAATGTCAACGTTCAACCTAGAGCGCTTCGAAACAATATGATGCTGAGACTACCTCTCCGCCGTACTAACTACAGCATGAACGGTGCCATCGGTGGATTACAGCGAGTATTCAACCGGGCCTCTCATCTGTTCGACTTTCACCATTCACGCCAGATGTTGCGTCGGCGGTTTACCACGTTTTTCAACGTAGCTTCCTGTGTTGAATAACTATATGACCGTTTTTATGCACACGTATTTTTATTATTTGTCCCTACGCTTTAAATTAATTTATTTTCAACATCATTGGGGCCACATTGAGCCTGTTGATGTCAATAACAAGTAAATAAGTAAATAAGTACTCAAGCTATTGAAGAGCAAGTACTTACCGTTTCCGGGGACATTCTCAAGCTTATTGCAGAATTCCGAAACGACTTTAAGACAACGGTATCTTTTCTTTGGGGCTTTTTTTTTTTGAGGGGACTGTTTAAAAATTAAAAAGGGAAAAAAAAAGGGGGGGGGGGGGGGGGGGGGGGGGGGGGGGGAAAAAGTGGGGGGGGGGGTGGGTGGTTTTGTTTGTGGTGTAATTTGGGGTTGGGGGGAAAAAAAAAAAAAAAGAAATTGTGTTTATAAAAAAGATAAAAAAATTGAATAAGTTACGCAAGTATCTTGTTAATGTATCTAACACATATCTCGGGAGCATTACAATTTCTGAAAGGCATACGAGTGTATTCGTTCTGCCCTTTTTCGACAATAAACGAGAAGTATTTACGCGAATCCTCATCAATTGCAACGTGATGAAAGCAGTTTTTCTTATCTCGTAAAGTACTGTTTTCAATTTCCATGATTTGATCCTCAATTACAGGAATCAGGAAATGATCACGTTCAACTAATTTGTTCAAAGCCCGAAAATTCTCACAGAGACGTTAAGTGCCATTTTTCCTATTAGTCCAGACCACCCTGCTGGAGCATGAAGAACTGCTCTCCCTAATCACGCCCGAATTTAAAAGTTCCCTAAACCGCTTTCGTCGCCATGTTATCCATTTCGCCTTGCGTTTGGCTGCTCAACCCTTCCTCCTTGAATCCGTGAAATTCCTACATTTCAACAAAAACACCTGTGGATACGTTTCTCAATTTTCTCGTAAGCCAGCGTAAATTGAAAAGGAAATAACATATTTTAGGGATGTTCACTAATTCTTTGCAATCGAGATAAAGGGCGATACGGTCAAAATTTGGTCAATATCAACTTGTCGTATTTCTTTCAATTTTGCATTTAAAAAACCTGAACACCCCTCATTTTGAAGGTGTGTGTGTGTAGAATGTTGCTCCTATTTTGATTTTGGAATTCACTCTTCAGTTGTCAAAATGCCGTCCAAGCAAGAAGAGCAGCGTATCAAAATTTTGCTCGCGCATCGCGAAAATCCGAGCTACTCGCACGCAAAGTTGGCAAAATCGCTAAAAGTTGCCAAATCAACCGTTACAAATGTAATTAAAGTGTTTGGGGAACGTTTGTCGACAGCCAGGAAGTCTGGATCGGGGGGAAATCGAAAACCGAAAGCCGCTGAGACGACAAAGAGAGTTGCCTGTAGTTTCAAGCGAAACCCTAACCTATCTCTCCGAGATGCCGCAAATAAGCTGGGTGTATCGTCTACAACCGTGCATCGAGCCAAAAAACGAGCCGGACTATCGACTTACAAGAAGGTAGTGACTCCAAATCGCGATGATAAACAAAATACGACGGCCAAAGCGCGATCCCGGAGGCTGTACACGACGATGCTGACGAAGTTTGACTGCGTGGTAATGGACGACGAAACCTACGTCAAAGCCGACTACAAGCAGCTTCCGGGACAGGAGTTTTATACGGCAAAAGGAAGGGGAAAGGTAGCAGATATTTTCAAGCACACGAAACTGTCAAAGTTCGCAAAGAAATATCTGGTTTGGCAAGCCATCTGTACCTGTGGCTTGAAAAGCAGCATTTTCATAGCTTCCGGGACTGTCAACCAAGAAATTTACGTGAAAGAGTGTTTGAATAAACGTCTGCTGCCTTTCCTGAAGAAACACGGTTGTTCCGTACTGTTTTGGCCGGATTTGGCATCTTGCCATTACGGTAAAAAGGCCATGGAGTGGTACGCCGCCAACAACGTGCAGGTGGTTCCCAAGGACAAGAACCCTCCCAACACGCCAGAGCTCCGCCCAATTGAGAAATACTGGGCTATTGTCAAGCGGAACCTAAAGAAGACCAAAAAAACTGCTAAGGACGAGCAGCAGTTCAAGGCAAACTGGCTTTCTGCGGCGAAGAAGGTGGACAAGGTGGCTGTACAAAATCTGATGGCAGGGGTCAAGCGTAAGGCCCGGCAATTCGGATTTGGAAAAGCGGAAGCCTAACTGAATATTTTTCCTGAATTTTATACTAATTGAACTTGAAAAAGAAATTTAATTTGATTTTTTAAATAAACGATTTCACCGATTTACACGCGTTTTCCCTTGACCAAATTTTGACCGTATCACCCTTTATATACTTGGTCATGAAGACATGAGGAATATGTACCAGGTACATTGTACCTATATTAATCTCATCACTTTGCAATTCATCCTACTTGAAATAAAACGATATACACGTGACAGGATTAGTTAGTAATGTTTGTTGTAGTTATTTAACGTAAGCAAACATTATTAGAAAACGAAACCGATCATTCAACTGCCCAATTGTTTGATTCATTGTAGGATGAATATAGGAACAATGAGATTAATATGGGGGTAGTTTCCCTATAAATTTGAATTTTGAACTACAATCGATACAATTTTCCTCTTTATTGATAGTCCCAGTTGCTTTTGAAAGAGGGTACTTTTTAGTAATAATTAAGTGCTTTGCGGTTTCCGTGTATGGCCAGGATTGCCATGATATTAGTTTTATAGTAGAGGGACAACAGTAGCAACTTGGTTTACACTGAAAAGTTTTACCACTGATCAACCACAATTAAGCACTACTAACTCTGTCTTTTTCAAACACTGCACGTTATGGTTGATTGACAATTCATATTATATCAGTAATCACTTCCTCTACAACAACTACCTACTACATGGCCCAACTAAACCAACCTCCACTGCCGCAAGTGTACACCAACAAATTACAAACACCATCATTCTTTGGAGGCTTAGTGAATTGTAATTCTAAAAACTACAGTTTCCTCATTTTACAGCATGCTATTTTTTCTGCAAAACAAAACTGTAGACTGTGTGATGCTAAATGTTTGCCCCAAATCGTTCCTTTTTCCAACCCGTAATTTATCTCGTCCACAGGTGCTCATGGACATGTTCTACCAGGGCGATAATTCGAGCTCAATGGCACCGAGCCCGTTACCTCCGACGCCCCGCACTAGTCTCAGCTACGAAGAAGTCGTCAAAGAGCTCATACATGACGAAAAGCAGTACCAACGAGACCTGCACATGATTATTCGGGTGTTTCGCGAGGAGCTGGCGAGTGTCTTCGACAAGCCCAAGGTTTGCAACCAACGCACAGTTTGAACCAACTTAGCTGTGAAGTAACATTAAATATTATTTTAGGAACTTGATCCCATCTTCTCCAACATTATGGACATCTACGAGGTATCGGTGACGCTACTGGGTTCGCTCGAGGATGTGATCGAAATGTCGCAAGAGCAAACTCCGCCCTGTATCGGTAGTTGTTTTGAAGGTACTTAGCGAGCTCTTTCTTGTATTGAATATGATATTTTGATAAGACATACTTTCAATCCCATACAGAACTAGCGGAAGCGGCAGAGTTTGATGTTTATGCTAAGTACGCAAAAGATATAACATCGGTTCAGGCAAAGGACGCCTTAGCAAATTTATTGGCTAAGCCTCAGGTATTTCGATTATTGGTTTTTTTTAACAACAATAATTAAAATCGTTTCTTCATTTCCTAGGCGAATACTTTGTTGATGTCGGCTGGTCACGGTTTCAGGGAAGCGGTGAAGTTCTATCTACCAAAACTACTTTTAGGGCCTATCGGGCATGCACAGTTGTATTTAGATTATATTAAAATTTTACTACAGCTTAGTCCATCACAGGAAGATAAGGAAAGCTTTGAGCAGGTTCAGGGTCTGCTGAAGCCCTTGCAGTGCGAGTTACAGGGCATATCCTCGCTGTTACCTAAGTATGTAAACTTCAATCGCTTGCTATGTTGGTCTAGTTGGTAACAAAAGGTTTTTTTTTTGTCTCACAGGGAATATTTTGCCAGGGTAAACAGTCGAGCTCGACGCCAGTCGGCAATCGAAAAAACACGCGACTTACAAAACAGTGTCGAACATTGGGACAAAGACGTTGGCCAGTGTTGCAATGAGTTTATTCGGGAAGATACTCTTGCCAAGCTCAGTTCCGGCAAGCGGCAAACCGAACGAAAGGTGTTCCTTTTTGACGGTTTACTAGTGTTGTGTAAAACTCGTCGGCAGATAGTACCGGGTAATAATTATGATTACCGGTTAAAGGAACGATTTTTCATGCGCAAAGTGGAGATAATCGATCGACCCGATACGGACGAGCTGAAGTATGCATTTGAAATCTCGCCACGAGAACCGACCAGCGTTGTACTTATTGCTAAAAATGCACAACACAAAAACGATTGGATGGCTGATTTGGTTATGTTGAACACAAAATCCATGCTGGAACGCATTCTAGACAGTATTCTACTAGATATCGAGAAGAAGCACCCACTGAAAGTACCTAGTCCGGACCTTTATGCATTTGCCGTACCTGACTCACCCTCGAATATAGTACTAGAGGAGCGAGAAGGCACGGGTGTCCCACTGATCAAAGGCGCAACGCTAACAAAACTGATTGAAAGGTTGACCTATCACATATACGCCGATCCCATGTTCGTGCGAACTTTCCTTACCACCTATCGGTCGTTTTGTTCGCCAAACGAGCTGCTTATGTTATTGGTTGAACGTTTTGACATACCTGATCCGGCACTGGTATACGATAGTGCGAACGATAAGGATCTCGTGTCAGACTCGGACAAGTTTCACAAGAATTCCCAACGGGAAGACTGGAAACGCTACAAAAAAGAGTACGTGCAGCCAGTTCAATTTAGGGTACTGAACGTTCTTCGGCACTGGGTAGACCATCATTTCTACGATTTTGAACGCGACGTCGACTTGCTGGAAGAATTGCTAAAATTTCTGGAAACAGTACGAGGTAAATCGATGCGTAAATGGGTTGACTCAGTGCTGAAGATTGTTCAACGAAAGGTAATTAAGAATGCAGGTTCTTTTTCTGGACAAATTGAAAATCTTTTTTTGTATAATTCCACAGAATGAAAGTGACGAGAGCCACCGGCAGATTACGTTTGCCTTCGGCCATAGTCCACCAGCGATCGAACATCACCTGCCGTTGAATATTGGTGAACATGAATTTAATCTACTGATGCTGCATCCCTTAGAACTTGCACGTCAGCTTACGTTGCTAGAGTTTGAAATGTATAAATGTGTATGTATTTCAATCCTTTTTGTGAAATTGGTAGTTGGGACTGGATGACTTAATGCGTTTGTATTTCAGGTGAAACCATCGGAACTGGTCGGCTCTGTGTGGACCGGGAAAGATAAAGAAACTACTAGTCCTAACTTATTAAGAATAATGCATCACACTACGAATGTAAGTACCCAACAATTATAAGCTGTAAAGTCTTGTATCTGTATATCTGAAATATGTACAACCTCTTTGCAGTTCACCCGCTGGATCGAAAAGTCGATTATCGAGGCGGAGAACTTCGAGGAACGTGTGGCAATGGCATCACGTGCAATAGAGGTGATGATAGTTCTGCAGGATCTAAACAACTTCAACGGCGTGCTGTCGATTGTGTCGGCCTTTCAGGGGGCGGCAGTGCATCGGCTTAAATTAACGCTGGAAGAGATTCCCAAGAGCTATCAGAGGGTGCTGGCAGACTGTCGAGAGCTGAACAATTCGCACTTCAAAAAATATCAGGAAAAGCTGCGTTCAATAAATCCACCTTGTGTGCCATTTTTTGGAATGTATTTAACCAATATTTTACATATAGAAGAAGGGAATCCAGATTTTTTACCAAATACGGAATTAATTAACTTCTCTAAGAGAAGGCGTGTAGCTGAAATTACTGGTGAAATACAGCAATATCAAAATCAACCATACTGCTTAAAAGTTGACCCTAGCATTAGGGTAAGATTTTACCGTTCTCTCTACATTGAGTTTTGATTATTTTTTTCAACACCGGTTTCTTTATTTACAGCATTTTCTAGAAAATTTAGATCCTTTTAAAGGAATGAGTGTAACAGAGATTCAAAACTATCTCTACGAGGAAAGCAAACGGATAGAGCCGAAGAATTGCCGTCAGCCATTGAAATTTGTGAGTACAGGTCAATTACTGCTAAATGTATCATTTTAATTTTCTTTTTATAGGCGCGAAAGTGGCCAGACATTACGCTAAAGTCTCCCGGTATTAAGCCAAGACGTCACAATAGCTCGTCGTTAAACCTACCGGGAACGTTACCATTCGTTCCCAAGACTTCTCCGGGAAATAATAACGATACCGGTGCAGAACAGCAGTCACCTCCGGCCAGCTCGTCGTCGTCTTCCGTGCTCGATTATTCGATATTTGCTCCCGTCAACATCCACTCTTCGTCGTCATCACAGCATCACCATCACCAGCAGCAACAGACGCACCACTATCAGCATCATTCCCAGGGTTCGATGCAATATTATCCGGCCCATCATCAGTCAGTTGGCCAACAGCAAAACCATCACCATCATCATCACCATGGGCATCAGCACAGTTTTTCCCAGTCAGTGGTAAATCTCACATCAGCGGCAGACCATCAGATGGCACCGGAGCTTCCACGACGTTCCGATAGTATTATCCTAACCTCATCACTATCGTCCCAAGTACAGTACAACCTCAACAATAGTAGTCTATCCGAATCCAGTAGCAACTCCGGTGGTGGAAATAAGCTAGTTCCCAGTCCACGCTATCCCTCGTCTTCGATGAGTGCGCTCTCGTCGTCATCGTCCGGCATAAGCGTTTCCTCATTTTTCGGAATCATGAGCGCATCGAGCAGTGATGGTAACAGCAACAATAATCATTCTACTGCTAGCTTTAAACACACGCCAATGCTTAGTCAGAACAAAGTAGTACCCAATACGTATGCTGAAGACAATACCTATTCGATTCTTTCAGCGTCAGGTCTAGGCGGTGGAGGCAGCCTTAGCTCAGCTGCAACCAATGCTGCTAGTATTATATCGGTAAGCGACGGTCCAGTTGCACCTCTACCGCCATTATCACATCCACTAAATGCGGCTGCAGCCATATCTCCAAGTGCGTCAATGTCCTCACCATCTGCCAGTTCATCTTCGACGGTAACCGCAGTGGGTGTGTCTTCCTGCAGTGGATCCATGGTTTCTGCACCACCAGCACCGTCCGGTGTCGACATTCCGCCTGCAATTAGTCCACGCACTGATAAACCAGCATATCCACCAGCGCCACCACCATTACGGAACCACACTGGGGGGGCTGAGTTTTGCTACAACACTTCCGGATTACCAAGCAGTACATCACCACATGCAACTAGCTGTAGTAGTAGTAACTTTAGAATAAGTTCAAGCAACACTTTCAAGTAAGTATTTTCATCAGATATTTGAATGTGGTACAAAAAATCTATTCGATATACCGTACTCAGAAATGTTGCCAAGAACCTGAAGATGACACATCAAGGTCTTTGATTTTTTTAAAATTAGAATTCGAACCTTGATTTTCGTCAATACATCCCAAATAATTTCAAGACACTCTTAAAACAGTTTTGAATCTAGCTCCTAAAAAAAATTCTTGAAAGTACTACTTTTGAAAAATTTTGTCTTTAATTTCCAGAAAAAAAAATCAAAACAGGTCGTTTTGTATCATTTTCAAAAGGTGCTTTTTTATAACAATATTTCGTAGTTTTTTTTGTATAGAAATAATGCATCCTAGCACCTTGATGGAATACATGATAAAAATGAGTTTATTGTAACATGAGACAATTTTGCTTAGAATGGTATTAAATTGCTGTACGGCTATCGGATAAAAGTAACTGAGTTAATTGATGTCCTAACCGAGAAATAACGTGCAAATGCACATTGAAAGTTTATTGAATAACTCACAGCGAACTAACAAACGATTGTGTTGCCCTAACAGGAATCAAAACTGTGATTACACTTCCGCAAGTAGCGCTCTCAACAACCGCTCGTCGTGTGACAACTCGCCTATTTTCCCGTCGAGTCCTAAAATGCATCCGACGGGAGCGACCAGCGCGTCGGCAGCGATAGATTTTAACAGCAGTGCCATTTCACCCTCGCTGTCCGCTTCATTTTCGTCGACCTCATCGGCATACCAAACGACCTACAACAATTCTTCAACAACGGCTGATTCGATGATCCTCAACACGACGGCGGCGAGTAGCGACTTTGGCCCGATTCCAATCTCACCGCACGTAAACGTACCAAATGCACACAATATTCCTCCTCCTATGCCACCTCCTCTACCTCCTAGGGTTAAACGAAAAGAGTCATCCGGGGAATCTTCACAGTCTTCGCAGGTACGGCAAGCGCCGGACGCACCCAGGGTGAGTGTTTTCAACAGATCTTGCCAGTTCCCGGGCAGTATTTTTAATTGGTATTATCTTCTGTTTCATCCACACAGCTTCCTCCGAGAGATATTAGTCCACCTCCGTTGCCACCGCGTACTCACATCCATTCGCATTACTTGTTCGGCAACGTGCAACAACAGCATCAGCTGTATAGCTCAGCTGCGGCTTGTGACAGCTGGAGTCACGTAAATGTATTCTCGGTTAGTGTAGTTACTTAAACTTACATATATAGGTACCGTAAAGTTGGCTTTACTTCTCTATCAGTATTCGAATAAGTGCTACTTATAAGCGTCCTACTCCATATTAACACTTGTTGTAATACTTGTAGTTGCCATTTATCGTAAATAGACGGAGGTACTGATAATAAGGCCCCTTAACATAGTCGGGCAGGCCTTCTTTAGCTCAGCTGGTGAATGTGCAGCTTCAGGACCATCCTGAAGATGACTGGGTTCGCTTCTCGGCTCGGTGTACATTTTTTTTCGGGTTGAAACATATTTTGACACCGCTGGACCATTAGGCTTTTTGACGTTTAATCACCTTTCCCTTTCTGGCACATGCAGAAGAATGATGGTTTGCTTTCCTCCAAATGATTTTCCTTCTTACTTGCACTCATGTTATCTAAATGGCGCTGTAGTGTGCGTGCGTTAAACGTCACTAAGCCTAATAAATTATAATTGAGAGGGTTAGAAGCAAAGGGTGTAAGTGACAAAAAGGTCAAAATTGATTTAAGTATGCCAAAAGATTGCCAAAGCTTCAAACTACAAGTATACCTCGATTATATGTACACATCAGGTCTTACAATGTCAATTTCGAAAATGGTTAATCAATCTCGGAAAACAATAACATCATTAGGCAGAATAATCGATTTGTCATTTCCGAGTATTCGGAATTGAAAGAGCTAAGTGTCGTATACATATAATCGAGGTTTACCCGTATATGCTATGCAAATTTGGTTCAGCTTTCACTACCCTGTCCCATTTTACAGCGAACAGAAAAAAGACTCGCCTCTAATTCACCATGCACAATCTCTTTTGCACTTCATCTTCCTTTAGCCCTCTTTTACACAAATTTTGCTTTTGACTTTAGATAAAGATAATATTTGTGTACATAGGTTCAAGTTATCACAACCAAGATAACATATAGACAAGTGATAGGAAAACCATTCACTAGAAATCTGTAATTTCCCGGAAGCATCATGTTTTTTTTCAATCTCGGTGGTGCAAAGTAATCTGAGTTTTAGAAAGGGGAAGCTAAACATGATTGATGAACTCTTTCTTAAAATCTGCTTTTCTGGTGGAGTTTTTCCTACCTTTAAATATCCTCTTTCTTCGTGTATTAGAAGCTTTTTTTTGTAGACTTTAATACTGCCTTTGGGATATGGAAAACTAAAAACAGGTTACTTCTTTAAATGGTAGACTTCTACATTGTCAAAAATACCCCTTTTTTGCAATGAAGGTTGCATTTTCTTGAAAATCATACGCTTACACTTTTCTAGAGGATGCATCCCTCTTACAAAATAGTTTGTTATTTGAAAATTTGAAAATTTCTTATTTAATGAACAGCTTATGTCAGCTTAGAATATTATCAACATTTGACAAAACAAGTAAGTTTTATTTTCTATATTTTTGCAACAATGTCTACTGTTTTATCATTTTCATTTAAAATACAATCAAGTTAAGCTTATTTCTAACAGAGAAAAAAAAAATTATATAGTTGTACTATTTATACCATTTACCTGATATCGAAACAATTATGAAAGTCCATCTAAAAGTGCATCACTAAGTTGAGGCACTAAGCTTAAACGCAATAAGCTTATTAATGCCCAGCAGAAGAAACGTGTACTAAGGGGTGAACGGTGACTTCACGGTACCTATTCGTTCCATAATGTTTGACTGTTTCAAAATGTATCCTTGCAGAAGGATGAATCTTCATCCTCATCCTCGTCGACGTTGACCCGCGATAATCTGAACCAGCACAATATTAGCGAACAACGGCTACTAATGTTACCGCACACGAGCACCATAATGATGCGCCGGAACTCGGCCATGGATCGCGCATCGAAAGAGAACGTACCAAACATAGCCACATCACCGTCCCTCTCCGGACTATCCAGCACGGCGACGGGTGGTGTTGTCTCCAGTGGAAACAGCGGAGGAGGAGCTGCTGGTGGTAGCGGGCCAGTCAGTTTACCACCGTCCGCCCTACCACAATCTGCAGCGAAAAATAAATCCGTTCAAAATTCACCAGTATCACAACAGCAGCCGGCTGTTTGCGGTCGACGGCCTAGGTAAGTTTTCATAGATCTTAAGATCTGAGTTTGCATAGTATTGTTTTTCTTAATTTATTTACCGAAACCGTTCCATTTCAGTACGAATATTTCGCCGCGATTTTCGCCCGGAGAAACAACGCCTAAATTACCTCCGAAGCCAAAGCAAACCAGTCTGTCGTCACATTCAGGTGAGATAAATTTTAGGATAAAACTATAATAGTTTTGTTTAATTCATCTAAACTTTCATATTCTTTTAGATCGAACAATGTTTCCCTATCCTAGCACAAACTGACCAAACGGGAAAGGTTGCGGGCGGCATTTCTTACGATAAATGGTACGGTGTGTGCGTGTGTGTGTTCGTGTGAATCAATCTTGCAACAGGTTAGTAATGTGCAACATATCTCCCAGTTGGAGGGTGTAGAGGAAGTGAGAGAGCAACACATAGTAAGAGCTGTTAGGAGGATTAATCAAATACTATCATCAGCGTTCCGTAATTCGTAACAGAACTTTTAGCTGTTATTAGAAGAGTGAGGCAAAATATCAGACCGAAAATGATTGATTGGCACAAAGTTAGAAAGGATTTCGTTTTTCCTGCTGCATTCTACCTAATTGCATGTTGCAAAGATAACAAAAAAGAAATCCTAGTAGATGTGTTGTAATTATATCTTTTATATTTTATACCGATTCATAAATTTTATGATTTTTTTTTCACGACAGTGTACATAAAATGCTTTATGTTAGGGCGAGACGACTTGAAAGGAGAAAAGTATACAAAACAAATAAAAAGTGCCATAGTTAGAGGATAGAACGAGTGAATTTTTTTTCTGTTTCAAAGAAGTATAAGCATGTATGAAACAAACAAAAAATCATAGCATAGAATCTGGATTCCATACTATTCTCGCACATATGAGGCCATCTCTTGTAACGAAACGAAACAAAACAGAAATTAGACGCAACAATACGGTGTTCCTATATTTGCTTAAATTACTATATTAGATTGGAATGATGTTAGGGTGGAATAACAGGTGATAAACGGGTGTAGGTCGTTTCTCTAATAGTAGTAATTTATTTTAATGGAAGAATCGAAAAAAAATAGCAGTTTTAACGGGTATCCAGCTTCACAATTAAACTAGACCCATTGTTGAAATTAGTTCGAGAATACTTTCAATCCGGAAAGGATCTTTATCTGCAGTTAAAAGACGGGTTTGTATCGGTGACTTAAAATTACAAGCTCTCATTCTCGGATACGAATGATATACATTTGGCTTCTCATGAACAGTCGTTACGACTTGACTCCATAAAATCAAACAGTAAAATGATGGAAAAGCCAAATCTCAATAGGCATAATTTTCCTATTCTTGTTTCAATGCAATTTTTTGTTACATTTGCTAGAATTTGGTAACATTTAATACAATCGTGTAGCATAAGCTTAAAATTTATATTAATCGAAATAATATTATTGATTATAGATATTATGGAAAATCTACACAAACATTTTTTTTTTTTTGAGGATCTGATAGATCCTGAGAAGGTCCATGACTAGTTCACAAGACGATTTGGAAAAAAGTGTTCAGAAAAATTGATAGAAGCCTGTACAGAAATTCTACTGTTATTCATACAGAAAGATGCGAACAGGGAGATCTTCCTCAATTATTGAAATGGTAAACGGAAAATTATGGATGTTGCGTACAGGAAGATCTTATAGTGATAGAGCAGTTGAAGCAAATATAGAGAAGAGAAGCTACACGTAGATCTAGCGGAAGTTTTCAGAAGGATCTACAAAACTATAGTAGAAGTTATGAAAGAAGTTCACCAGAAACAAAACTCGGTTAGAAGTCCTTAGTAGAGTTGCCGGCGTCGGTGATGTAGTGGTAAGCGTGACTGCTACTTGGCACCCCAGTAGGGTCTGGGTTCAATCCCAGTCGACGTCGGTGGTTTTTCTGAGGCGAAATAATCTGGTCACGTCTTCCTTCGGAAGGGAAGTAAAGCCGTTGGTCCCGGTTCATATTCATGAGTCGTTAGGTAGGGTCCAGGTGGTGGAGTCGTCTTCCTGGCGTCGGTGATTGTCACCATGTGAGGAAATAGACCGACGTAAAATAAAGATTAAAAAAAAAAAAAAGAAGTCCTTAGAAAAATCTACTTGAAGAATTGTCCGGTCCGGCACGATCTGGGCCTTTAAACTTCTTAATTCAGCGTCTTCTTCAATTTTTGGACGTAGGATTGCGGAACATTTGCCTTTTTCACCGCTTCCCTCGACGACAGCATCAGGTTCCGCATGAAAAGACATGCGTTTATGATCCGCTGGCTTTGCGGGTATGACCCTTCCGAATATCCGAGTGATGCATATACACGTATAATAAAAGTTATTTTCGTGATATACCAACATATAGGTAACCAAACAAATCGTGCAGAATGCAAAAATATGACTTATACGTGCAAAAGTGGAAACTATAAACCTATAAACTTAACATTTTATTATTAAGGAATAACATGTTGACCTCAAACCTCTCACCTTTTTCTTTTATGACTAGCCGTAGATATTTCTTCAACGCTTCGCAACCTGGCACGCACCGTTTGTTAGGGCATATTGTCCCACATTGAACTAGAGTTTCTTGGAAGATTCAAGAGTGCGACCTTTTGTGCTTCCAATTTTACTGAGCATGTATCCCTATGCAAAGAAATCCAAAAGATTGAGATCTGGCGATGATGCAGGCTATTCTTGTGATGATATAAAATGGGGCAAAATTTAGCGATACTTTTACTTTCAATTGATGAGAAGGGGCAGAATCCTGTTGAAAACAGTAATTTTTGTCTGAAATCGATTTCATCGGAAAATCAGCTTGCCGCTGCAGCAACTCCTTACTTCGAATCACTCAAGCCTTCTTTTGTTTTCTGTTATTCCGTGAATTCGCTGCAATCATTTATTACGCTTTGAGTTTGAAATCATGGGTGATGATATTCTGGATCAACGTAAGGGAAATGTGCAGATCCTTGCGCATCGGTCTCCCTGATTCTGTCGGATTTCTGCGAATTTGATGCAATTTTGATCCTAATCGTTGGATGAGATCCATGCTTTTTATTTTTTATTTTGTACTTACCCATCTCGTTGTACCTTTTTATGGTGCGGAAGATAAATCACTCGTTCACCCGATGTGTTTAAGCCGTCTCAAGGTCTCATACGGTTTAAATTTCTTCAAATATAAATCTACTACCAGCTCTTCTTTTGCGTACATTATAGCGTAACCAAAACAAATCGCATCCGTCAAATGCCTGATCATTATACGTATAATGAAAAATATGCACATATCGGTAAACAAATTTGTACAAGAGATACACTGAGGCTGAGACAAAAAAAACACTGACAGGCAACCTTTGCCACCCTGTAATACGACTTAATTTGTGACGCAGTTCGATGGACTATAAATCGAAAATTTGCACTCCACCAATAATATGCGATTTCGACTTAAAATGTAGGAATATACGACACTATCTGAACAGTGTTTTACGAATTCTGATTGTCTGGGTGTTCAGCCTTCCCCCAAACCATTATCGCGCGTTTCGTATCGCGCGTGAATGATCAAATCGCGATGCGCTTGATCTGGTGATATCACGATGTGCACAAATGTGGTGACAAAGGTGAAAAAATGTAGTCAAACTTGCATCTTGTCATTTTATTTTATAAGAGGAGAACTCGATGAAGTCGATGCAGTACTAACCACAGAGAAACAAAAGCGTTCCCGAAAATTTAAACGGACCGTTTTCAAGATTTTTACCTTTAAACGTGATTTAGTTCATGATTACGTGATTCAGTTTACGGTGTATTTTAGCTTGTTCTCGAGGTCATGACTGCAGTTCACGGATCTGGGCACGGACTTTTTTTCCGTGGCAGGAAAGCGTTGAATTGATGGCCGACTTTTTTTTCAACGACTGATGTAGGAGTATTGTTTGGCAACATTTTTTTCGTTTAAATTTTTTCTCAGATATGTGCAAAACTAATATTTTTCCTTATTATTATTAAGATATGGACAGAGTTGCCAATAATATTTGAAAAATATCTGACAGGTCACGAATAAAAAGTCGGGCCAAAACACGAATCAGTAAAATGCAGAAATAAGCACTACATTTGCGTTGCTAAAAACTTTTAATTTTTTTGAAATCTTATCAATCAATCAACAGAAAAAAAAAAAGTTTTTGAGAGTATCAGAAATAAAATGGACAGTATGTAAGCTGTATTCCATCAACTAAATGTATTACAATTGGCACAATGAATAGTATATTTTTGTCAATTAAAGATGTGGCTGTTCCAGATAAAGCTGACATAATTTTAACCCCCTGAGTATGGGTAAAGAAGCCTACCTTAAATCACATAACAGTCCAATATGTAAACGCTGGCCTCGGAAAAAATCTCCGTTGAAGTTACTACCCAACTACATCAGTGTCGAATAACCACTTGTTCACACAAATTTGGAGAAGTTATTCAGCTTTCTAGAAGAAAAAGCTGAACAACTTCTCCAAATTTGTTTGAACAAGCGGTTATTCGATACTAATGTTTGTTGGGTATTAGGTTTTTTTTTTGTAAATATGTGTAGCTCGGATGCTTTGTAAGATAATCTATTCTAATCTAATCTAATCTCACACAAACTCAGCCAATTTTTTAAAGCATCCTGGAAAATGCCGACTTCCTGAACACATCATTTTTCTTGTCACCGGCCAGGCCAACTGCGTAGCATGTGCCGCAGAGAGGATTCAAGAAAGAGTGTCTAAAATCGCACTACTACTTCGAATCAAGAGAATGGGTTAAATAATGCGATAATTTGTATTTTATCGTTGGGAGCATAGATGCTCTAAAGATTAGTTTATGCTCCTTTTGCCTGTGGGTGGACTTTAAGCATGTGAACCAAAAGTCTGGCAATAGTTTGCCAAGGTTATAGCGCCTTATCTCGCTAACTGAAATTGAAAATTGAAAATCACACATAAGTAAATTCGTCTTCATAAAACCTCACACCCATGGACCGCTGCTATGCTCCCAATTTGAATGAGTCAGCTTGTGTTCCGCTCAGCTACATGTATGCATACATTTATTCAAATAGGCAGCAGAAGAAGAAAACAATCCATAAAGAGAAAGAACGTTGGACTTTCCGAATCGATGATTGAGGCAAATAATCCCATATAGGTTATTTTGTCCTCATCATTTCTGAAGATACCGTTGTATAGAGCTGTTGGCAACCCATTTGCCCGGCACCGACTGGTCGCTCAGCATACAAAAGGTTGCAAAAAACATCGCATCGGGGTTCGTCTTTTGAGCCTCGGCCATGAAGATAAAAATAACAGCTTCCAACACCAAAAATGCACCAGTAACCCCCGAAACTTCATTACGCCCGCGAGGGCCATCTAACTGCAAATCACTTCACTATATTTCACTTCCAGCAGAGCTACAAATTTATTTAAAAAAGCACTATTTTCACGCTCGGACAGAAAATTGAGTCCGCACTTTACAGTGTTCCCAGTAACTCCAAAGCTCGGATGCTTTGTAAGATAGGCAACACAAATAATTTGTTTTATCAAATATGATTAGAGTCTATGCCAATTGAACCGAGAATACTAACTCAAAATTTCCGAAATTCCGTAAGGGACTGACTTGTGTTTATTGTGTTGATGAAGGTATGGGTCACTTAGATTCGCAAAACAACCTCCAAGTAGTGATTCGTTAGCCGGGAATTTGGTTTCTTGTTGTTTAGACAATGTTACCCCAAATTCGAGCTGCTATTTTCTTTTATTGAGATAAACGGGCTCCATTAGTGAAACGACTTACACCTTTCAACTTAAAGTGCAGACCAATAAGAACAGCCAATGGAAGAGGGTGCAAACAAATGCAGATTGCATTCAGGAGTTTAAAACACATAACAAAGAAATGCAAACTGTAAACCACAACCATTGAAAACACACAAAATAAAGTTCGTAAATACTGAAACCAGCTGTAATAAGTGTTTCACGGGGCCCTCTGAGAAACTCCGACATTAATTTTTTTTGGGTAAACAACATAAATAAACATACGCAATTTGTTGTAAGAGTGGCATAACTGAATAAACAAGTTGAGCCGAGGTTGTGTATGTCTGTGCAAAAGACGAGAAAAAGAGAGAACAAGTGTGATATATTTTCGACAAAGTGAGGTGAGCGCGTGTAGATGGTCTGAGAGTGATAACATGGAAACAAAACGACAAGTAAAGTAAAGCTAAAAAATGTAGGACGTTTTGCAGCGAATGTATATGCAGGTATAATACTTCATGCAAAAAAGAGCATAAACAATACATGTTACTGTAAGTATATAATACAACAAAACTGATTAAAATGATAAAATGGGCCGTTTAATGAAGTATATAAAGATTTAAAGAATTGTGATTGAATAAAAGCAGAGTTAGTATAATGAAAGAAGCGATCCAATATAGCAGAAACCCCTGAAAATTATATATTAGTATTATTATAACAGCAAAAAAACTAAACAAAACAGAAACAAATTGTGAATGTAACACATGTAAATTTATCAAAACTGGTGTTTGAGCAAAAATCATGTTGTTATCCAAGTGAGAGAAAGAGAATACATGGAGGAATAGGAATGGGAAGAGCACAACTTAAATAGAAAAAAAAAACAAAAGAAGTACGAGAAACGCGAAGCTGTGAGGAATGTAAAATTGTTGAAGAAGATAATATACAAGAGTAAATCAGATAAAAAAAGAAGTATCTTATCATCGTTGTATGATGCATATATGGATTTATGTAAAAAGCGAGAAAAAAATAATAAATTAAAAAAAAGGAGAAAAAAAAACATATATGTTTAAACAATTGTGAAAAGAAAAAACTTTTTCTTGTTCCGAACTCGGTTCCCTTGCTGTCGGGTTTTATTTCGATAGTAACCTTGGAAATTGCAGTCATCATTGGGTTTTTTTTTGCTTAACAATAATGTATTAAACAACAATACGTGAAAAACGTGTAGCAATTAAGAATGGATTTAGACTTTCAGACGATTTACAATTCTACACATATGTTCATTTTGGATTGTTTTCTTCAGCACCTCTGCATACAGATGGAAATAGCTGCTCTAATCTACATAGGTGAGATTTTTAATTATTTATTAACTATATTTCAGCCTGCGTCAAATGTTTTCTTGAGTTTTGATGTACATACAAGTGCGTGTAGAAAATACTGTTTCCTGGAAGTGCGTGACGGTCATTTAAATATAACTACATAATCAACATTAGGTATTCTGGGTTCCCTTGTAGATAACTTTCTCTTTATTCTATGGCTAGGCGTCTTTAATTTCCAATTATCGCATTGTTTCGTCTTTACCGCGAAGCTAAAGCAATTCAATTTAGGTTAAAAAAAATTCTTAAACCACATAAATAAATAAGTACGTAAATAATTGACACCATATTGAATGGTGCTGTCCTGTTTGGTATAACTATCACCAGTATATAACTCAGTATGTATGTGTGTATGTATTAAATCTTCCACCCACTGGCCAGAAGTGATTGTATGGAAGAAATTTAACAATCCTGCAAGTGGTCATTGTAAGCAATTTTAGTCCGGGTGCTAAAAGGTGATGGCTCTTGTGCAGATCAGCAACCCGTTACAGATTGTGAGGAAAATCAAGCCCATTCCGAGGTTGGTTTCACATGGTGGGCTTCGAAGTCAAGAGGTTAGCGGCATCACCCGTCGTTTAGGCGATTGCCATGAAGTGAGGGTTTGATTCCCGCTCAAGCCCTAGGAATTTTTCGCAAAACGAAAATGTCCATACCGGTCTACTGGGTGTTAGGTTAGGTTGTCCGTTGTAACTCGCTCTATGTTCAATAATTCAGACTGTGCAACATCGAGCTGTAGACGGTGTTAATGTCTTTATACACAGAAACAAAGCGTTCACGAAAATGAAAACGGACCGTGAACTAGATCACATTTTCATGATTTTTGCCCAAAAACGAGATCTAGCTCCCGATTACGTGTTTAAATTCACGGTGTATTTTTGCTTGTTCTCGAATTCATGACTGCCGTTCACGGATACGGGCACGGATTTTGTTTTCCGTGTAAATAAGCCCCGCATGTAACCATAAGCGTTTGCATTTGGATGAGGTATCGTGACCATTGTGACACACTTCCAGATCTGCACAGTGGGTGCAAAAAGTATTCGCCTAGCTGCTCGTTTTTCCAGAAAAAGACCAATGAAGAACGCGGTAGGAACAAAATAGTACACCCAATGATCAAATGTGTTAGAAGACTGATCAAGACATCATTATTGGCCAAAAAGAAAAAGAAACACCATTGCTTAGCACTAATTCTAAAGTATTTGTTCATTTGAAAACAAAATGTCATTTTAAAAGCTTATGCGAGAGTAAAACTTCTTTGCTGACGCATGAGTAGAAAGTAAGAGGCATCATGGGTCGAAAAGATAAAGAGACGAGCACGGAGGAAAGAAAAAATATTCTGCGTCTGCATAATCAGTGCAAATTCCCGTTCGACCATTCAATCGCTAATTGATCGCTTCTGCCTTAAAAAACACTGCAAAACAAACTAAAAAAAAGCGGTCGTCCTCGAGCGTTAACTGAACACGACGAGCGGTTTTTTGTACGAGATATCAAGAAGAATCCGAAAAACAAGTGCTCCCAAGTTGTCAAGTTAGCTGGAGTGAAGAGGCATAAGGTATGTATCAGCACAATCCGGAATACTTGCAAGAAGTATCGATATCATGGCCGAGTTGCTCTGAGAAATTTTGGGTGAGTAAGGTAAACCGTCAGAAGCGGCTTGACTTTGCCAAGGAGCATCAACTTAAGACTAAAGTATTTTGGAATCAAGTCATGTTTTCGGACGAAAGCCAATTCAACATACAATCCCCCTTCATTCTACTCAGTGACTGAGTAGAATTTCAGTCCTTACTCTTTATGTCACACGGAAAAGTTACTTAATTTTCGTAAAAAGTTGAGCAACTCAAAAAGTGAGTTTATCCACTAACGTTTGCATTTAAAGAAATGGACAAAAATTGTCGATTTTTCATGGGTTTACCTTCACCCGCACTGACGAAACTACCCATGCAGCATCAATCATAGTAACCCATGAGTCAGCAGACAAAATTTGACAGCTCTATCGGTCGAACTCTAACCGTGATGGCAAAAACAGTTAAGCAACTCGGTTCAGAAGTGTGCGCGTTCAAAGAACGGCACTCCACCGCGTCGAAAGCGCGCATCGTGCGGCACTTTGTGGACGCCGGATACGCCCGTTCTGGCATCTACAACATCTGCCCAGACAACCAAAATGCACGGATATTGAAAGTTGTTTTTATGATATACAAACATATATGTAAGTAAACATATCGTATAGAATGCAAAAATATGGCTTATACGTGCAAAAGTGGAGGACGTATACGTGCAAATTCCATTGGTTTCTTAAACGAGTTGATTTAATATCGTATGCCATTGAATTTGTAATAACAAATCCGACTTAAAAAGTTAAGCGATGTATATCCGATTTAGTTTGTGACGCAGTACGATGAATAAATGACACATCGTATATAAGTCGAAAATTTGCACTCTTTACGATTTAACTTAAACATAATACGATAAAGGCCACAATTAATTGCGATTTTGACTTAAAATATAGGAATATACGATACTATTTGAACACTGTTATACGACTTGTGGTTGTCTGGGTGGGTACTATTAGACAACAATCAGAGCATCGAAAGAAAGCCCGGCTCCGGACGGCCGACGACCCTGAGCGACAATAAGCTCCTAAGGATGCTGAAGAGGAAGACCGACGGAAAAGTGGCTACATTGGTGCGTGCGCTTGGCCGGGAGGTCGGTTCAACCGGCCAAACAGTGAAAAAGTACCTGGCCAACATGAAAATACATGTCAGGAAGCGGAAATCGCGTTCACTGCTTTCGGAGCTGCAGGTAATGACGCAGCGGCAGCGGCTTAATACTGCTCTTCGATCCACCGAAGAACATATTCTTAAAATCCCGATGTAGACCTCCGTGTTTACTTTGTGGCGTTCTGGAATGAACACCGGGTTCATTTTTTGCTATCGGAAGCCACCAGTCCAAACACCATGACAGGATGCTTGGTCCGATACACGTTTTTATGCTCGTTGGTCACGTCCTTTATTGGGAGAGAACTAATATAGCGATCGGTTCTGGAATTTGATACGGGATTGTCGGTTAACATACTCTCATCGATTAACAGGATTACTGGATTTTTCTCTTGAGGAAGTTCAAGCTTTTCCTACGTTGCCCGGCTCGTCCCAAGCAACACAAAACGGAGATTATTGGTTGCAGCAACTTGATTGTGACCCAATCGAGTAACATTTGAGTTATTTCAACCGATTTGCAACAAATGTTCTGCTAGGAGTGGCTTGCCCACAATGATTACGTTGTGGATGCATTTGCGTGAATTTGACAGTTTTCCCATGGGCTGTCAAATTTACGTCAGCGGAATCGCTTACGTATCTATTGTTGGCAAGTCTTTAACGATCTTCCGTGCCGTAAAGTCGCTGATCCCGTGATCCTTCGCCATTTTCCTCATTGAACTTAGTGGATTCGCCCGAATCTTTCTTTTGATGACAGTGATAATGGCTGATCTCGTACGACCTGTGGCCATCTTCGCAAATAGTTGTCCTTTCTTTTCTCGGTCTAAGACACTTTTCACTGCCCACCGGGACACTCGCACGGCAATTGAAATGTCTATTTGCGACATTTGCGCGTGGGACAAATCACGAATTCGTTGTCACTTCGTAATGGTGCAACCAGCGGGTGGATAGTCATGAAGAAAACGAATATTTTTTTTAGGCTCAGGAAGTACTACACTGAACCTAAACATCATGCCAAGATCGGCTGAAAGGTAATTCTATTGCGCCCTTTAACGAAAAGCATTCGGAATACGGATGATTGTCTTATGGTTAGATCCGTATGACAATCATCATGTTTCGTATGACAATCAACCAAATTTAAAATGATATTTGTTTCAAAACTGTGTAGATCATTAGCGATTTATGAATAATTTGAAACAATTCAACGACATAAAATTATTTCACATAACATTTCCTAAACCGTTGAGCAAAGATTGCAACGGGAGCACAGAAATTGAAGGAGTTAAGGAAATATTTTTCCGTGACTCCGTAAGAAGCGAGCGGTTTCGATCCTTTATTCGTGATGTTACCAGTTCTGGTAGAGATTGATAGGTTTTTACCGAATGATGTAAAATGGAATGTTTGTCATCCTCGTTTCAAATGATTTGCGTTATAGGGCTTTTCCAATGCAATACGCATTCGATTTTAGGATGACGATTTTTCATACAGCGTGCATTCGAATTTAAACGGGAGGTCTATTCACTTCGCGTATTATTAGTTGTTCAACATTAGAAGGATAATCATCTGGTTTCTAGAAAATCGTCCTCCACCTGCATCTATTATGCGATTTCAATGTCTCGATATCAACCGACGGAGGATTCATTCGATAAAAGAAGGATGTTTGGGTTAAGTGTAAGACCGTAACTCACACCAATACACTCTCGAATATTCTGTCAAAATAACATAGCGAATAAAAAAAAAAACAAAGATACTTGTACCAAAAGGTACTGAAAAGCGCAAGAGTGCATGGCAAGGTGCCGACTGTAAGGTGTACTTCCGAACTAGGGATTCTACAACAGTGAATAAATTTCAAACCGCTAGTTACACATTGATTGATGTTGGAACTCCACCAGCTCGGTCAGAATCCTTCGAGCATCGATCAAGTCGCACACAACAGTAGCTTGGATGAAGAAAGGAACTGTTCGGGCGCAGCCAAGTCTCTGTAACGATTGCTACATCAATGTTACGTTAGTGGAGAAAGTCGAAAAATTCGGAACGTTTGCTGTGAATGGATCTACCGTTCCAATTAACCAAATTGAGTGTGGTTGAAATAGACATGGTAAACATATTTTATAATTAGAGAGAGCTAGGAATTGTTGCTGTTTGGTGCGACAGCCTTCAAGACGTTGGAACAGATCCATTGCCAACGAAAGAAACTCAGTAGCGGTAAACAGATCCAAATTTTTTATTAGTACCTGATTGTGTGCTCGTTCCTTGGAGAACATGGGAGAATAACGGACCTCCTGCGATCTTCGAATTATTTCCATGCACTCTTGAAGGTGTGTACCCAGGTACCAACGGTGGTGGGCGTGATGAGGGAGTCTTTTTGGAAGACTTTCGACGATTGGCTTCCAATTGTGAAATATAATTTATACTTTTTTGTAGTGGTGGGGGGAACTAGGGGGGGGGTGTTTTTACTCTGCGTGGGGGGGAAGCGGGGGGGTGGGGGGGGGGGGGGGGGAAAGGGGGGGTGGTGGGGGGGGGGGGGGGGGGGGGTTTGGGGGGGGGGGGGGGGTGGGGGGGGGGGGGGCCGGGGTGGGGGGTTGTTGGGTGGGGGTTGGTGGTGGGGGGTGGGGGGGGGGGGGGTGGTGGGGGGGGGGGTTTGTGTTTGGGGGGGGGGGGGGGGGGGGGGGGGGGGGGGGGGGGGGGGGGGGGGGGGGGGGGGGGGGGGGGGGGGGGGTGGGGGCCCAGACAACCAAAATGCACGTATATTAAAAGTTGTTTTGATGATATACAAACATATATGTAAGTAAACAAATCGTATAGAATGCAAAAATATGGCTTATACGTGCAAAAGTGGAGGCCATATACGTGAAAATTCCATTGTTTTCCTAAACGAGTTGATATGATATCGTATGCGATTGAATTTGTAATAACAAATTCGATTTCAAAAGTTTAGCGATGTATATCCGATTTAGTTTGTGACGCAGTACGATGAATAAATGACACATCGTATATAAGTCGAAAATTTGCACTCTTTACGATTTAACTTAAACATAATACGATAAAGACCACAATTAATTGCGATTTTGACTTGAAATATAGGAATATACGATACTATTTGAACACTGTTATACGACTTGTGGTTGTCTGGGCAACTAGTTGGACTTCCCAGGCGACGCGTCCCAATGCATCGCAGACAATTCTGGGTTTTTTTTTTCATTAGGGCGTATATAAATGGAGAGTTCTCTCGGGGCTCGCTCTTTTTCATTCTTAAGCGCCTTTATAAATTTGGGGAGTTTTGGGAAAGAGACAAAAAGGGGGGGGGGATAAAAAAAAAAAAAAAAAAATAGGGGGGGGGTTGGGGGGAGGGGGTTCGCCCTAATGAAAATAAAAAACCCTAGAATTGCCAACAAAGTCGTGGGTTGATATAGCCATTGACTTTATGGGTCCTCTTCCTTCTGTCGAGTATCAACTGGTAATTATACATAGAGACAAATTTGATACTCAATATTACTATTATTGGGGGTTAGGATGACTATTGAAGTATAGTGATTTTTGCCATTTGCCATACTGTCGGAATAGTCCTTGTGACCATGATCATAGTCAAAAATGCCATGCACGTGGTGAATTCGACCATTTTCATGGTTATTGTAACCATTATATGCGATAGTCATCCTGACGATGATTTAATTGTCGGTATAACGATAGCATTTTTCTCATAGTAGACTACTTCACTGCCGTTCTACGCATAATTGTACCATGTTCTATGGGTCTCCCTATATATATGGAACAGTAATGTACATGGGAAGTTTTGTAGGTACAAATCATCAGGTCGAAATCATGACTCGTATGACTGCTCATAAAACTGTTGAACGCTTGAGTAAAGAGTATCCCAGAACTATTACACACGACAATGCAAAGCAGTTCATTGGAAGAATACAGCAAAATACACGGAATCGTTCTCAACCATTCCGCACCGTACTGGCCACAGGAGAATGGCCTAGTGGAGCGTCAAAATAAGTCACTCTTGAAGAGGTTACAGATCAGCCACGGGCTCGGCAGGGACTGGACAAAGATTTGAAGGATTATTTGATTCTGTACTACACGACTCCACATTCTACAATTCGGAAGACACCGACGGAGTTATGCTACGGATGGACAATAAGGTTTAAGTTAACAGCTATTGCTGACATTGAAACTGCACCTCCAACCTCTGATGCGAAGGAGTCGAACATTGCAAAAGGCGATACAGTACTAATGGAAAATCTCACTCCTGGAAATAAACTATCGACCACATTCATGAGCACTAAGTATATTGTTTTAGATCGATCGGGTTCCAGAGCTACGGTAAAAAAATTTGATTCCGGTAGAATCTGCGAAAGGAACCTGGCGCATCTGAAAACGCTACGAAGTAACTCGAAATCATCTCTAAAGAAATCCTTGGACGCCTCTGATAAATCTGGTTCTTTAGAAACCCGGAATACTTCAGCGTACGAAGACAATTTTGCCGGATTTACCGAGGAAGAATGTGAAGCTCTGGTGCCTGTTGTTGATACTTAAAATATTACAAAATGAAGATTTCCTTGACAAGTGAAACTTATTGTTACCAAATTATATAGAAGTAAAGAGGTATCATTATTTAAAAGATCATAAAAAATTCCAAAACAATTGAGATGTGCTATCAATAGCAGTAGGCTATGCATATATATATATAAAGTAAGTTTGAGGAGAATAAATTGTGCACCTGGAAGAGAAAGACGTGTCTCTTTATTACAGTGTTATAAGTTATTTCTTGTTCCGGAGTACCACACTAGGTAAACAAATATTGTTGTTAAGAATCAACACATCTTAAGCTTGTATTACACTGTTTGTCCAATAGCCAAATATTTGGCATAGGCAGCTAGACAGCTGACAGATATCATAGATGTTTGTCAGATGCCTATCTGCCTATGACAAATATTTGGCTATTGGACAAACAATGTAATACAAGCTTTACGAATCGCGAAGCGAGACATAAAATATAATCTTTTTACGAAACTTAGCCGCAGACCGCGGAACAGGAATCAAAGAAACCATTTTCCTAGTTTATTTTTGATGACCGTGCAGCTGTGATTAACTGCGGGTGCGACTTATTCATATCTAAATTCAAGTTGTTTGAAAAATCTCAAGCTAGCAAATCAACCTTTGAAAAGTCGTGTTTAATGTTGTGGATCCGAATTCATCAACTTGCATCGCTCTCCATCTTTTTGCAGTAAATCTTTAAAATCTTCATTATTCTTCTTTCTATCTAGTAAGCGAGCGCGCATTGCACAAAAGCACAACGAAAATTTTCCTGCATCTTAGATGGAGTCGCACGCTTCGGTGATCAATCCACATCATCAACCGAGCTATTTTCCGTTGCTCTTTACCTCTGCAGCCTTTGCAAAGTTTGACAATCTACCTAAACAAAACATGTTTAAGCTGAATCTTTTTCTCTCCGATACACTCAAACGCGAGATTTAAATGTTATTATTAACTTATTTTGTGTAACTTTCCAACATAGTGTCCATGCCGGCTCTAAGGTTGTACCAAACAGGATGTGCCTTAAGTTTTGCTATTTAGAAGCAAATTCATACCATGGTAATATTAGTCTTAGTAAAGATAAAACATCAAAATTAGGACGGAAATTATATCTCATAAAATAAAACACAAGTATTCCTTCCTGTATCTGCCATACTAAGAGCAACGTGTATTCTATGTAATGTGCCGTGGGGACGTGCGTGGGAGGGGTTGTACGAAGTCAAATAACAGAACGAAACAATATAAGTCTTAAAAGGAAAAATGAAATTAAACCGTAAACAAAGAATCGATCTTCAGTTCGTCATTCTCAAATTAAAAAAAAAAACCTCGCGAGTAAAAACTCTTGCCTAATCAAGTCTTTTTCTCCAGCCATACCTCATTGGTTTTCTTCACTACGTGTTTCCTAACAATCGCTTCCTTCCGCGCGCCCATGTTATAACGCCATCATCTCCTGCAGCGACTTGAGATAGGCTTCATGCAACTTCCGAACAAAGTCCGCATCGTGCTTGATGAGATAACTGATGGCCTGGATGAGCTGCACCTGTGTTAACGGTTCTACTGCACCGACCATTGGAAAGAATCCTGGTGGGGGGTGATGGTTATTGTTGGCCTTTGAGAGCAAATCCGCTACCGAACTGTTTTTACCACCGTTAGAGTGCTCCTGATGCTTTTTGTTTGCCGCATTTGCGAACAAGTCGGTTAGCCCCTTCACTGCGTTTGTAGAGCTAGGTGCAAACATTGTCGGTGGCATTAAAGCCGGTTTAGCACCACTTCCAGTATTGGGAGCCGTGTTTAAAATCGACCCCGAGTTATTCAGAGGGTTACTCATGGGATCAGATTTCTTCAAAAGTTCATGCAATGGTTGTTGATGTTGTTGCTGATGCCGAGATTCTATCTCACTGATTTCAATGGGTTTTGTTTTCGGAATCGGTTGATTGTTATTGCGAACTGCCGACAAGTTCGTGGTGCTAAGAAATGTGGCCAATGGGGAGCTTCCCAGCTCTTGTGCTGGCGCTGGGCCTGCATTTATAGGAATACCCATAAGCTTCAAACTATTCTCGAGCTCATTTACATCTGGTGTAATTTTACCGGGAATATTTGCCTCCTTTTGAGGTGTCGTGGCACGATGTTGTTTCTCTATCTGCTCGAGCGTGTGCACTGGATTGGACATTAAAGTTTGAAACAAGGGTACTTCCGAAGCCGCAGGCTGTTTCGCTGCTGCAAAAAAGTTGACAACACTTTGTGGCGTGTCGGGAACAATGTTGATGGCGGCAGAAATGTTTCTGCTCGGAGCTTGCTCTTGCTGTGGAACTAAAGTCGGTTTTCCGGTGCTGTTGTTGAAATCTTCTTGAGCTTTGGTTAACATTGAAAAGATATCCACGTTGTTGCCTAAGGAATGTTATTAACATTAAATATTGTACTTTATTTGGTATTCAGTCAGTTCCTACCTGCTCCATTTCCGTTCGCGTTTGTTTTCCCCATTTCGGATTTCTTTTTGCTGCTAGGATTGTTACAGCGCTCGACAAGCTTGGCAATGATTTCCCGAATCCGATCACACTCGGAATTATTGTAAAACCAGAATCCTCTTATGCGTGCCCGTTCGTTGCGATACAAAAGAAACGGTGGCTGGGATTGAAGTTCGATCTGACCGTTAATCGGTTCCACAAGAGAGTTTGTATTCAGCCGATTGTTGATAAAAATACTGTGATAGGGTTCCGCGTTCCGACTATAGATAAACAATGCTCCCTCGATATCCGTCTTCTCCCACTCGTTTTCGGCGGTATTGAAGGTATAAAATGCAACGTGTGCAGATGAATTTATTATATCTTTTGCATATGGATCTGAGCGTTGAATAGCAGCTAAGTTCATACGCAATTCGGTCTGATCGGCCATCACTTTCCAATCGTCACCAGTTCCAAGTTGTTCCCGTTTTTTTTATTATTATTTTGTCCTCCGGAGAATGGTCTTGGAGGGCAGTGGGTGAGATTTTACATCTACGACAGTTACTAATACGATTAACACTTTAAAACAGCAAACTACTTCCTAAACGCTAAAATTTTCGGTTTTTCACTTGGAAATACAATAGAACCTCTTTCGCACACGCAAAAACCTTGCAATCCGGAGCGAAGAAAAGCGATGATGGCTTTACAACTTTTCCGCAATGATGACACATCTGTCAGTGCGGCGCTTCAAACGGTCAATGATGACTTTAGAACAAACACGGCAAAAGGAACCAATGCAAAATTGGGATAAAACTTTTGACAAAGTCGTACCTTATATTAGAAATCTAATGCCTGGGACAGACATACAACGTACAGCGTTGTACCATAGACTAACTCTAAGACAGGAGGTCGAAAAAAAAATTTTTTTTTGGGGGGGAAAAAAAAAAGGGGGTGGGAGAGTGTTGTGGTGTGTTTGTTGTGTTTTTGTTGTTGTGGTCATAAGTATAATACTTATGACAGACATACAACGATGACCGTTGTACGAACTGTCAAATACTTTAATCCAGTACAGAAAAACACGTACTAGACTAAAGGAGTACAACCAACAATCAATGTGCAACTAGCGATTTTAAATTGGTTCACTGTTGTCTAACCCCTAGGTCCGAAGTTTACCTTGCAGTCTGCACCTTGCAATAATTCTTGCGCTCTTCGGTACCTTCCGGTACTAGTATCTTGGTTGTTGTTTTGATTCACTATGTTATTTTGACACAACATTTGAAAATGTGTTGGTGTGAGCTACGTTGTTAGGGGCGAATCATTGAGCTTGGGACCGAGCTTGGGACCGATGTGCTAGTACTGACTGAGCCAAAAAAAATATCGTATTTGTTCGGGACCTACTGGTCTTAGAGTTAGTCTATGGTTCAACGCTGTACGTTTTATGTCTGCCCTACACGGAGAAAAACAAATATACTAAAAAGCATAAATTCTATGCTAAAACCATATTCGATCCATCCAGTCATTGGAATGAATAAACCAGGTTTATGCATTGATGAGAATAAATCAAATATATGCATTCCAATGTATTTATCAAATTTATGCATTCCAATGCATACTTTAAATATATGCATTGCAATGCATATTTGTATAAATATATGCTTTCTAATGCATAAATCAATAAAATAATAAAATATATGAAAATCAAAATTGTAAATTGAAAAATGAAAAAACAACTGATAAGGGAACACAAACATACAAATGCATTCCGATAGACCCCCGTATCCCAGTTATGTATGAATCACATTGTTAGCGCGTCAAAATGATGCAAAAATTAGGAATCTGTGTGTTCAAAATTGTGCGGAATGAACAGGGTTTATAAAACATCACTATTTTTATTATTATTCATTATCAAGCATAAAATATAGTCACTAGACATAGACATATCTAACAAAAATAAAATCTATCCAACTCACAGAAAAAAGGACCTTGTTTCACTTCAGGATTGCGATTTTCAACTTTTTAATGAAAAATATTCGAAACAAATTCTTCAATAACATATTCAACACATTCCTCTAACACAACATAATTCGTCTACTTCCGCGAACCGCATTCCGAAAGTAGTTTGGATTCGCACATACTTTTCACGTGCACTTGGTTAAAGGCCTCTGCTTGCCGTAAAATTTTCCTAATATCACCAATCCATCAGTTTTTATTCGCATATAGATAAGCTGTATTGAGCTCCTAAAGTATATAACGCCGGTAACGCAATATGCGCGGAAAATAATAATTATCTAAAATGTATTGCAATGCATAAAATATATTAATTCAATGCATACTTTTTATGCAATGCAGTGATTTAAAAGGAATAAAGCGTAGAAAGTAATATATAATATGCTTTTCAGCATTTTCGATTTTCTCCGTATACGGGAATCGATAGCCGCTGCGACCTGCAGAAAAAGGAGATAGCCGCTGTTTAGGAACAGAAAAAGGCGTGAAGCCGCTGCCCTTTGGTAGAAACCAGGCAAAAGCCACTGTTGTAAAAAAAAAGCAGAAAAAACTATAAGGGACAGCCCAATGGGGTTGTACGCAAAGTTGACGTAGGACTACGCAGCTATCTAATTCCCATACACGTCAGGGCCATCCGCTAATTGATTTAAGTCAGTCCTGAAAAGGGCCAAGACAATTCTATTGTACACTCTCTAGAAAGCATTTGGTGGCTCTTAATTATGATACGGCCCCAGTTGTATTTTCTACGATGGTTGAGAGGGCCACTATCTCTAACGCGTAGAAGATAGTTATGGATCTGTTGGTTCATTGGTTGTTCAACGCGCTTTGCCATTTACTCCGGGACGCGGCGTTTAAAGCAATGCCATGTTCAGCCGGGGCGCGGTAATGGAAATTTCAAACAGCACAAGAGAAAATGTTAACCAAATAAACTCTTTAATTGGAAAATTGATTCGGTCGTCTTGAAAAGGACGGATTTAGTTGACGGGGGAGAAACAGTTCGCGATTGAACTTGGGCTTTCTTTCTTGGTTCATCTCGTGGGATGATTGATTCTTGTCTCGTTGTCACGGGCGGCTTTTTCCCGCCAACTCGTAGGCTTCAGCAGCCATGTTCCTCACAGCGAGGTTGACGGAAGCATCGGCAACAACAGCCAAATGCAACAAAGTCTCTCTGGGCAACGACTGCTCGCCGCCGCCAACTGCGATCCTAAGACCGCTGCGCAGCTTAACGACTGTCGTAAGACTGAATCAAAATGTTCTGCTAAAAGCTATGAGGTAAAGGGGTCGGATGCTAGTGCACGAAAGAAGGCGGTACCAACGAAGGCAATGTGATACAAATTGCACCAAAGGGGAAGAAATTCAGTTATTGCGCCACAATAATTAGTTTTAATTACTGCACGCTTGACGAATGATTTTCTTAACAGAAATTTGCCTTAATTACTTGCTGTCACCAGCAACTAATCCGCTATGCACAACTAGGAACTACAACGAACTCAACCGCATGGTCGGTCTGAAGTGTCACAGTTCGGTTCGAATTATCCGTTCTAGAATTTCGTTCGTTGGTTGTTCAACCTTCTTTGTCATTTACTACGGGACCCGACGTTTAATGAATGCTATGTTCAGCCGGGGCGCGGTAATTGAAATTAATTTCAAACATCACAAGAGAAAATTTCAACCAAATAAACTCTTTAGTTGGCAAACTAATTTGGTCGTCCTGAAAAGGACGGATTTAATTGATGGGGGAGACACATGGTTCGCGATTGAACTTGGGCTTTCTTCTTGGATCAGCTACTCGTCGTTGCGGGTGGCCATCTTCAGGTGACGTGGGATGATTGATTCTTGTCTGGTTGTCACGGGCGGCTTTTTCCCGCCAAATCGTAGGCTTCAGCAGCCATCTATCTCGCAGCGAGGTTGACGGGAGCATCGGCAACAACAGCCAACTGCACCAACGCCTCTCCGAGCAACGACTGCTCGCCAGTACACCCTCCATGGTGCTTGCTGCCGCCAACTGCGATCCTACAGCCACCAGCCACTGCGCAGCTCCACGACTGTCGTAAGACTGAATCAAAATGTACTGCTAAGAGCTATTAGGTAATGGCGTCGGATGCTAGTGCACGAAAGAAGGCGGTACCAACGAAGGCAATGTGATACATATTGCATCAAAGGGGACGAACTTTAGCTATTGTGCCACAATGATTAGTTTTAATTATTACACGCTAGACGGATGATTTTCTTAACCGAAACATTTCTAATTTGCTTGCCACCGCCAGCAACCAATCCGCTATGCACAACTAGGAACTACAACGAACTCAACCACATGGTCGGTCTGAAGTGTCGCAGTTCGGTTCGAATTATCCGTTCTAGAATTTCGTTCGTTGGTTGTTCAACGTTCTTTGTCATTTACTACGGGAAGCGGCGTTTAATTAATGCTATGTTCAGCCGGGGCGCGGTGATTGAAATTAATTTGAAACAGCACAAGAGAAAATTTTCACCAAACAAACTCTTTAGTTGGCAAACTGATTTGGTCGTCCTGAAAAGGACGGATTTAGTTGACGAGGGAGAAACAGTTCGCGATTGAACTTGCACTTTCTTTCTTGGTTCATCTCATCTTCATTGCGGGTGGCCATCTGCAGGTGACGTGGGATGATTGATTCTTGTCTCGTTGTCACGGGCGGCTTTTTCCAGCCAATTCGTAGGCTTCAGCAGCCATGTTTCTCGCAGCAAGGTTGACGGAAACATCGGCAACAACAGCCAACTGCACCAACGCCTCTCTGGGCAGCGACTGCTCGCCGCCGCCTACTGCGATCCTACAGCCACTGCACAGCTTAACGACTGTCGTAAGACTGAATAAAAATGTTCTGCTAAAAGCTGTTAGGTAAAAGTATCGGATGCTAGTGCACAAAAGAAGGCGGTACCAACGAAGGCAATGTGTTACAAATAGCCTCAAAGGGGACGAACTTCAATTATTGCGCCACAATAATTAGTTTTAATTATTACACGCAAGACGGATGATTTTCTTAACCGAACCTTTCCTAATTTGCTTGCCACCGCCAGCAACTAATCCGCTATGCATAGCTAGGAACTACAACGAACTCAACCACATGGTCGGTCTGAAGTGACGCAGTTCGGCTCGAATTCCGTTCGTTGGTTGTTCAACCTTCTTTGTCATTTACTACGGGACCCGACGTTTAATGAATGCTATGTTCAGCCGGGGCGCGGTAATTGAAATTAATTTCAAACATCACAAGAGAAAATTTGAACCAAATAAACTCTTTAGTTGGCAAACTAATTTGGTCGTCCTGAAAAGGACGGATTTAGTTGACGGAGGAGAAACAGTTCGCGATTGAACTTGGACTTTCTTTCTTGGTTCATCTCATCTTCATTGCGGGTGGCCATCTGCAGGTGACGTGGGATGATTGATTCTTGTCTCGTTGTCACGGGCGGCTTTTTCCCGCCAACTCGTAGGCTTCAGTAGCCATGTTTCTCGCAGCGAAGTTGACGGGAGCATCGGCAACAACAGCCAACTGCAGATACTACTCTGCACAGCTCCACGACCGCCGGAAAACTAAATCAAAATGCGAAGGTGTACCCGTTATATAACATTCATGGCTGCCTAGGAGACGTTCCTTACTTAAATATGAAGTCTGTGCGCGGAAAGTACTGTGTATTCGGTAAATTTACTATGAAAAATCGATATTATAAGACATCACTTCATATTTGCGTTAACTTTATTAGTTGCATGTTAAAAATCAATAGTTTGAAATATTTAAATCGAAGCGTAGAAAATGTTCCGATCGATTGGTGCAAACATTTTGGAAATCAATCGTGGAATGACTTAGTTATTAACGTTCAAAACCTATATATTTTTCGTGACGCTCCAAATTTTCGCAATTCGAACGTGTACCCCAGTATTGAAAACACAGACGTAGTCCTACGTCAAAAAACTAAGGTAAAATAAACACAGTTGTCTCCATAGCAACAATCATAACATGTATCCATAGAGACACGTATATGACACTGCATACCCAAGTAACCACAAGCATTATATTATTGCTGTTATTAAACACAAAATCAACATCATTAATGCTGGATCGCATCAACTCAACAGTTGTCAAGTAATGAAGCGTTAGATTAGCTTTAAGAATGTAATGATGCATTACCAATGCAATGATGCATTACCAATGCAATAATGCTACTTTGGCAATGTCTCATGGCATTACAAAAGATATAGCATTAGTTCGATCTTAGTGGGGCCCTTTTCAGCTTTAATCCACCTTCAATGATGCACTAGACGTAATGCATATGCCCTATATATGCAAGCTATTATAGCCTCGTGGTTACTTGGGTAATATAAAAAAAAAACTTTACAGAAAAAATATGGAAGGTTGGAATATATCCCAATATAAATTCAACCATCTACCAGAAACGGATATTCGCAAGGAATGGTTAATATGGAAGCAAAATTTTGAAGTTGTAGCTGCTGCAAGCGACGAAAAGAACAGTACAAAGCTGAAGAACATATTGTTGGCGAAAGGAGGTTTGGAACTGCAAGATCTGTTTTATTCCCTCGATGGTGCTGACGTAGTTGAAGATAAAGAAAAATAAATCGATCCATATAAGACTGCGATCGAGAAATTGAATGAATATTTTTCTCCAAAGCAGCACGATTCATTTGAGCCTAATGAGTTCTGTAAATTAATGCCATTTACTTCCCAGGATGGAACACGTGAGCAGTTGGCAAGGTTCTTAATGCGTTGTACTGAACAAGCCAAGAAATGCGAATTCGGAAAAACTCAAGCTGAGAGTCGGGACTTGAGGATCATTGACAAAATCGTTTTCTACGCGCCTATGGAACTAAAGGAAAAACTGCTACAAGAAGAAACACTTACGCGGACGAAAGTTACGAGAATGGTACATTCGTTTGAATCGATCAAACATCAAGCTCAGATAATCACGAACACAGAAAACGAGGCTGCCAATAGACCAATAATGCTGGATCCGAATTTTTTTGTAAATCGTATTTAGGGAAGCATGAGGCATTCAACTATCGGGACGTGTTACAGATGCGGGCAGCAAAATCACTACGGTAACGATCAACAGTGTCCAGCCCGAGGAAAGAAGTGTGAGAAGTGCAATAAAATTGGTCATTTTTCGAAGGTGTGCCGTTCTGCTTCAAAGCGGAAACCATACGGAAACGCAACTTTCATTCCACCACCAAAAGGTTACGGAATTTTGTTCAATATTACCAACAATCAATGTGCAACTAGCGATTGAAAATTGGTTCACTGTTGTAGAACCCCTAGGTCCGAAGTATACCTTGCAGTCTGCACCTTGCTATAATTCTTGCGCTTTTCGGGACCTTCCGGTACTAGTATCTTAGTTGTTGTTTTGATTCACTATGTTTTTTTGACACAACATTTGAGAATGTGTTGGTGTGAGCTACGTTGTTAGGGGTGAATCATTGAGTTTGGGACCGAGCTTGGGACCGATGTGCTAGTACTGACTGAGCCAAGAAAAATATCGTATTTGTTCGGGACCTACTGGTCTTAGAGTTAGTTTATGATATTACCAAGCGGAATTTTGACAATTGATATGCAAGGAACGAAATGTCACCTTTACTTACGGAATAATAGAGCAAAATATTTTGCCGAAAGTAAAAGCAACAATCAATATGCAACTAGCGATTTGAAATTGGTTCACGTTGTAGAACCCCTTGGTCCGAAGTACATCTTGAAGCCAACACCTAACTATACATATTTGCGCCTTTGTTTTAATTTGCTGTGTTCTTTTGACAGAATATTTGAGAGTGTTTTCGTGTGAGTTCATTATTAGGGGCGTATTATTAAGCTTGGGACCGAGCTTGGGACCGAGCTTGGGACCGATGTGCTAGTACTGACTGAGCGAAGAAAAAAATCGTATTTGTTCGGGACCTACTGGTCTTAGAGTTAGTCTATGGTAAAAATGACAGCTTCCATTAGTTTGCATGGAAACCTTACAAATTCCAATTTTATTTTTCGTTCTTTTCAGGTGGATACTGCTGCAGAAATTTCTTTTCGATTCTTTACTTTTCCGTTTCAGTAAATGGAATTTAACATGGGTTTGGGATAGAAAAAGAAATTTCTTTCGAACACGATACCGACCTAAGGAGAGGAAAATGTGAGAGCAATAGAAGCAACGGAGAATACAAAAGAACAACCGAGTTTCATCTATAATATTGGAAACGGCGACGAATTTATATGGGTAAAATTGGTGGTGTTCTTGTTCAGGTGCTGATTGATTCCGCGAGTAGCAAAAACATTATTGATGATACTACATGGGAATTTATGCAAAAGCAAGGGGTTGAAACGTGGTCTCCAAGTCGTATGCCTACTACAACTCTGCGTGGATATGGACGGAACGCTAAACCAATGGTGCTCGAATTCATGGTGACTATTGAAGGTGCCACCAGAAACTGTGAACAAGTTGCCACATTCATTGTGGTTGTGGGAGGCTCACTACCTTTGCTTGGAAAGGAGACCACCAAACAGTTGGTTGTACTGACGATTGGGCTTCCTAGTGTGGATACGACGGTTAATATGTTGGTACCAGAAGAGAAGCGACCATTTCCGAAGGTGAAAAATGTGAAACTTCGAATTCCAATGGATATTAGCGTTGTTCCAGTGGCGCACCGTGTAAAAAGACCACCGATTGCATTGTTGTCGAGAATCGAAGACAAGCTGGCCCAACTGTTAGCTACGGACATTATTGAACCAGGTACCGGACCAGCTGTTTGGGTCCATTAGTGACAATCGTCAAAGGCAACGGAGATTTGCGACTTTGTGTCGACATGCGTCGTGCAAATCAAGCGATCCAGAGACAGCATCATATGATGCCAACGTTCGAAGACTTCATGCCCGCTTAACTTCATCGAAATTCTTTAGCCGTTTAGATATAAAGGATGCTTTCCATCAGGTAAACAAATTGGATTCCTATAAATAGTCAACTATAAGTAGATGAATGAAATATTTGTGTTATTCTATATAATTATTCCTTTAAATAGATTGAATTAGACGAATCTTCAAGGTATATTACCACTTTTATAACCCATAAAGGATTATTCAGATGTAAAAAGGCTGATGTTTGGAGTATCATGTGCTCGTGAAAAGTTTCAGCAAATTATGGAGCAAGTTTTGTCTATATGTGATAATGTCATCAATTTTATAGATAACATTATGATTTTTGGGGCTGATGAAGAAGAACATGAGAAGGCATTGCACAAGGTTTTGGCAGTTTTGAAAAACCGTGGTATTTTGTTAAATCACCAAAAATACGTATACAAGGTCCAGGAGATTGAATTTCTGGGCCATTTATTGTCACATCAAGGTATTCGTCCAGCTTCAAGCTAAATCGATTCACTACAAAAATTCCGTGAACCTTGCACTTCAGAAGAAGTTAGGAGTTGTTTGGGGCTAGTAACTGACGTCGGACGATTTCTTCCAGATCTTGCTACTAAAACTGCTCTGCTTAGACAACTGACCTGCAACGACAGAAAGTTTGAATGGAAATATGAACACCAACGTTGTTTTGAGCAATTGAAGCATATGATTTCGGATGTCTAAATTCTTTCATTTTTCGATAACTCGTTGCGTACTAAAGTTATAGCAACATAGCCGATGCTTCTCCGGTTGCTTCAGGAGCAATATTGGTTCAATTTCCTAACGAACATGATCATGAGTACCATAGAATTTCCTAAGCTAGCAAAAGCGTAACGAATACCGAAAAACGTTATTGCCAAACTGAAAAGGAAGCACTAGCATAAGTTTGGTTAGTTGAGAAGTTTGCTGTATATCTAATCGGTAGAAATTTTGAGCTGGAAACTGATCACAAGCCACTAGAAATTATGTTTGCTCCTACATCTACTCCTTGCGACCGGATAGAAAGATGGGTTTTACGACTAAATTCATTCAAGTTCACTGTAAAATACCGGAAAGGAACGGGAAATGTTGCTGATTCTCTATCACGATTGGTACCTCCGGAGAATTGTGATGATTTTGAAAAATCGTTTTCTTGTTTTGGCAATTTAAGAGTCCGTAGCTATAGGCATGGGTTGACATCGCGATAGATTTCATGGGACCGTTACCGTCAGGAGAGTATTTGCTGGTAATAATTGACTATTTCAGCAGGTACAAGGAGGTAGAAGTCATGTCACGAATAACGTCTCGTGAAACGGTGGATAGGCTGAATAAGATATTCATTAGACTTAGGTATCCTAGAACCATCACTTTGGATATTGTAAAGCAGTTTATAGGACGACACTTTGAAGAATACTGGAAAGTACATGGAATCAACCTGAATCATTCTGCCCCTTACTGACTACAGGAAAACGGACTTGTAGAACGCCAAAACCGATCGCTATTGAAGCGATTACAGATAAGCCACACCTTAGCAAGAAAGTGGAAGAAAGATTTAAATGATTATCTCATTATGTACTATACGACGCCCCATTCATGTACAGGTAAAACACCAACTGAATTGTGTTACGGTTGGACCATGCGTTCTATACTTCCATGTATAGAGGACATCGAAACCACTCCTCCTACTTCAGATTACCGAGATCGTGATTGCATTCAAAAACAAAGGGGAAAAGATCGCGAGGACACCAGGCGACATGCAACGGAATCCAGTATCCAAGCGGGCGACACTGTTTTAATGCAAAATTTGACACCATCTAACAAATTACAACCAACATTCGACTCAAATAGATATACAGTTATTAGAAGAACAGGTCCAAAGGTAACAATCGAGGATTCAGGAACAGGCAGGCAATGTGGCACACGTTAAGAAAATTCCACCACCTGCAACAACTTCATCAACACATGATGTGGAAGAACTTCCAACAACTTCAACCAATCAAGAACAGGTAGCAGGGACGTCTACCTCCAACACAAGTGTAGAACTCGAGGAAAACTCGAGGAAAAAGATGAATCAACTGAAATCATCGAAAGAGAACCCTGAGTTAGCACATTACCCAGAAGATATAGAGATTATATTATTTAATTATGATTAACTTAAAAAAAAAAACAAAAGGAGATGTGATAGTCCATAGATTATAAGTAGTAGGCTATGGGAAATATGAAATATAGAGACAGAATAAATGTAGTGACTGACGTGTACGGAAGTATTTTCTCTTCACTCTGAACCCGAAGTACCACAGTTTGTAAACAATACTGGCGTAAATAGGATAGGGTTGCCAGGTCCCTAGTTCCTTCAAATGTTTCATTATTATTTAGTTGTTATTAGTTGCTTCATTTGATTTCTGTTATTTAAATGTATATTTATAGGGAAAAGTCTGGTTGACAATCACCGTGAAAACCCAACTGTTACACGCAGAAAAAAATACCGTCACAACAAAAATATTCCAGGTATATCCAAACATAAACTTAGTTTATTCTGGCAGCAAACATAAACATGCTTTATTTCAAATATATTCTGTTGAACTCGATTTTTGAAATAAAAATCATATTATTTATTTAACAATTATTTTCAACATACTAATGATAGAAATAAACGTACAAATTTTTAATTTTACTTGTTGCGTTCTAATTTTTTTTATTCTATGAATCTTGCTGATTTTAATTCTGGATTTGGCTTGAATGCTAACAGGTTCCAGGTTCAAGAAGTTTCCTCAGAGTTTCACTGGTTTCACTATTGGAATCGAGCAAATAACCTTCCAATAAATGTGACGTTTGGCTCATGTTGCGAGCGTCGAAACTTTGCCTCGGCCTCACGTTCTGGAGAGGGAAGTACACGCACAAATTGACCTACCTGACGAATGTATCGTTGAAATTAACATGCCTTGAATTTGATTCAAAAACTGTTATTTTCATTCGAAACATGCTTTCTATTTACTTTAAATGATCCTTATGGTTCAAGTTGAACATCGATATTTTTAATTTAAATGGACGAAATTTGTATCCGTATAGTACTAGCTTTTTTCTAAAAGGGGTTTAAAAAAAAAAAAAAAAAAAAAAAAAAAAATTCCCCAAAAAAAAAAAAATTTAAAAATTTTAAATAAAAAAATTATTAATAAAAAAAGACGGGGGTTTTTTTGCTGTAATATTTTTTTAATAATAAAATAATTAAAAAAAAAAAAACGAACCGATTTTTCCGAAAATATTCTAAGTCCACGTACACAAGCTCCCTGATCTGTCAAAACTTCATAGATGACGCCATCGTGCAATGATCTATACTAGCAAACACGTTCATCGGCCATACCTGTATTGAAACGTGAGCTCAGCTGATCCAATGACGTTTATACATAAACGTCATTGCAGCTGATCGCCGCAGAAGTTTTACACTACCGTAGATTACAGTCTGTAGGTTGCAGAGAAAGCTTGGTGTTGATGAGTTTCGTACACGTAACTGTATCCATCGTATCCACAGCAGCTGAATGATACAATGAATGAGACTGTATTCAGTAATAGCAGCGTGTTCCTTACGTGACTATACTGTGCTCTCCTCTATCTTTCTATAAGGGTATTGTGGCTATATCATAATAGCACGCGCATGATAGCAAAACAGTTACAGATGTAAGAGTGTTGAGGTCGAGGACAGTGGCACTGGCAGCTTGTGGTTAAGCGGTCTACCGTAAGCAGTCGATTACGAAGTGAAAGCGACGATAGATCACTTCGCGTTAGGATCGAAACGGTCCATTGTTTCGTAAAAGAACATTCCAGCCGACCTAGTCTTCTAGTCGTTTAGTATAGTTTAGTGCTGTCATAACACGAAGTTAAAGGTCTTTTTTCATTAGTTATAACTGCTAGCAGTGCTTGTGAAGATGTCTACCAGCGACAAGAGGCGTGAAAGCCGAAATGTGAGTATACTACAATAATTTATTGTCTGTTTTGCCATACATGATGACGTCGCAAAATATATCAACTATTAGCGAGTAGTATAGATTTGAAAAAAAACTTGCGAGTGATACCTGTTGTGATTCACTAATGAGAAACTACCAACCATCGAATGATATTCTTTCGCTTGCAGAAACGGAACAAATCCACTCAAATCATGAAGGACATAGCGTATAGTTTATTCTTCAATTTCTTCGTGATTGTACATCTGCTAGTTGATAGACTAATAGAACGGGTCCTAAAATGGTACTGGGGTCCGAGTCGAATGCGTTGTCCACCACTACAGCGGAAGAACATAATTGTGACCTACAGTGTCCAAGAGCTGGCAAAAATGATTCGAACCAAGGAAGTAACCTGCTTTGAAGTAATTAGTGCCTTTATCGATCGTCTAAATGAAGTTAATCCAGTTGTGAATGCCGTTATGGATGGGCCTTTCATTGAGGCACTGGAAGAGGCAAAAGCTATCGATGATCGTATTCAGCGAGGTCTAGTTTCGGAAAATGAATTTGCTGAAAAGCCTTTTCTAGGAGTTCCCTTTACTACGAAGGACAGCACTGCTGTTAAGGATAAATTGCATACGCTGGGCATTAAAGCGCGGCGACATGTAAAAGCCAAGGAGGACGCTGAGTGCGTAAGACTAATGAAGGAAGCGGGTGCTATCATTATTGCTACCACCAGCATTCCAGAAATAAACCGATGGTAAGAGTGAAACGTGCGTGAATCTAATGACCAAATCGATTTAGGATTTTGTTTTCCCTTTCACAAATGTTGTAGGCAAGAGACGAGAAATAATCTGATCGGTCAGACCAACAATCCATACGACAGTCGGCGCACGGTAGGCGGATCGAGCGGTGGAGAAGGAGCTCTGGTTGCAGCTTGTGGCAGCGCCTTTGGACTAGGTCTAAAATTGCTTTTCTCTTGCTGATTAAGTATACAGTCTGTTTAGTTTCTTTGGTAGTTTGTAGCTTACAGGCTTACTGCTGGAGATTTTTCTCGAATCTAGTCGTTTGAAACCTGTTTTCTTCAGTTGGGCTTTAACATCTTTCATATTGTCATTAGGTGACGGGTTTTTATAGCATTTAGTTTTGGAATAACATTTTACATATCCAGATAATTATTTAGTTTATATTCTCCTAATTTGTCGACACTTTTTTTATAGCCGTGAAACACATTGGATAAAATTCTGAAAGCATTAAAATGGGTTACCATATAAATGTTTTTCAATGTTGAAAAAACACCACAGAGATATCTGAAAGCCTATGTAAGAGGGCAGGAATTAAGACAACTCTACAAAACTTGTTGGTAAAATTACATCGTACAGGCAAGTGTACATGCTTAAGTGTGAGGTGCTGTTTGCAAGTTGTTTGTTTTTGTAGGAACTGACATGTTTTTGGTCTCAAAACGTGATAATGAATTGTTATGGAGGAAGCCAGTTCCATTTAAGTTCAGAATTAAATTACAATTCAAGCACTTTGTTTTTAAGAAGGAAAAAATGCATTTAACATTACGCTGAAGCACTCTCGACGGCAGCCATTACCTCAAAATTTAGAATTGATATAACTCAGAATCTGTACTAGATATTGGATATTTAATTACATCAGTTTGTATGCTTACTTGCTGTGAGCAATCTGATGTAGTTCGATTTGATGTTCATTCACTAACAATTCACTCACACCTGTTTTCCAGAAACTCAAACAATTCAAGGTGTTTTTTCCTTCATATACGGAGAGCATCTATTATCAAGGCTGTAAAAGCATAACACTACTTGGGTATGCTTTAGCATAATAATGTGATGCTCCAATCATAATTTATAAAAATCATTGTTTAATATGGCTGCAATTATAATTTAATATGGTTGCGTTAGTATATACGGTTAAAGTTCATCAAATAACCTTATAAAAATTAGCCATAAGGAAAAGGTGTGAAATTCATAAAGTTACACTGATAGGCAAAATAAAGTGCCCACCTCATCGTTTTTTCACTTTCTCTCATTTACTTGGTTCAAATTAAAGTAAACACACTGTATTTTTTTTATTATCTTATTTTTTATATTCTTTTTAAGTTTCACTTATGGAATACTGAAAAAAAAGAGTTTTACTTAAAGAAAAAAAAATCAATTTGTGTTGAAAAAAAAACAGTGACAAAATAAAGTGCCCACTTCAAAAATCGATATGTTTTCGATAAGTTTCCATTGGAAGACCCCTCGATTGTTTATGTTTTGATATTTTGACATGTTTTGAAGCAAACGGCTCAACCTGGTGCATTTGTATACGTGATCGCATTTGATTCAATTGAAAAAATGGAGAACGCAGTGCTTTCGAAAGCAATTCCCTTGTGTATCCGAAAATTGGTCGTTCGTGATGTGCAAAACGGTGAATCGCACCGGGCTGTCGCTAAGAAGTACAGTATCAGTAAGGCAGCGGTTGGCAAAATTCTTCTGAAGCTTAAAACGTTTGGATCAGTGGTGGATCGCCCTGGCAGAGGCAGGAAGCGGAAAACGGATGCGAGAACGGACACCAAGATCATGCGCGAAGTCAAGAAGAACCCGAAGGTAACTGTCCGCGGGATCCAGAAAACCCTTCAGTTACCAGTTTCCGGTCGAACTGTTCGTCACCGTCTCGTAGGGGTTGAATAGCAAACTTGCCCGGAAGCGCCCATTTATCAGCAAGGCAAACAAAGCCAAACGGCTTAAGTTTGCTAAGGAGCATGCTGATAAGCCCCTAGAGTTCTGGAAAACGGTTCTCTGGACGGACGAATCAAAATTCGAGCTGTTTAACCGAAAGCGGCGGGTTCGTGTTTGGTGCAGATCGGGAGAGGAGCTTCAGGAGCGCCACATCCAAGGCACGATGAAGCATGGAGGAGGAAATGTGATGGTCTGGGGGTGTTTTTCGTGGGGTGGAGTGGGAAGCATTGTGAAAATCGATGGGATAATGACGGCAGATTCTTACATCAACATCCTGCGAGAAAATCTGGAGGTTTCGCTGATCCAGACGGGCCTTGAAGAGAAGTTCGTATTCCAGCAGGACAACGACCCGAAGCATACTGCCAAGAAGACCAAGTCTTTCTTCCGGTCTTGTCGGATCAAACCGCTGGAATGGCCTCCACAAAGCCCGGACCTCAATCCCATCGAGAATTTGTGGGCGATTCTCGATGCCAGGGTTGACAAAACTGGTGTTACCAACAAAAATAACTATTTTGAAGCCCTGGAGCGCGCCTGGGAAGAGCTAGATCCACAGCACCTAAAGAACCTGGTCGAGAGCATGTCGAAGCGCCTGCAGGAGGTCCTGAAGGCCAAAGGAGGACACATCAATTATTGAAATGCTTTTATTTTACTTTTATTTATGTTTTCTGTAGCCTAAATGAAGTGGGCACTTTATTTTGTCGCTGTTTTTTTTTTCAACACAAATTGATTTTTTTTTTCTTTAAGTAAAACTCCTTTTTTTCAGTATTCCACAAGTGAAACTTAAAAAGAATATAAAAAATAAGATAATAAAAAAAATACAGTGTGTTTACTTTAATTTGAACCAAGTAAATCAGAGAAATTGAAAAAACGATGAGGTGGGCACTTTATTTTGCCTATCAGTGTATCTCATCACTCAGGCAAATAAACTTAAGAATTTTAAAAGGCGCAACTTATGTAGGGTACTTTTGAATTCTATAAGCGTGTCTTAAGAATGGTTTCGTTTTACACGAGGTTGCTCTTGGACGCCTTTAGCCATTCCTATTTTTAAGCGTTTATTGACAAGTGGTCCAGACTTTGAATCCATATCCTCGTCGTTTGTGGTTCGATTCCAAGGTGCTCCACTTGCTCTTAGCATCATTATATTTTTTAAGGCAAATAAAAGAAGTTCACACTCATCTCTTGTGGCAATAATCCATAACGCAAATATATGAACATCGAAAGTTTGTCTAATACAACCGGATAAGCTTCCTTGAACAATATTACGAACTTAATTCGTTAGAGCTAAAATGCGTTGGATATGCTAATAATCAATTTATATGTTATATGTTTAATATGTTTCGACTCAGTTTTGATTTTCCAGCTCGGTTTTTTTTTATCGAAATCTCAACATAAGATCCAAGTGGCTTTGATAAGTTGTTTACCGGAGTTTAAAGCCTGTCCACATTAAATTTCGGACACCAAAGAAATAGCAGCGAAAAAATTTACACATAATTTAACAAAACCGATTGTTTATTTCACAATAATAGAGTTATATCTACATTAGAAACAGTTGCTTAAGATGTTAATCCTTCTTTCTGTAAAATTTCGAACTTTCTGTGGTACACCCGTCATGCTTGCTTCTTAGTTTCGAAGAGTTTCCGATTAACTAGAGCCTAGTACTTTTCTATTGGGCGAAGTTCTGGACAATTAGGTGGATTGTCTGTTTTGGCACGTATTTGACCTTATACCATTCCAAGACGGATTTCGCATCGTGACAAGAGGCCAAAACAGAGCTGGAGCATCGTGGCTTCTGATAAACGGTAGCAACCGCTTTTGCAGACATTCTTTCTCGTACACATCTTTATTGATAGTGCCGGTAGAGACGAAACTTTTAGATTTTCGACCACAACTACATATCGCCTGCCAAATCAAATACTTTTTCGGGAATTTGGACACCTTCTTTGGCCGGAAATGCTCGGCAACAGCGTTTCTTTGCATTGCGGTATAAAAAGCTAGACCCGGAAGCAGTTTAAAGTCACTTTTTGCAGTGAAATTTTGCTTGTCATCACGGTTGTAACCTTTTTCACTTTGTACGCCTTCATTCTTGCCTCTGCTTAAATTTTTGTACGTATGATTTTGACTTCCCAACTTTGCGAGCCACATTTCGCACAGAAAGATTGGGATTTTTCTCAAAAATGGTCACCACCTTCTTGTCCATTTGTCGAGAGCATACTATTCGATTTGTTCCACTTCCAACCTTCCGATCCACAGTCAAACGCTGGTCAAATGATTTGCAAACACAAAACACGTTAGTTTTCGGTAGTTTTAATTTCTTGGTAAGATTGCGTACCGATAAATTTGGATTTGCTGCAGTTCGTACAAAATACGTTTGCACACTTCCACTTGATTCGACGCCATTTTACTGAATTTAACAAGAATGATAACATGTTGTACCACGATATAAAGTGGGGAATTTCAGCTGTCACATAAGTGAAACGTTTCAGCGATCCGTGGAATAATTCAAAATCTACACTGAATGAAAAGTGTCCGAAATAGAGCATTGTTCGATAGAGCAAAATAGAAAGTCCAGTCCAGCAAAATAGATCGTATTTCACTAACGAAATATGGGTCACCGGCCTCATTGAACGAATAGCCTCAAGTGAGCTGATATTATCCGTAAAAATGAAAAATTCTCCTGTATCATGATTAGGGCCTAAAAGCCAATTTCAAACCATGACTTTAAACGTCGATTTCTCTCGAATTTTCAAAACACTCTTTCGAATTGAAAGCAGCATCAGAATGAGGAATGTTTGCTCTGCCATATGGTTTAGTTGGATATCGTAGGAGTCTTTCGATTCGAGGGAGATCAACGTTAAAAGTGATTGTTTACAATTGGCTTTTAGGCCCTTATCATGAATTATCCAAGAATTGATCAGAAGGAAGAGAGGATATTTGCTCTTATGCAAAGTGTATAGCCGCCAATTCTGCGACGTATAGGGAGCAAGGATTTTGAAGTTTGAAGGAGGCGCTATGGAACTCGTTAAAAACACAAAATCCAGTGGAACCATTGGTTTTTGACCCGTCGGTGTAAACATTTCTGCCGCAAGTGATATGGCCCCAAACTTGCTTCCAAAAATTGGTGGTATGTACTTCGAACAGAGTGGATTAGGTATTCCTTGAGATTCTTGCTTCATGATCAGATCAAAAACTATAGAACTACAGTAGAAGATTGGAATTAATCACGACTAAGAACTTTCGAAAAACGGCTGACCTCCTGATTCATGTACTAATGGTACAGTGTCATGAACTTAGTTTGAGGATTTCGTTCGATTAGCTATTCAAAATTTGCAATCACCAATGGATTTTGCACCTCACAGCGGATGAGGAATCGGAGTGACAGCTCCACAAAACGATCTGCTAATGGCAGAATCCTCTAAACTCAGCCTAACGCGATACGAAGACAACGATATTGGATGCAGCTTCAGGATGTGAGTTTTTGCTGCGGATTGAAAAAATAATGTATGATGTATGATGTATGATATGTACTACCACCCATTGTAGTACGTTAGACTAGATCAAGCTTTAATAACCACTGATTATCCTAATCATGCCATTGTATGAAGGGCCAAAAAGGAGTTTGTGGATAGATATGCAACATCACTTATACGTATCCACAGGGATATAAAGAATCTCCTTCCAAAAACATGATTGAACAATTGGTCAAAAGAGCATCTAACATGAGGATGCTCCAATGGGCGGGGAGAAGAGCCCGCCCTCTATTCACAAATTGTTAGCAATGGGGAGTTGGCATTCCCACTCTCCCTATCCAGAGTGCTTCAATCGGGTACCCTGATGGTCCCTCCCATTCCCATGAAATATTTTTATAATGGTGTATATATTTATGATCATGAAAAATACTACAAGCATTCGTATCTATAATATATGATCTTCATTCGGTTGATCCTGAAATGCAAGGAATGCTGTTAAGTGCTAAAGTGTAGAGATCTGTGGTTCGCGCTTAAGCAAGTTTTCGTTCGTTTTCAGCGATAGCAGCATTTCACCACAATCTTGATTTGAGGTATCCTGAAAAAGTTTATTAAATCTATTGAAATTTTACAAAACTAACATTTATACATTTTAATTTACTGTTGCGATGTTCACTATTTGCTACTTGATGCTGATTTTATAACAGTAATCCGCTTTTAATTTTGCTGACCTAATAGTTATTGCTAACGAGTTAAGAAAGGGAAGATTTAACTGGAAGGGAGTTAAAGATAAATGGGCAAAAATAAAGTAATTTATAAATCCTCTATGTAGTAAAATTAATAAAACAATATTACCAAATATAATGATATTGTAAGTTATGATGAAGCAATGACAAAGATTAAAATGTAAAATCAAACACTAGCCAAATTGCACACAGCGCTGCATGAATCAGATCAGCTCAGAATTGGTAAAAAGTCCATTTGCAAACCGGAAATGAAAAATACATTCAGCAATAAGTGCAAAAGCCTACCACAGATTCCGTAATTTTCCAAAACCTTCCACAGATGTAATTTTCTGCGTTACATACTGGACATATATGGAATGCTGCGGATTGAAAAAATAATATTGAAAAACACGTCTAGTGTTGTAGCTTGTAACAGAACAGATTGAGCTTTATTTAACATAATAATTCATGGCATACTAGGGTATTTATGACTCCCCTTTAACCAGGAATTTGAGATAATCCTAGACCTTTGGTAGCTTCAATAAACTTTGCAGTTTGAACCGCCAGTATCGAAGATCTAGTCCGGACGTTACTCACATTTCTGTGGAATAAACTGAATGCTGCTTGATGAGCTCCTTTCATCTCAGGCTTCTTTTTCGGACATTCCGTTGCGTAGTGACGAATGCGCTGGCCCTTGAAATACTTCACAGTTGATGTATCAATCTGCTTCTTACGTCTCTGGGAGGAGACTAGCCAGCCAAGTGTCGTCGACTTTGAAGCCGACCTCAGAAAACTTGTGGCTAGTTGTCATCAGCTCGTTAACGTATTGCTCTACCGAAGAGCATTCGGAAAGGGGAATACTGGTCAGCTTTCTCAGCAATCCAATTCACCTTGTCATGCCGTCATCTTGAAACGCAGTGTTCAAGTTGGTCCACGCTTCCATCGCCGTTTTCGCTGCCTGTTCCAAGCTGTAATTCACGGGCTCTATTCTGAAATAGATGGTGGCCGACGCCCTCAGGTACTTCGAATCGATCGGATCTTCGCCATTTCGTTCCACGGTATCCCAAAAACCTTCTCGGATGAGCATCATTTTGACTGCGAATGACCATGACGAATAGTTCTCCCGGCCCTTGAGTCGCTCTACCATAGGCAAGGAAATGCTTCCACTCGACCTGGAACCGCTCTCAACACCGCCCCGATCGAGAATTGCTTCCTCCAGGTTCAGTCATCTTCATATAGGAATTCTTGCTTGAGTGAGAAAAAACTTAAAATAAGAAGAAAAAAAAACAACTAACTCAGTTTTTTCGGGATAGAATACGATACCCAGCTTTACAGCCCAGGTAGACACAATGTTTAGGAAATCCTGCAACGGTTCCTTTCAAGTTGATCGCCCCTGGTCCTACAATCGAAACAACGGCGTCATCCGCAAGCTGTCCTAGCGTGCAAAAACATATAAAGAAGCCGTGAGGGAGATCCTTGTAGCTAATTCGTGAAGTTGTCGAAGAGCCATTAGAAAAGCTCATGTGTTTCTTAGACAGCAAGTTGTACAATTAGTTATTTAATAATAGGCCACACTCGTGGAATTTGTCTGAAAGGACTTCTACACAGCGCAAGACAATCACTCGTTCCGTTGCCTCTGCGTAAACCAAATTGTGTATTTGTTAGAATGTCATTCGATTCAACCCATTTGTCGAGCCGATGGAGAATCATCTTCTTTTTCAGCTTCCGTATACATGACAGCATCGCAATTGGACGGTACGAGTTGTAATCCGACGCGGGTTTCCCTGGCTTTTGTATAACTATAACCCTAACCTGCCTCCAATCAGCCGGAACAACATTGTTTTCCAGGGACTGATTGAATAAGTTCCCTAAGAGCCTCTTTTTACATCTGGTAGGGGTTTCAACAAGTTAAACTTGACTTTATGCATTCCTGGTGCAGAATCGTTGCACGAAAGAAGTGCAAGTGAGAATCGAGCATCGAAAAGGGCGTATCCAGTCAGAGGACTGAAGAAAACGTTAGTTCTTGAAGCCTGCCACTTGTGCTGTGGCGCTAGTAGCGATTTTGACATTTTAAGCTCGGTTCACAATGGATTACATTTCTTTACTATATTTCTTCTACCAAATTACTAGTATCATTAATTTAGATAAAACAGTCTACTACCTGGCTGATAAACAATGAAAAAAAAATAATACTATCGTTGTGATAACCACTGCACTAAATACAACGCGAAAGATGTTTCTCTCGAATCAAATTAACGACAAAACGACAACTTCCGCCGCGAATATTGTGTATGCTGCATATACTAGAGATGCACCGAATAGTACTATTCGGCCTTTGGCCGAATACCGAATAACACAATTTTTATTATTCGGCGAAACGAATATTCGGCCGAATATTCGGCCGAATAACCCACCCATATTCGGCCGAATAACATTCGAATATTCGGCCAAATATTACTTTATTCTTCCAATAGGATAGTGTTCGTTTGAAAAGAAACACCCTTTATATGAATAGGAATCCCCTCGGAATTTGTTTTTATCATGAGCCCTTCGGAAATGTATCCTTTCAAAAGTCAAACTTTCGCGCCAATTCGTTCGTTCGGGCTTCATATTCTCACACTTTCTCCGCAAGCTTTCCGTAACGGTTATCTGTTCGTACTCCATTTTGATACATTCGAAAATCGTTTCATTCGTATCCGTCCGTTTGTTTGGTGATTCGCGATCCTCTGATTCTCGGCATAAAATGGCAGAAAATAAGCGTTCGTCGATTTGGGAGTTTTTTATCGAAATCGATGGTGGCCGCCGAGCAAAATGTGTTGAGTGCAATGTTACCTTCTCGCGCGGGGGCACCGGGAAAGCAGCCACAAATTCGAGCATGGTTAACCATTTAAAACAACATTCAGAGGCCAATCGTATTTACCGAAATAAAGAAGCAGACCGCAAGGTCTCCAAATCGTCCACGGATTCGTCCCAGCCGACCATCCAAGCTAGTTTCTCCGGCAACCTTAAATGGGAAGAAAATTCACCCAAGGCAAAAGAAATCACCAAGTCAATCGCTGAAATGATTGTACTGGACCATCAACCGGTGTCTATGGTTGAAGATCATGGATTTCTACGCTTAATGACGACGCTGCAGCCCAAATATAAGGTTAATATTGTACACTGTTTATGATTGGTACATTAATTTACTACGATTGTTTTATTCATATAGGTCCCGAGCAGAAAACACTACAACAGTGGTACTACCGGAGATGTATGAGAAGTGCAAACGGGCAATCAATGACGCTTTGCCTCTGGACGGAGGACACATGTCCTTCACGACGGACATCTGGTCTTCCCCAAATAATAAAGCCGTGATTAGCTTGACTGCCCATTGGTTTGATGAAAAAGCGAGCAACATGCAACACGCTATACTCAATGCCTCTGAATTTCCTGGATCTCATACCGGAGAGCGAATCGCCCTAAAATTGCATGAAATGCTACATAACTGGTCCATCACTACTACTCATGTTCACCTCATATTGCGTGATAATGCAGCAAATATGTTGAAAGGGTTGGACGACGCTGAACTACCAAACGTGGGGTGTTTTATTCATACTCTTCAACTTGTTGTTCTCGATGGCTTGGAATGCCAAAAAGTCATTAAAGATGGCATTTCCAAATCAAGAAACATCGTGACGCACTTTAACCATTCGCCGTTGGCATGCAATAAATTGTGTGAAATCCAGGAGAAGTACGACTTACCTAAAAGAAAACTTCTGCAGGATGTTCGCACACGTTGGAATTCAACATTTTACATGTTGGAACGTATGCATGACCAAAGATCAGCTGTAACCTATTACGCAGGCGAAGTTTCCACCATCAAGAATTTGACAGAATATGAGTGGGATATCACCGGTCATCTTCTAGAGGTTTTGAGGCCATTTGAGGAAATTACAAGAATTGTGAGCTCCGACGAATCATGTATTTCTGAAGCTATTCCGTATGTTGCAACGCTCATACTTTTTCTGGAGAAACCAAGCAGTGATCATAAAGGAGTCGAACCTACAAAAGAAACCTTGAAACAAAGCTTAAATACCCGGTTCAAACATATTTTCGGAAATACCCTTTTCACCTTTGCGACAGTCCTGGATCCGCGTTTCAAACTATGTTTCATTCCCGAAAGTTGTCGCCAAACTCTGATTGAAAGAATTGTCACGGATATCTTTGATGCCATGGAAGACCAGCACACGTCAGGAAATCACCAACATGAGTCCTCATCCTCGCAGCAAGCGGATTCCTCATCTGGTTTCTGGAAATGCTTTGCAGAAATTGGAACAAGTCAACAGCGAACAAACGATCCCACGCTGTGTACCATTAACAACGAGCTGCAGCAGTACCTGTCAGATAAAAACATCGAAAGGAAACAAAGTCCTTTCGTCTGGTGGTCTGACAATAAATACAAGTTCCCCAATGTTTACAAACTGGCGAAGCGGTACCTCTCAGCACCCGCAAGTACTGTTGTGAGTGAAAGGTTGTTCTCAACGGAGGGGCTGGTATATGAAGACCATCGTAATCGCCTGTTACCGGAGAATGCGGAAATGCTTACTTGCATGAAACGTAATTTCAAGTATTTGGAATAATTTAAGAGTTTTCATTTCATCTAAAACTAAATGACGAAGCAAATATTGGACTTCAATAAACATTTCAAGTAAAATAATTGAATATTTATTTCATTTCTGGTTTATTTTTTTTTGCTTATTCGGCTTATTCGGTCATTATTCGGCCGAATATCAGGTTTCATTATTCGGCGAACCGAATATTCGGCAAAATAAAAATAAAGCTATTATTCGGCCGAATATTCGGTGCATCTCTAGCATATACCCTTCAAGAAAACCGAGCTGTCAAATTTGCACCACACGCAGCAGCAAGTATTCGGCTTCATGATTGTTGTTCGCGGATGACAGCCGCTTCAGTCCTGTGTATCCAGATCGTTTCGGTCGGTTTGATTATCGCGAGCAATTCGTTGCACCGGAACCGAGTCTGGGCACACTATCTTGGTGAAAGGATAGAGCCACCGGGAAGAGCTTTCCTTATCTTCATTCATCGACGATGCATTTTGCATTCTTTTCCCGACGTTCCAAAGAGTTCAAATCGACGTCTCACGCGATAGCCCCTCGATGAAGTGACGCCAATATCCGCGTTTTTGGGCCTTGGCGAGGCTCTTAAACTTCAAGGTAATTGTACTGCTCGTAGTTATCTCGTAAACCGCGCCTTCAATATGCTTTAAACGCGACGGATTTTTCACGGTAGCCCTTCGGCGGGACCACGGGACTTCGGCGGATTGATGATCCTGGTACCGGTCTGCGCTGTGCGTCGATGGCATATTTAAGAATTAACCCGGATAAAAACCGATACTTTTCCAACGGAGGAAGGACTTCGACCGATTGCTCGTCATCGATGATCACTTCACCGTATTTACCCCAGTAGATGTGCTTTGTGAGGTCATACTTAATGTCGATCGAGCGGGTTTGACACGAACCATTCATAATTTTGATAGGCAGGTGATCACTAGCATCTTGAATCACTTTCCACTTGCAATCCAATGATAATGAATTCGATACGATCGGTACGATATTTTTAAGCATTTCTTCAAAAGAATGCTTCGACCGCTGCTGCAACGAAAGAATCTGATGTTTCTCCCGCTCTAAATACTTCGGGCATGCAGTGAGATCATGTGGAGCTTCCCCACAGCATACACTTGGGGTTCGTACTGCAGATACCACATGTTGCTCACCCCATTTTCCGGACTGTGGTCTACCGTAAACTTTTTTCCACGATGACCATGCGTTTCGTAAAACCGTACAACACGCTCGCGGAGTGCTTGCTGTTTCGACGCCATCTTGGATTGAACTGACAGCACTCAAGCGAAGAAAAAACATGCTACCCATTTCTAGGGAGTCCAGAGAGCAATTCTCTTGGAGAGAAAAAAAAGTTACGCTATTTACTTTAATTACAGAAAGGTGTTGAAATCATTCTCATTTTTTATTGAACACCCGTTAGTAAGAAATTTCAGAAACAACATCGTCTGAGAAAAACTCTCATGACTGCATGATGGTGTGAGAATGACAAGAAAGCTCATGAAAGTTTATTTCTTCTCGTGACAGTGAGAAGGCCTATTTTGTCATCGTCACATGATGGCCGTGAGATTTACCAGCTCTGGTTCTTATGCATGGTCAGTATGGGAGTCATAGTTTGTTTTCTTTGCAATGAATCCGGTTCTGAATGATGAAGAGGCGCGCCTTTGAAGAGTGCTCGCACTTCTCAAAGGGTTTAAATAGCGGAAACTTTCAATAAAAGTCGATTCATTGCCAACACAACAAACAATGAGCTATGGTCATGTTTATGAGTGGTTAACGATAGGTATATAAAGAAAACCAACAGTGGTGAATACCTTTTGCGATGGATGCCATATCTATAAGGGACCTTATCCTGTTCTATCGTTGAAATTTAGTTGTTTGTTACCAACATTTTTTTCTTAGCTGTTTCGTTATGTTTTGTCGCATAGTAAAATCTAAATAATAGTATTGATTATCTCTAATTCATAATTCTAGATTTACTTACTACATGTCGACAGTTGTTTCAACAGACTTTTTCAATTTATTGCTTCATTAGGAACCGACATTGGTGGATCGATCCGCATGCCGGCCTTCTACTGCGGGATATATGGCCATAAACCTACGTCAAACATTGTCAATACGCGTGGTTGTTCGCTCCGTACCGGCAGAGAAACTTCAACTATGGTCGTAGCTGGACCGATGACGCGCTATGCTTCAGACATGCGACCAATCATGAAGGTAAGTTAATTGATTATATCACTTTTGCTATACTGTGCTGATAAATCTTCTTATTCCTAGACCCTCGTTGGGCCAAAGACTGCACAAGCTCTGAAGCTTGACGAAAAGACTGACTTGAAGAAATTACGTTACTTTTACATATCCAGTTCAGGTGATATCAAATGTAGCTCGGTGCATCCGCAGCTACAAAGAGCGATGAGTCGCATAGTTGAACACTTCCAGAACATTGCCCCTGGTGGCGTAGAACAGGTGACGCTGAGTGGCACGGAGAAAACTAGCAACATGTGGCGTTACTGGATGACTCAAGAGCCAGCCAACTTTAGTAATTTGTTGGGAAATGGCAAGCAACTTTCACCGTTGGTCGAATTGGCGAAGAAACTCACTGGCAATAGCGATTACACACTGGCTTCCGTTTACTCACTGATCGACAGCATCCTACCACAAGAAAATGCCGATAAAATCAAAGAAATTACTCGTCAGTGCGATCAGGCACTCACCGAACTGCTTGGAGATGATGGAGTACTGTTCTACCATAGCACGACCCATGCTGCTCCATACCATTACTCTGCTTTCGTGAATGTGTACAACTTTGGTTACTGGTGTCTATTCAACGTACTGCACGTTCCTGCTACTCAAATTCCGCTTGGTTTGGATCCTGATGGATTACCATTGGGCATTCAGATTGTTGCCAGTCGTAATCGCGATAGACACTGCCTGGCAGTTGCCGAAGAGATTGAACGCACATTCAACGGGCATATCCCACCGTTCATAATAGATTAAGTTTATCAATGAAGTTTGAACACTTGGCAGCTAATCCGTTTTGTTTTGGAGATTGTTTTTTGGTAGTCCGTAAGGTGCTTTTCGGGTTATCAGGTATTACTTGTATCTACGATAATTTATATTAAATCTAGCTCAAATGAGATCAATTGACTTTCATGTTTTAATGATATTATGGAACAATAAATTTGATATTCGTTAAAGGACAATGTAGAAAGAAACCGAAAAAAAAACTGTTGTCGATTGTGTAAAATTCATTAGGATTTCTTTTGTTGTCTACGCGACCAAAAAGCTTTTATAAGTCGAGAATAAATATTAATCCTGGATCCTAAGCATGTCGTATGTTATTTGCTACGTAAATTATGTATTTTAACAATAATCTAAGATACATATACTGCCGTGAATCACTTATAGGTTTTATATGTTTGCTATATTTCCTATCCATATAGGACAGATATACGGATTCACGGCAGTATATGTGCCGTGCAAAGCTGCATTTGCTGATATCACCGATTACGTTTTTAAAGATAGGGGTAGAGCAACGCCATGTAATTCCCATCGATTTAAACATTGCTTTCAAACATATCAACGAGCCTCTTGATTTCTCGTCTGGCGATTCCATAAAATAGACCAAAACTATCAATAATATAAAGTGAAATCAATTCAATTGCTACTTACATCCGTGTTGCCAATGCTTCTGCTGGTTTAATTGCTTTAGAGATCTCTTCTGCTTTGGCCATGATGGTGTACATACATTTAATGTTGGCATCCATACAATCGGTTAGCTTTGTTACAGCATTCTTGTAGATTTCCACATTGTCAGCAGTGATTGAGGAAATCGAGTGCAGCACCGAGCAGAGATTTTCAGTCAGATTATCAACCGAAGCAGCTAACGCTTGTGCTTCCCTTTCGATTTCGTTCAGCACGTTTGGATCAATCTGGTTCAGCTGTGGTGGCATCATGAATGGCCTCGGCATAAGACTGTACCCGCCGGAACCAATCCCCGTGCAACCTGTTGCAGCCGAAGGGGTACTCTGCCGTGATCCGGAAGGATTACTGGAATCCTTCCTGGTAACTGTTACTGGACTTGCTAGTTTAATTTTGTACTCAAGATTTTCCGCTACAAAGTGTGTCATGTTCCCATCAACTCTGACGGTTCCTTCCAAATTGTAAGGGAAAGAAGCATCTGCAAATGCATTGTAAAATTATTATCATAACAAATTCTGCTTTGAACCACACCTTTACGCTTATCACAATTTAGAGAATCTGGTCGCTTTCGCGTTTGTAATGAAGATGACGAAGAGGACGCGGAGCCAGCGTTCTGACTACTGCCAGCTCCATCGTCTAACTGCTCCTCGACACTGGTACTGCTAAAGAAATTTTGTGTATATGCAATTTCGCTGTACGATTCAGTCATTGCAGCTGGAATGTCTTCCACTTCATCGCCATCAAGATCGGTAGCATCAACAGAAGAATCTATGCACTGGTCTTGATTTCGGGACGATGATGCTGGATCGATAAATGGATTCCTCACGGTGTCCGAAGACATATTTATTTAATACTATTTAGTTAAAGTTTAACACACTGACCACACTGACAAACCTCAGGATTTTATTTCAAAGTTTGAAAATGATTTTATTGTTTTTCTGGTACTAACAGCTGTACGAAAACGAAACATCGATAATGTTTGTTTTCATTCAGGACTGCTTACACTCCAAAGCAACGCAGGTCAAAATGAGCCTGGGCACGCTATAAAAAATTTGACTTTTACTGCGATCCATGTTATAAAGCGTCGTGAGAGTGAGTGAGACAACACCAAAATACGGCTCACAGAAAAAGTCAAAAAGATAAAACAATTATAGCAGCGTGCACAAGAATACAAGGGGTGGCACAAGAATCCCAAACAGGTCATTTAATTTCTACGATGTTGTCATAAGTGCTTGTTTACGTGGACTTATAATAATTTCTATATATGATCGGTTTGAGTTTTGGGCTCTATTTTTTTTTAGGATTGAAGAGTCGTCTTAGTAACTGTTTTCCACAACAGTGATATTCAAATTAGTACAGTGACGATTCGCTGATTGTAATTTCGTTAATGAGCCTGTGCACGCTATAAAAAATTGACTTTTACTGTGAGCCATGTTTTCAAGCGTCCTGTGAGAGTGATGGCTGGCCCACAATTGATACGTTGCGGATGCGTTTGCGTGAATTTGACAGTTTTCCCATAGGTTTTCTGTCAAATTTACGTCAACGGAACGCAAACGTATCTATTGTGGGTGACCCTTGAGTGAGACAACACCAAAACACGGCTCACAGTAAAAGTCAAAAAGATAAAAAAAATATAGCAGCGTGTACAGGCTCATTGCAACGTCTTTTAATGAGCCTGTGCACGCTGCTATAATTGATTTGTCTTTTTGACTTTTACTGTGAGCCGTGTTTTGGTGTTGTTTCACTCACTCTCACAGGACGCTTGAAAACATGGCTAACAGTAAAAGTCAAACATTTTATAGCGTGCACAGGCTCATATTAAGTTCACTAATTGCATGTTGCCATATTAAAAAGCAATTAACTGTCAAATGCAAACGTCAAGAAGTCAAGAAATCTTTCATTTAACTCAAGGAATTCACGAGTTTTTGACAGTCGATTTGACAGTTGTAAAATGTCGCAATGAGCGAATGCCATTCGTTCATTGCAATGTAAACATGTTGCAATGAACGAATGATCACCTACTATAATTCGCTATAAAAAGTTCGTTTTTAAGGGTCAACTTCGAGCATTGGCTGCATTGGATGCTTTGTTAAATACAATGCGCTATACAGGACTCCAGGAATATAACGGGAGAAAAAATCATTTTCGACTTATCATGACTTATTTTGTGGATTTATAGGCGTTTACGAACACCAACGCATCATCTGAAACCAGGGGCCTTGGCAACCCTATCCTATTTACTAGCGTTTGACAGTTTGCAACATATCACGGTCCTTATTTGAATAAGGCTCGTCTGACACTTGTTACTACTGTGCTCGAGCATCTAACAACGTGCATTGAAAATGATCATGACTAATATGTGTTCGGGTTATAATCTAACTATTATCCTGGGGGAGCGACACATCCCAATCCAGATTCAAGATGATCGAAAAATCCCACGCTAGCGAATCAATCTTTGAAAAATCTTGTTTCAGCTTGTGAATCTTAATCTATCAACTTGCATGGTGCTGCATCTTTTTGCAGTAAATCTTTAAAATCTTCATCAAAATCTTTAAAATCTTCTTTCTATCTACTAAGCGTGCGCACATCGTACAAAAGCAAAACAAAAAATATCCTGCATCTGAAATAGAGTTGCACCCCTGCTATTATCTGATGTGGCTAAACAATTCCTGATACCATCAATGTTTGTTAATTTACATAAGAGCTATGTGATCAACAATATATTCGGGTTATCACAGGGTTTGCCATCCGAACCGTAAAGTTGTTATTGACATGGAAACTGAAAAGTGTTTTGGTTTCTACAAACCATCAATTATTCCGATAACGAAAGAAAATAAAGGATAAGGTTCAGAATCTAAAACACACTTTCTATGGGTATAATAACAATAAATCATACCAACAATGTTTAAAAACTATATCCAAATTATAATAAGTAAGGTTATTATTTTATATTATAACTATTTTCAAATTTCACTCAATATAGTTAAAAAAATCTTTACCAAATCATTCACAAACTATAATCTATCATGTTTAAATTTGAACCACAGTTTATAAGGTTCTACTGTTGTTTTCATTCTGAAACTATATGGAGAAATCCCAAGGGTCCGGTCAATCTGATCAATTTAAAATCTTCAAAAGATTTCAAATCTTTTTCAAAGATCGGGCTGCTGATCAGGCAATCTTGTTAAAACAACAAGACATTTTTTTCAGTGCCTCAAAATTGTAAATAAAAATGAAAAAAAAAAAAACAAAAGGAACACATTTCACAACAAACTCCAGTCCTTTGATCTCTGCATTGATCTATGATCCATGCAAAACGACTGGGTGTTGGCCTTACCGTAGTCAACGGGTTACATTAGGCCATTGGAGGATTCGACAGCACGGAAAGAGTACCGGCTGTAGAACACTGAAAATAAATAAATAATGTTTATTATTAAAATTGGCACTTAAATCGGTCAATTTTTGCTTCGAATTGAAATCATGTGAGCCAGTATGATTTTCATTTGGGGTGCATAATTTTTAACACCCGTCACTTAATACACACGTTCGTTTCCAATGAGACTGATATGGTCCGCACATAATTTTCAATGAAGCGAGAAATGTCATTCAAGTGTGTTTTCACTATGCCCTATTCTATCCATCTTCGCACTTAAAACGAAATAAATAACCGTGCGCGAAAAACAATCAGCTGCTTTATCCTTCTAGAAGAAAAAAAAAAACTGCAAAATGAAGAAGCAAAGTGAAGTTTACCGTGTGGCGGTTTAGGTAATTGGTTTGCAAGCGGAAATCACTGCATTTTTTGAAGGTAATAAATTACTATAGATGTTCTTCTTTGCCATGTTAACGGTGTTTATTGTGAATATTTTAGATCTGCCGATCATTTTTGCCATTCCCGCAGAAGAGCTGCTGAACGCGATAGCTTCAAAAATTGATGAAGTTTTTATGATGGTACAAATAAAACCTCTTTTATTCACACATTTCGTTTTATTACATGAAAAGTACAAAAAATCCAATACTGAACTTTTAATGAAAAAATAAAATCCATGCACCTTTTCTCATAAAACGTATTAAAAAACTCATTTGATTTTTGCTAGGACAAGTTCATGCAATCCATGTACACTATAATTAATATCTGTTCAGCTTTTGCACTTAAAGACTAAATATTTATTGCACATATGGTTAATTGACCACATTTAATAAAAAAATAAGTGCCGCACCAATACAGAGCAATAACTTTGCACTTTGCCCATTATCCTTCTAGAAGAAAAAAAAAAACTGCAAAATGAAGAAGCAAAGTGAAGTTTACCGTGTGGCGGTTTAGGTAATTGGTTTGCAAGCGGAAATCACTGCATTTTTTGAAGGTAATAAATTACTATAGATGTTCTTCTTTGCCATGTTAACGGTGTTTATTGTGAATATTTTAGATCTGCCGATCATTTTTGCCATTCCCGCAGAAGAGCTGCTGAACGCGATAGCTTCAAAAATTGATGAAGTTTTTATGATGGTACAAATAAAACCTCTTTTATTCACACATTTCGTTTTATTACATGAAAAGTACAAAAAATCCAATACTGAACTTTTAATGAAAAAATAAAATCCATGCACCTTTTCTCATAAAACGTATTAAAAAACTCATTTGATTTTTGCTAGGACAAGTTCATGCAATCCATGTACACTATAATTAATATCTGTTCAGCTTTTGCACTTAAAGACTAAATATTTATTGCACATATGGTTAATTGACCACATTTAATAAAAAAATAAGTGCCGCACCAATACAGAGCAATAACTTTGCACTTTGCCCATTATCCTTCTAGAAGAAAAAAAAAACTGCAAAATGAAGAAGCAAAGTGAAGTTTACCGTGTGGCGGTTTAGGTAATTGGTTTGCAAGCGGAAATCACTGCATTTTTTGAAGGTAATAAATTACTATAGATGTTCTTCTTTGCCATGTTAACGGTGTTTATTGTGAATATTTTAGATCTGCCGATCATTTTTGCCATTCCCGCAGAAGAGCTGCTGAACGCGATAGCTTCAAAAATTGATGAAGTTTTTATGATGGTACAAATAAAACCTCTTTTATTCACACATTTCGTTTTATTACATGAAAAGTACAAAAAATCCAATACTGAACTTTTAATGAAAAAATAAAATCCATGCACCTTTTCTCATAAAACGTATTAAAAAACTCATTTGATTTTTGCTAGGACAAGTTCATGCAATCCATGTACACTATAATTAATATCTGTTCAGCTTTTGCACTTAAAGACTAAATATTTATTGCACATATGGTTAATTGACCACATTTAATAAAAAAATAAGTGCCGCACCAATACAGAGCAATAACTTTGCACTTTGCCCAAATCTAGAGGTGATTGCCCTTAAATATAAGGCGCATTGTTTTTTGAGTGAATGTTATCATCCCGAAAATAATGAAAGGTCTATTATACCGGATCAAGGCCAGTATCGACTTAAAAAGTAAAAAGGTTACGGAATTTTGTTCAATATTACCAAGCGGAATTTTGACAATTGATCTGCATGGAACGAAATGTCACCTTCACTTACGGAATAATTGAGCGGGATATTTTTCCGAAAGTAAAAGTGACAGCTCCCATTAGTTTGCATGGAAACCTTACAAGTTCCATTTTTATTTTTCGTTCTTTTCAGGTGGATACTGCTGCAGAAATTTCTTTCCGATTCTTTACTTTTCCGTTTCAGTAAACGGAATATAACATGGGTTTGGGATAGAAAAAGAAATTTCTTTCGAACTCGATACCGACCTTCAGGAGTGGCAGCTCTGTATCAGCAGTTGGAGTCGGTTGAGAGGTACGATTCGAAACTACAGACATGTGAACTAGTTGCACCAATCAAAATCGCCAGAAGTGCCTTGCCTCTGACGGTTTTGGATGAGAAATTTTTTTCCATGGGAGGATACGATGGACACACCTTTTTAGGCACCTTGATTTCGAGAAGCACTTGGTTAACTTTTTCTCAGACCTACGGAGGCGCACAGTTTTCCTAACCATGACATCCGCGGTGAGTGATCTCCATTTTCAGGCAAAATTTTTCCACCCAGTCATCGGATTCTGTACAGATGTTTTCATGGACGAACGGTGAATACTAGCTGCTAATCTCAAGAAGGCCGTGTATTACAAATTGTTGCATAAGCACGGAGCACTCCAGTTGGAACACTCCAGTAGGTAGAGCGTTGTCACAGTTATCGGTTCGAGGAGTTCACGCTGCTATGGTAGCCGCGAGATGTCGTTCGTAAAGCAGTTCTCAGTGCCATCGGCGAGGACGAGAAGAAACGGGAATTTGGTGTTCGTTGCACGGTTGAACGCTTTGCAAATCCCACAAAATTTGAAACGGTATTTGCGATACCGGTGAGTGTTATCAGTTAGGTGTACGGTTTTGTTTGAAAAAAAAAGGAGGGCGCCAATGTTTGCGTTTATCTATTTATTCTCTCCGAAATTTATTTCTTGTCACATGATACGAATCGGTAATCACAAGAACGTTTCCTCACGGTCGTCTTCTTACTAACAAATCTACTGTGAATTAACTGGAAATGATGATCCACCTATCACACGTAGAATTTAATACCGTTGTTGGAATCCACCCTGCTGAGGATTGTTGAACATCATTTACTGCTGTTGTTGTTGCTGCTGCTGCTGCTGCTGCTGTTGTTGCTGTTGCTGCTGTTGTTGCTGAGCTAATGCCACCGCGGCCTGCTGATGATAATCCTGTTGATTCAAGCCGTTCCTAGGTTGCCCACTCGGGCCAGCTATGTGCACCCATTTAAGCAGCACTGTGGTCGATTCCATCTTGGTTCTGCGCTTAGTGTTGTTGTTGATGTTGTTGTTGCTGCTGCTGCTGCTAATAAGATTTCTGGTTCTGTTGGTGTTGAAAGGGAAATCGTTGTTATGCAAAGTTTTATGGTTATTGAGGAAAGGGTTATAGGTGTGACTTACGTTTGCCTGCTGTTGTAGTGTTTGCTGCTGATTCTGATGCTTAACTGAGAAATGATAAAACAAAAATAAAATCATTGTAACGTACACAGCAAAAATAGTTGTTGAATATTACACAGAATCAGATGCACATAGGTCATTCCATCGGTTGTGTAATGTTAGGTTGTCTCGATGTACACAATAAAATGATGCACTGCTTATCGATGTAATTTGGTCGATGTAAACGAGACAACGTAACTCATCGAGACAACGTGAATCATCACGACGTACTGTACACACTTAAATTCGATTTTGCTGTTCGGTAAAAAAAATGGCGAAACATTTGGGTAAATATAATATTTTCCTTTTTTTGGGGGGAAAAAAAAAATTTTACTTTTTTTTTTTTAATTTTTTGTGAAAAATGTTTTATTTTTTTTTTTTTTTTTTTTTTGAGGGAAAAAAAAAAAAAAATATATAAAAAAAAAAAAAAAAAAAAAAAAAGGGAATAAGTATTTAACAAAAAAAAAAAAAAAAAAATTAAAAACAGAAGCCCGGGGAAGAATTTTTATTAGTTAAAATTTTTCCTTTTTTTTTTGGGTCTGTTCCAGTGATCGGTTGTCCAGAAGGTGGTTTGGATATTGATTAATTTTAATTATTCCATGTATGTATGTAGAAAATAAACCAGCGTTAATTAGAGCTTTCATCCGGCTAGCTATAAATATTTCAAATGTGCTGATTACACGCTAAACAATCAATAGGTTCGATGTAAAAAGGGATTATTATTCTAAATGATACACATGCAAAATATATTTATGTAGTATTTGTGTGTAGTAGAAAAAAAAACTGCAAAATAGAGAAGCAAAGTGAAGTTTACCGTGTGGTGGTTTAGGTGCTTGGTTTTCCAGCGGAAGTCACTGAATTTTTTTGAAGGTAATAAATTACTATAGATGTTCTTCTTTGCCATGTTAACGGTGTTTATTGTGGATATTTCAGATCTTCTGAGCATTTTTGCCATTGCCGCAAAAGAGCTGCTGAACGCGATAGCTTCAAAAAGTGATGAAGTTTTTATGATGGTACAAATAAAACCATTTTATTTCTTGTCACATGATACGAATCGGTAATCACAAGAACGTTTCCTCACGGTCGTCTTCTTACTAACAAATCTACTGTGAATTAACTGGAAATGATGATCCACCTATCACACGTAGAATTTAATACCGTTGTTGGAATCCACCCTGCTGAGGATTGTTGAACATCATTTACTGCTGTTGTTGTTGCTGCTGCTGCTGCTGCTGCTGTTGTTGCTGTTGCTGCTGTTGTTGCTGAGCTAATGCCACCGCGGCCTGCTGATGATAATCCTGTTGATTCAAGCCGTTCCTAGGTTGCCCACTCGGGCCAGCTATGTGCACCCATTTAAGCAGCACTGTGGTCGATTCCATCTTGGTTCTGCGCTTAGTGTTGTTGTTGATGTTGTTGTTGCTGCTGCTGCTGCTAATAAGATTTCTGGTTCTGTTGGTGTTGAAAGGGAAATCGTTGTTATGCAAAGTTTTATGGTTATTGAGGAAAGGGTTATAGGTGTGACTTACGTTTGCCTGCTGTTGTAGTGTTTGCTGCTGATTCTGATGCTTAACTGAGAAATGATAAAACAAAAATAAAATCATTGTAACGTACACAGCAAAAATAGTTGTTGAATATTACACAGAATCAGATGCACATAGGTCATTCCATCGGTTGTGTAATGTTAGGTTGTCTCGATGTACACAATAAAATGATGCACTGCTTATCGATGTAATTTGGTCGATGTAAACGAGACAACGTAACTCATCGAGACAACGTGAATCATCACGACGTACTGTACACACTTAAATTCGATTTTGCTGTTCGGTAAAAAAAATGACGAAACATTTCGGTAAACATAACATCTTACCGTTTTTTGGGGGAAAAAAAAAAATATTACAGTTTTTTTGTGTTATTTTGCCGACGGTTCTTTTTTGTTGTTTTTTTTTTATTGTGGAGGAAAAAAAAAAATACAAAACATAAAAAAAAAAAAAACAATCAATAGGTAAGGAAATAACTATACCAAACAAAAAAAAAAACAAACTGTGATAACCGAAGCCCGGTAAAGTATTATTAACTGTCAAACTGTCAGCCATTTTCTATGAAGCCTCGTGATTCCAGTGATCGGTTGTCCAGAAGGTGGTTTGGATATTGATTAATTTTAATTATTCCATGTATGTATGTAGAAAATAAACCAGCGTTAATTAGAGCTTTCATCCGGCTAGCTATAAATATTTCAAATGTGCTGATTACACGCTAAACAATCAATAGGTTCGATGTAAAAAGGGATTATTATTCTAAATGATACACATGCAAAATATATTTGCAGCATTGTATCCATCTACAGGTAGAACACAACTTCCGATGCAGTCGACACACATCGTTCGTAGTATTTCGTTGACTGCGCCATATGCTGGAAAGAGCTCACAGTCCCGGTCGGAACAACAACAAATATAGTTTTGTTTAATATATTCAATTAACCAATAACATCCAAATATTTTGGTGTTTAACGATAAAAACAAAAACAAAATACCGAAACGGTTCAGTACCAGACTACACAAATTACCGAACTGTACGGTAATTTTTGACAGATCATCAAATCTTCCATTACCGAACTGTACGGTAGTTTTTGACAGTTCATCAAAAAATTTGAGTACCGAACGTTCGGTAATTGATTTAATTACTGAACAGATTACCGAACGTTCAGCTGTTGAAAGTTCGGTAAAAAATTGCCGAATACTGTAAAATTTTCTAAGTGTGTAAAGTCGCGACGTAAAGGGAGTAATGTAAAACTTCTATATAATATTTTCTGATATTTTTGAATGAAAAAAAAAAGGTTTACAGCGTAAATTAAAACACAAGGATGGTTTTATTTTTAAAAATAAAATTGGAATTAAACATTTGGCTATGCTTTCTAGAAATATGAGTGATGAAATCTTGCGATTTCTTGGAATGGTACTGACATGTGGGAAAAAGACAGAAGAACAAGATATCCGATTGATGTTCTATGTAAGCAACATGTTCTAGTGCTGTCCAACAAAATCGAGATGTGTTTCATCCAGTGACGGATCTTTCGTTTCGTCGTCCAAAGCCGCCGATTCATCCTTCTTATTTTTTTCATTCTCGACCTTGATATCGCTCCACCGATCCACTAGCAAGCGAAGATGATCCACCACTACTTTCCCCTAGATGATTCTGGTGAGTTTGCATTGCTTTCACCTTGTTTACTTCCACTATAATATCCTTTACTTTCTCCGTTGCTGGAATTATCGCAATTTATCCATTTGGTCCATATTCCGCACTGTCGGACATGTTGAATTCTTCATTCTTGTCACTCGCATCCGAATCATACTCAGCCTGAGATGTTTCTCGTTTCACCAGCACCTTGTACAAATCAAAACCGCCTTGATTCTGCAGTGTTGGTACGATTGCATCCGTTTCCGAGCATAACATCGGCTCTTCAGTAGAGGGCATCGGTTCAGATGACACAGGCGATTCATCACTCGACGAAATGTGGCTACCTTGGAGTTCTTGTTCTAATTTGAATAAAAATGGCTGATGAATAAAATCTCCAGGTACACCTACGGATCCTAAACTTACCGATTGCAGCCGAATATCTGTTAGTCTCAGAGGGATTGATGGCAGGAGGTTTACCATTTTCACTACCTCCATTTCGTCATCGGCTGCACAATAATTTCGCACGGTTCAAAAGGTTCAGCTTTCGGATGCAACGGTATCGTGACCGTGACGGTTGACTTTTATTGAATTCGTATTTGAACCTAGATTGGAATCAGTTCCAACTTGCGATACCCGAATTTATTGTCAGTGCAAACCTCAATCCGATACCAGTTACAAATAAAACCATACACACTGACGTTTAACACACAACAAGCCGACCCAATTTCGATACCCGATCCAGTTTGGAACTGAATCGAAAACGAATTCGCTATTTGTTTTGACAAGAAAACTGTGTTGCCGAAGGTGAAAAAAAAAACAAGAACAAATCTGGCAGTGTTGCGAGATTTAATTTTACATAACAACAAAATGCGATAAAGCATCAAAACCGTGTAATATTTAACATCTTTTGCGGAGTCCTTTATGTGCATTGGTTTTCGTGTAATATTTATGTTTTTGATATGTGATTATTACATTCATAAAACTAAAAATTTTGTTCTGATGTAATTTGAAGAGCGATGTAATATTCCAACAAGTGGATGTTATTGTGTATCGTATTTCCTTGATTACATCAGTTTTTAATACATTACCGTCAATTACGTCGACGTATGCTACATATTTTTTTGCTGTGTACTAACGAATTCAAACCACTTACATTGTACTGCTATTGTGCTGTTGAAATAAAACAGAAAAAGAACAAATTTGCAAATGTAATTGTGTTTTATTAAAAAAAATTTTTACGGGGGCTTGCTGCTGTTGCTGTTGTTGTTGTTGTTGTTGTTGTTGTTTTTGTTGTTGTGGTGGTTTGCTTTCACCTTGTTTTTCCTGGTTTTCATGGGTGGAAAAATAACGCTTGGGGTGAAGAAAGGGGGGGCCGGCAAAGACATCCGCCGTCTGCATGGGATCTTCCGAAAAGTAGGGATCCAACATTACCTGTTCCGATGTAATGCGCTTGTTCGGATCCATCAGCAACATTAAACATAAAATTGCTAGCGCGTCAACATGTTACACAGTCTGTATTGTTATCAAAACAAGCATGTTGACATTTTGAAACACTGAAATAAAACAACAGTCCATTTAGAACTGTCATAAAAGATTTTAAATCTTGATAAGATCATTTGATCTTTTTCAAAGATCAAAATGAAAAATGAGGAGATCTGATCAAATGATCAGGAAGTCCGACCCGTTGAGAAATCCAAAAGCTTGAATGGTAATGGTACACTGAAAAAAATCGACACGTTGTTTCCACGTGAAACGCACTTAATTTTCGTCCACTGTCAAAACCAGTAATGAACACGTGGAATTCACGTAAGAGATACGTGATTTCCACGTAAATCCACATTCTACGTGAAAATCACATAAATGTTACGTGATTTTTTACGTACAATTCACTGACACGTTATGTTCGACTGATTTGACTGAAGAAGATTTGGTTACGTGTTCAGGTGAAAGTTACATGAAATTTCACATGGAAACAACTTTAAAACTAGTCGTTTGTGTGAAGTTGCATAACCATTACAGGTGACGTTAAGAGGTAGAAGATAAACCATTTTTGACAACGTTATGTTATGGTTAGTGTTCATGCGGGTAGTGAAAATATCCACTCGGATAAAAATTACCATACACTCAGCCAAATAATCTTAAGAATTTCAAAAGTTTCATCTTATGAACGATGCTTTAAATTTCATAAGGTTGACTTATGCATGGATTTTGTTTTACATGACGATGTTCTTGTTCGCCTTTAAGCTTTCCTATTAACAAGTGTTGATACAAGTGGTCAAGTCACTCGACCCATAACCTCAAAGTTCAAGGTTCGAATCCAGGTTGCTCCATATTTTTATTTTTTTCAACATCATTATATTTCATAAGGCAAATTTATGAAATTCATACTGCTTTCTTATAGCAAATAATCGCTATGCAATCTTATAAATATTGAAAGTTTATTTCGCTGAGTGTACAATTACAATACAATAATATAAACAAATATTAAAATCAATTTCCGATCATGAATCAGATATATGAAAAATGCATATTGTCATTACAATAGATTTACTATTCACTTCATATGCTACACTGAAAATAAATCAATAATTTTTATTATTAAAATTGGCACTTAAATCGGCCTTTTTTTGCTTCGAATTGAAATCATGTGAGCCAGTATGATTTTCATTTGCCGCACATAATTTTTAACACCCGTCACTTAATGCACACGTTCGTTTCCAATGAGACTGATATGGTCCGCACATAATTTTCAATGAAGCGAGAAATGTCATTCAAGTGTGTTTTCACTATGCCCTATTCTATCCATCTTCGCACTTAAAACGAAATAAAAAACCGTGCGCACAAAAAAACAATCAGCTGCTTTATCGTTCTACACACTTAAATTCGATTTTGCTGTTCGGTAAAAAAAATGACGAAACATTTCGGTAAACATAACATCTTACCGATTTTTCGGTGAACATAAAAAATGTTACCGTAATTTTGTAACACTTTACCGAACGATCTGTAATGTTGAATTTTATTTACCGTATACGGTAGAAAAAAATAAAATCCATACGGTAAAAACAAACAATCACTGAATACGGTAAGAACTTTACCGAACAAAACGTAAAACGAACTCTGAATAACCGAAGCCCGGTAAAGTATTATTAACTGTCAAACTGTCAGCCATTTTCTATGAAGCCTCGTGATTCCAGTGATCGGTTGTCCAGAAGGTGGTTTGGATATTGATTAATTTTAATTATTCCATGTATGTATGTAGAAAATAAACCAGCGTTAATTAGAGCTTTCATCCGGCTAGCTATAAATATTTCAAATGTGCTGATTACACGCTAAACAATCAATAGGTTCGATGTAAAAAGGGATTATTATTCTAAATGATACACATGCAAAATATATTTGCAGCATTGTATCCATCTACAGGTAGAACACAACTTCCGATGCAGTCGACACACATCGTTCGTAGTATTTCGTTGACTGCGCCATATGCTGGAAAGAGCTCACAGTCCCGGTCGGAACAACAACAAATATAGTTTTGTTTAATATATTCAATTAACCAATAACATCCAAATATTTTGGTGTTTAACGATAAAAACAAAAACAAAATACCGAAACGGTTCAGTACCAGACTACACAAATTACCGAACTGTACGGTAATTTTTGACAGATCATCAAATCTTCCATTACCGAACTGTACGGTAGTTTTTGACAGTTCATCAAAAAATTTGAGTACCGAACGTTCGGTAATTGATTTAATTACCGAACAGATTACCGAACGTTCAGCTGTTGAAAGTTCGGTAAAAAATTACCGAATACTGTAAAATTTTCTAAGTGTGTAGTAGAAAAAAAAAACTGCAAAATAGAGAAGCAAAGTGAAGTTTACCGTGTGGTGGTTTAGGTACTTGGTTTTCCAGCGGAAGTCACTGAATTTTTTTGAAGGTAATAAATTACTATAGATGTTCTTCTTTGCCATGTTAACGGTGTTTATTGTGGATATTTCAGATCTTCTGAGCATTTTTGCCATTGCCGCAAAAGAGCTGCTGAACGCGATAGCTTCAAAAAGTGATGAAGTTTTTATGATGGTACAAATAAAACCTCTTTTATTCACACATTTCGTTTTATTACATGAAAAGTACAAAAAATCCAATACTGAACTTTTAATGAAAAAATAAAATCCATGCACCTTTTCTCATAAAACGTATTAAAAAACTCATTTGATTTTTGCTAGGACAAGTTCATGCAATCCATGTACACTATAATTAATATCTGTTCAGCTCTTACACTTAAAGATTATATATTTATTGCACATATGGTTAATCTCGGGTTAATTGACCACATTTAATAAAAAATAAGTGCCGCACCAATACACAGCAATAACTATGCACTTTGCCCAAATCTTTACTCTGAGAAAAATTCTATCGTTATACCGACAATTAAATCACTAATGGTCAAGATGACTATTTCATATAATGGTTACAATAACCATGAAAATGGACGACTTTACCACGTTCATGGCATGACTATGGTCATGGTAACAAGGACTATTCCGACATTACGGTAAATATTGAATCAACTATTTTTAATGGCTATTTTGACCATGATCATAGTTGGTTCAAAATCACTATACTACAATAGTCATCCAAATCACTATACTACAATAACCTCCAATAATCGTAAAATTGACTATCAAATTTGTTTCTGTGTAGGTGATTGCACTTAAATATGAGGTGCATTGTTTTTTTAGTGTAGGATTTGGAGGACCGGTGAAGCTACCCTTAGCCGATCAAACGTCAAAAATGAAGAAGCATTAAAAGGAGAAGCAGAAATAAACTAGTCATCTCTTTCATTCTTCCTGCGTGTTGAGGTTCGAGCCAGCAGCCGGTAGCAGCTCAATCGCACAGGCGCGTGTTCGGAACTTTCAGTCTTCGACTGTCTTTTGTTGTGATCAGACTTTTCTGAGTCGACTTGAAAAGTCCTCTCTCTCGCGGCCAATCGATTTTGGAAGAAAAGCAAGAAGAAGAATAAGGCAAAATTAGTTTGCCGAAAAAAGCATTGGAAAATCGCAAATTCCCCTTGTCTGCGTTTTTTATTTCGGTTTGGAATTCTTTAGTTGGGTCCCTTTTCGTAATTTTCTGTGTTTGTGCCATTCAAGTCAATAATATTGTTGGTTGTGACGGTCAATAATCATTGGAAATTGACACCCTCACACCGTAAATGAATCATTTTTTGCAACCTTCGTCTGCCTGAAGTTTCGCACGGTGGTGTGGAATTGGAAAATTTTCCTAGGAAGATAATTTTTTGCCTTTCCCGTTAGTGTTTGAAATATCTAGTGAAAAATCTTGTGTAAGGCGGAATCGCGTACCTAGAGAACACTGGAAGAATGGCGGAAAACGAAGATTTAAGTAACAGTAGTAGTAGTAGTAGCAGCAGGGAGGATATGCACTTTTTCGAAGGAGTCGAAAAGCTTTTGGAGATCTGGTTCGAACCGAATCCATCCAATAAAAATGCTGATCTAAGGAAAATTCCCAGGTATGTACTAGTTTTTTTTTTTCTATTTATTTTTTCATCCTATGACGAAAAGTATATAAGGACCTGTCCTTGTCAGATCAGTGGGGATGTTTGTGTTAATCAGTTGCGAGACAAATTTAAGAAAGGACACTGAAATTCAAGTTCGGTAACCATCAAGTAAGTACGGAGCAGTCGCGGGTTCGCGGCACTGTCAGCTGCTAGTCTCCGTTTGCTTGGTAACAGCAGCACACATAGAAACTGTAGCACTGTGTATGCGTCGGCACTTTACCTCGATCTTGCTTGACTTTCGCACAGTGGTTCATTGAACAACTAAAAATTGATTAATTTGTCATGTGTCAGATTTTTCAATCGTCAGCACGCTAACATTCTGGTGGTGAACCAGTCTATAGTGCTGAAAGCCATCCAAATAAAAGAAAAATACATTCATAAACAAAATCAAAAATAGAACACAAACCAAAAGGTAAATAATTTAAATACTAAAAGTGTACAATAGTATAGTACAGACAAATCTCCACATAAAGCAACAATTAGTAACTTAAGTTACTTTATTTGTTGCCTTTCTTCATTGATTTCACGCAATTGAAAACACCATCACGTAGCTCTAACACCAACATAACCAATATTGTCTTGCAATTATTGCCAGTCTATTAGTCATGTAAATTTTTATGATTGAGTTGTTGAGCAGGAAATCGACGAAGAAAAACAAAAATAAACTTGCTTTATACCTAGGCAATACCTGTAAAAATAGATAATATTCTATCTATATAATTAAAAATAACATCTTGTCCATACGTAACGATTGATTTCAAGAACGGATGTACGGATTTTCATGATTCTTCCTAATAAGAAGTTGACCGTTCTTCTTTCTATTCGATTAAATTTTTTTTTTAATATTGCAGAAAATGATTCATGCATATTACAATAAACTTATTCAGTACTTTTTAACTGCCGTTATAAGCATAACTTTCCCATGTATGTAGTAAATCTCATGGAGCAGGGGGTTAATTATGAGTACACTAATATTTATTATAGTACGATCAACTAAATTATCTCATGACTTATCACGTACAAGCAAATCTCACAATTAAATTGCATGAAAGAATGTCGATAAATGTAGATATATGAAGAATAATATTAAAATAATGTAATTATTTAGGTTTTTATTAAAAGCTGATTTGAAAATAGTTTCGATGTATCGTTTTAAGAAGTTTTTCTTGTTTCCATGTTCTACCCTTTATTCCACATAAAAGCTGCGTTTGTAAATAAATAATACCCTTTCCCTTCGTCGGGTGTATAATGTAAATTGTGTCTTTACCGTGCGAACTGATTTTATGTTCGTTCGGTCGATATAAACGCGCTGTTGGGCTGGTTAAAATTTTATTATATAAATTCTACGAGGCTCTACAGTTTGCATAACATGCAGTTTTTTTTTCACTAATCATCAAACTAAATGTACTACCCCGATGTTGCCTGCCATACTGTAACATTGCAATAGAAAAGCATATTAAGAGTTTTCCAAATCGATGAAAAAATATGCCTCGTTTGCTTATATGAAAAATGGTATGTTCTGCATATGTCTTATCTACAGTCAAACGCAAAATTGAGCGTACACGTGTGATTGCTGGGATATTCTTCGGTTTTCTGGACGAACAAATTGAGTGATCGCAAATAACTTGTTGGCAGTTCAAAATTAGTTCTTTTTTCGTTTATTTCATGAAAACAAGAAATGTTAAACAATTATGAAATCAATTGGAAGTTGCAAAACAAAAACCAAACCACTAGTTCATGTGTGGCAAAATTGAGCATACAGTTCTCATTTTTCAAGGAAAATTACATATGACGTCAAAAATGGCCGATTTTATCCTTAAGTATTCCGTTTGGCCGCCTTTCGAATCCATAACTGCCTGCAAGCGTCGAGACATCAATTTCACCCTGTTTCTGGTCACCACTAACGGAATACTGTTCCAGATCTCCGGAATCGCCCATTTTGAGCTCCTGCTTGTTGTTTGCTCTTTTTTGATTGTTGTTATTTAGTTGGTGCTTTACTTCCCACCACAAATTCTCAATGGGGTTCAAGTCGGGTGACTTGGGCGGTGTTTTCAGCTGTTTTGGGACAATCACTCGTACGACGTACGAGGTGTGCTTACACGTAAATAAAAATCTGTAGTAGAAACTACCATTTCGAGGGTTAAATTAAGCGCAAACGCCAACAATTTTCACCTGACTATAAATGCGTTTGATATTACCATGCCTGCGATAGGATCAACCATGGTGGGGTTAATATCAACATGAGGTCTGTCAAATATACAACAAATGTTGAAGGCTGTACCATAAACGTAGTCAATTTGACTGAAATTTCTTGGTAGTTTTAAAAATAGGCATAGTCGGGTAAAATAGTAGTTTTTACTGTAAAATTTTTTTCAGTGTAGGATCATTGTCATGTTGGAAGACATAATCGCGTGGTAGGTTCAGTTTAGATGTTCAGATATCCCTTTTTGTCCATGGTGGTGTCCATAAACTCCATCGTGCCATCGAACCCTGCAGCAATACACTTCCTTCTTCACGTTTAACCGTAGGGCACAAATGTTTAACCTCGAGCGCTTGGTTTTCTCCACACTATATGCCTTCCATCAGAACCGAACAGATTAATTTTTGTCTCAACGCAGAAAAGAACGTTGTTCTAGAATTTTTTCGGCTTTGCAACATACTCTCTGGCAAAGACCAGTCGCTTTTTCACATTTGCTTTGTAAAGGAGTGACTTCTTCCGGGCAACTCGTCCTCTTATATTGTGCCGGTATGCCACACGCCGGACAGTATCCACACTGACAGACCTTCCGATGTCATCAGCAACCTGAGAAGCCAATACTTATTTAGGATTATTCCGTATTCTTACGCTTACCGGGCTTCAAATGGTGAGTTGACAACTTCGAAGGAGGGTGCGACCGACCTCTCGTCCTCACAAGTTCCTACCTCACGCCTCCACGAGTCATATGATCACAAAAGACTGCCAGCAGAAACATGGAGACGCTGGTTGGCGTAGCCTGGGCAATGTTGTCAATCTGACAATAGCGAAGTGAGGGGGTGCGACCGAAGATCTTATACCTTTAAATCATATTCTATATTTTCTATTCTCATTTTACTAATAATTTCAGCACGCTTTGGAATCATCTTTGCATTCCAAAACTATGTAAGAGCCGGGAGCAACATGCCAGGTATCAAAGGCGGAATTTGTATCTCAGCATTTCAGCATACCATTTTATTTAAAATTGCACTTCTGAACTTCAACTATTATATTCATAAAAGGCTGGCATGTGCTTATACGTAATGTAGGATTATATTTTAATGTTGTGTTTGTGGTATTATGGTAAGATAAGCCATTTCTTTCAGAAATTATCCCACCGGACTCTTCGTTCACTCTATCTTTGAAATGTTGCTAGAATAGTACAAAGAAACATATTTCAAATATTACTATGTTTTATAAAATAATATCTTTTATTGAAATTTTATCTTTTATATTTCGAATGATCTATTCTGTTTTCAGCTTTCCCAGGACTAGTAGGATATTGATACATATCTAACTTTTATTTATTTTTCAGTAACAATCCATTCAAGTTTGAAATTTGAATAAATTAGCATTTTTGTCTATAATGGTATCTTAATTTGTTGTGTACAAAATATATTATATATTAAATAACATATAACGGGGAAAGGGAGGGACCATCAGGTCACCCAAGTAAAACGATTTGGATAGGGAGCATGGGACTGCCTCTTCCCTATTGTTAACATTTCGTGGAACGAGGGCGGGCTCTTCGACCCCATCTATTGGGTTTATTCTGTCAATCGAGGGCTCGATTCTAGTGCTGTGAGTGTGAACTTGCTTTTGGAAGGAGATTCTCTTCCCTATATTCGCGGGTTTCGCGTAAGTGTCTCTGCTTACGGGCCCGCCCAAACGTTTTTGGCCATTCATACAGGAGCTTGATGATCACATACAATAATAGAATCCTGATCAAATCGTTTTTCAGATTATTCCACTGCTATGGAAAGTTTCCTTGCTGCAATAGATGGTAGTATTACATCATCATCATCATCATCATATTCCGTATTCTTACGCTTACCCGCTTATCACCAGCTGCCAGGGTCCATTTCCGTGCTCTTGCGCCACGGGTTTTCAAGGTACCCTCATACTTCAACTTGTTGACAATCTTCTGCACGGTGGAATGTGTTCTCCCGACGTTAGCTGCTATTTCCCGCAACGACTTTTCACGGCAACAGAGACTTATTACCTGAGTAGGCGTAGAAATATCCGACTCCTTCCACATAGTCGACATTCTGGAGTAAAACACAATCTTTTTGAGATTCAAACTTAATACTATTATTACCACTACCCGTACAGCTAGAGATTGTTGACATTACACTGTCAACAAACAGCTTAAATTAAAAAAAAAAAAACGCGTTATTATATGACCAAAGACCAAAGCGAATTAACTCCCACAGCAAAACATTTAATATAAAAAACAAATTAAACCTTGAAACGTATCTTAACTCGATCCTCTCTTGGGTGATCGCTCAGTTTTGCAATTGACTGCACATATTTTTCTCGTTATTTCAAGATGATAACCCGCATAACGAAAAACAATTTGCTATATAGGCAAAACTATATTTCGAATGTAAAATATATTATCACATTTTTTGTAATCAAATAGTTTAATCTCGTTTTCACCATACAACCTCTACATTAACACATATTGTTAATGTATGCCATATTGCCATTGAAAAGTGTTTTATTGTCTGCATTCGGTCTGGATTATATACCTACCAACTTTTTGGCAAAGAGTACAGCAAAAATGTTGTTCGTGAAAATTGCCATTTTTTATGGTAACCTAACTTAACCGCCTATTGAGCATATTGTTATTTGACCTTTTACTATCTGACATATTGTTAAAGATAAATATCGTAATAATAACGAAAACGGTCGTCAACAATAAGGAAAATGGTCCAGGAATGGTTTGTGATTATGCGGGAAGCTGAGTTTGGTTGCTATTTGTGTATTGCCAGCTCTCAAAAATACAATCATACTTTATTATGGCGCAGGGTTCTTGGATTTTTTCTTGGCGAAACATTCTTAGACCAGACCGGGAATGAAACTCAGTCACCTCCGGGATGGTGTGCTTTATTTTTCCACATTTAGCCACTGTGGATCCCAAGGAAATACACTCAATACCAAAAAAGCCGAACAAAATGCTGCTCGCAAGAAACGTCATGTTCATTCTTCTGTAACTTTGTCAGTTCTAGGGTTTTTTTTTCATTAGGGCGAATCTACAATTGAGAGATTCTCTCCGGGCTCGCTCTCTTTCATTCATTACAGCGCCATTATAAAACTTTCGAGGGATTCTTAAGTACAGATCAAAACACAACAGTACTGGCTAGCATACTCTACAAATAGTAGAATGAAAAACGTAAAGGTGATTGGTTTATGAATGAAAGAGAGCGAGCCCTGAGAGAATCTCTCAATTGTAGATTCGCCCTATTGAAAAAAAACCCTAGAGTTGTCAAATTGTCAATAATTAAATGACATAATTGAGAAAGTTACAGAAGCTTGAACATGTTTTTTTTATACATTGAGTGTACATTTTATGCACCCATTTGCATGATGTACATACAGTGGCGGACAATACAATAAGACCAAAGCCTGATTTTCATACAAAATGGTCATGTTAGGGGGCTTGTCTTTCACTTTCCCGTGAAGTAATTGAACTGAAATTTTGGCAATAGCCTAGAAATAACCTGAATTTTCATCTTTGATAAATTCATAATTTTTCACTCACCACTTCAGAAACTACAGACACCACCTACGACAAAATAATAAGACCTCCTTTTGATATCCATAGTTTAGGCCATGTTGATGAGTGTGAATTACAATCTATAGTATACTGATATTAAAATGACCCGTGCATCAATAATCAAAGTTCAGATCCTCAAATTCCAGCATCCTTTATGGAAATCAAAAAGAGGTCTTATTATTTTGTCGTATGCGGTGTCTGTAACTTTTAAAGTGGTGAATGAAAAATGATGGATTTAATGCAGATGAGAATTTAGGCTACTTCTGGACCACAGCCGATATTTCAGCTCAATTGGTTCTCGAGAAAATGAAAGGCTAGGGGGCTTGCATGACCATTTTGTATGAAAATCAGGCTTTGGTCTTATTGTTTTGTCCGTCACTGTAGATTTAGACATGTTCGTTCTACGGAATCACTGCCTGACGAAATTCAAACTTGCATTAAAATATTGGAACCAGCAGTAAGATAACAAATAAATCAACGAAAACATTATTACAGACAACAACGTGAAGTGCAAATTTTCAGCTTCTACCTACCACTGTGCTCTGCTGCATGCGTGTTCCAAAGTTTGTGGCTGTAGGCGTGATCGAATTTAACAACACTCCACGAGGTTTCCCTATACAATACATTCCACATGGAGTTAAATACAGATACGAGTATGTATAAGCATGTGCCGCTGGCTTATCAACATCCAACACGTGAAGCTAACCGGTCAGCGTTTGCACTAAGCCGCTTAAACGCGAAACCTGACACTTTTGGCTATAACTAAACATTGTTGGAAAAATGCCACGGGTATAATTGTTTTTAGGTTAATCAGTTACTTGCGGTGATGTGGGTTAAATATTGAACTGCAAGACTCTTGCGAGTTTTTAGTGTATAATTAAACGAGCATAAGATTTTATCAGTAACGGTATAAAACTAACATTACTGTGCCAAAAATTGCGTGTCTTGGTGCAGTGGCTATCTTACCGTATTATGAAGTTCCAAAGATAGCATTGGAAGTGAAGACAAACGTTGCTATCGAAGGTTCCAGAATTTTGTTTTCGTTGACACAGGTTTCGCGTTCGATGCATTGATCACGTGTTTACATGATGCGCCGTGCTCTTTCGCGAGAAATGGTGGGACGGAAAATGCACCTTGGCATCTTTTCAATTTTTTTTTTTGCTTTACCACTAGCAGAACCATCTGGAGCAATCGATTCTGATGAACATAAATTTACTGAGATGACTGTACTAATAACATGTTAAAAGCACTTATTTCGACCATTTACACACATACATCATTTTGAATCCTTATCTCTCGAACAAATTACACCATTTGATAAAAACTGAGAAAGAGAAAGTAATGCAACTAATTAGAGGCTGGCGCTGGTTGGCGCAGCGATTGTCAAAAGGCAAACCTTCATTAAGTACGTCATGCTTTTAGCGGGTTAAGGAGAGGATCTGAAAATTGTGACGACCCATACAATTTTTATGTTCGTAAAGAATGGACGGTCCCTAACCCACTATACTCAAATCCCAGGAAAGTGAAAATGCGTTTGAAAAACGTAGATCTTCTTCTTATTTCTTAGCGTTTCAATCTCATTGATTGCACAATAAGCTTATTGCCTGCTCTCAACTTAGTGTTCTAAATACACTTCCACAGTTATTAACTGGGAGCTTTCGATGCCTGGTACCATTTTTACATTAGTATGGTTGTGTGGCAAGTACAATCATATCCTATGCCCAGGGAGTTTAACGAAAAATTCCTAGACCAGACTGGGAATCGAACCCAGCCACCTCCAGCATGGTGTTGCTTTGTAGCTGCAATTGAGCTAAGGGAGGTCTATTAAAAAAGAAAAACGTAGATGGTGCTCGGTAAGAATGGTATTGTCACATCTCATGCACAGAAGTAAGAGACGATTCTGTGTTGCAATATTAAGATGAAGGTCACTAGAATACAAACTGGAATGCAGTACAGCAAGAATTCTTTTTTAAAGTTAGGCATGTGAAATCTTTGCAGTTTCCTAGATTTGTGCCTTCAAAAACTCGAAGTGGCGACGCAAAAGATGGGAGCCAGTTTTGTATTCCAGCGACTTTCTTCTTACTCCTTCATTTTCTATTTTCATAACTATTTTTGACTCATGTTATGTCAATCGACAATGGTGTAAAAAAAAAATCAATGCCAAATGATTATTATAAAAAAGGCATCATGTTGAACAGACTTATGTCAAATGACGTACAACCAGTTTTGATATGTTCTGCAAAGTTGTTTGTATTAGCAGTAACTTTAATTGGCATCCAGTCATAAACTATGTTTGTTGAAAAAGTAATTTCTTTGTTTCACATAAAACATTAATTACCAAACTTATCATTATCTACAGATAATTAATCATCAAAATCCTCTTTAAAGATGTGTCCTTCCCCAAAAAATGTCTTAGACATCACTAATCTTCTATCCTATTATAAGTAAAGCGTAAGCTTGTTTAAATGATTTGATCTGCACTTAAATTCAATGTACATACTTATTTTGTAGAACATTTTAACGTGTTCGACGAGATTTTTTTCTGTCAGCTGTTAGAACGCATAAAATTGTCTAATTAAGAATGTTCTGAATTTGATTCTATTGATGATGATGATGATTATGTAATACTACCATCTATTGCAGCAAGGTAACTTTCAATAGCAGTGGAATAATCTGAAAAAACAATTTGATCAGGATTCTATTATTGTTTGTGATCATCAAGCTCCTGTATGAAGGGCCAAAAACGTTTGGGCGGGCCCGCAGTCCCATGCTGCCTATCCAAATCGTTTTACTTGGGTGCCCTGGTGGTCCCTCCCTTTCCCCGTTATATGTTATTTAATATTTAATATATTTTGTACTCAACAAAATAAGATATCATTATGGACAAAAATGCTAATTTATTCAAATTTCAAACTTGAATGGATTGTTACTAAAAAATAAATAAAAGTTAGATATGTATTAATATCCTACTAGTCCTGGGACAGCTGAAAACAGAATAGATCATTCCAAATATCAAAGATAAAATTTCAATAAAAGATATTATTTTATAAGACATTGTAATATTTGTAATATTTTTTCTTTATACTCTTCTAGCATCATTTCAATTGCTATTGGAGTGAACGAAGAGTTCGGTGGGATAATTTCTGAAATAAATGGCTTATCTTACCATAATACCACAATAACACAATATTAAAATATAATCGTACATTGCTTATAAGCACATGCCAGTCTTTTATGAATATAGTAGTTGAAGTTCAGAAGTGCAATTTTAAATTAAATGTTATGCTGAAAAGCTGAAAAACAAACTGAGCCTTTGATGCCTGTCATGTTGCTCCAGGCTCCTACATGGTTTTGGAATGCAAAGATGATTCCAAAGCGTGCTGAAATGATTAATAAAATGAGAATGGAATATATACAATATGATTTAAAGGTGATGATTTAAGATCTTCAGTCGCACCCCCTCACTTCGCTATTGTGAGATTGCCCAGGCTACGCCAACCAGCGTCTCCATGTTTCTGCTGGCAGTCTTTTGTGATCATACGACTCGTGGAGGCGTGAGGTAGGAACTTGTGAGGACGAGAGGTCGGTCGCACCCTCCTTCGAAGTTGTCAACTCACCATTTGAAGCCCTGTTCTGAATTTGATTCTATTATGCACAAATGGCCCAACCCAAAAGCACATTTCCAAGTGTAAGCAAGGTTTAACATCGTAATTGACGCATCTCAAGTGAATTAACTGTTGCCTTAAAAGAGAAATTGGTAAATCATGATGATGCTGACGTAATTGTCCATTTTAGTTTTCCAAATTTTCGACACTTAATCCCACTTGATTTTTAAAAAAGCCTATTCGTTATCTAAAGTAAATGCAAAATAATAAGGACGCCGGTGGTTTAGTGGTAAGCGTGGATGCCTCTCACCCCAGTCGCTCTGGTATCAATTCATATGGCCCCGTTGAGATTTTCTTAGACGAAAAAAAACCGGCCCATGTGTTGATGGGTTCGATATGTAGGGTCCAGGTCGTATCCCTGGCGTGACGAACCAGTCTCAGGCTGAAAGTCACGTAAATACGAAGCAACAACAACAACTCTAAAAAATAGTATTTTTCTCAATCAATCGCGAAATCATCTTGTTGATAAAAGGACTGTGATTATAAAATGGCGACAATGTGCTTCTACGCCACCAATGGAACAAATAAAATAATTAATTGCCGATAGCATGAAACGAGTACAGAAAAAATCGACGAGTAGTCGTTTGAAGCATAACATAAATCACAAAACCTTTTTATGAACATATCAATTATTTTTCAAAACGACGTATGTCGCAGAAGTAAACAAATCGAGTTTTTCATTCTATCCGGTCATTAATAACACCCAAACACTATTATCAATTGCAATTGCCAAACACTATTATCAAAATTATTTAGTTATGTGAGCTAAATTTCATATGCGACTTTCTGATCTTTTTGAATGTTAAGCAAATAGTTCAGATACACCGCACAGCAAGCCGACGTATCTGCGTTTAAAAATTATAACCGATGTATCTGACATGACGTAAGTGTTAAAAGTTCTGAAATACCGACGCATCCAACCGGTGTATGTTACAATCAAGGTGTCACGCCGACGTATCTAACATGGTGTATGTGTATGATATGGAGGCAATCCGGTGTATATGTTAATTTTCTAAAAAATAGAGCGAAAGTGAATGAAAAACAGGATTTTTACTACTTATAACATTACCTTGATAGAAGCAACGGATCGAGTAAAACTTGCAATGCAGTTAAATAGAATTTAATGGAAGCATCTGGAAATTCTACCTCATTTTTATCAATTCCTATCAAATGTTAGATACGTCTATTTGAAAAATTATGCTTGATATATTTTATTTCACTTAAAAAACACTTAATAATAAAAACATACGTGCGCATTAGTAGAACGATTGTTATTGGAATACGAAAAAAAATTAAACCGGCTCTTCATTTGATCATTTTTAAAATATAAAAAAAAATCTTGTTTTACCTTTTTCACAAGAAAAAGCTTATCCTTTGACAGATAGGCCACTTCTTCAGTGTCGAGTGCTCGACTTTTCCAATACCTTTTAAATTTATGCTTTTTTATACACGATTTTGTAGCTAGCTATGCGTTGGTGCACCAATAGAAAACATCAATTACCCTCTGCATCCATATTCGAACAGTTTGACAATACAGCCGGACAGCTTTCGAATTTGATTATCCAAGTCTACCATACAGTGCATATGCTGGATATATTAACATAAGCTTATGTCACTGTTAACAATCGTCACAATTAATTAAAAATAAAATGTCTGGATTTATGGACTGTCCGGCTATTGATGCAGCACGGTACTGAATAAATAAAAATAAAAAGTCCGATTCAAACAAAAGCGAAACATAGCAAGTTTTTTTTGCTATGAACCGAACAGAAGCAGTTAATAATTGTGTATCATTCTGGCATATTTCATCAATGTTTACTATATTTCTGGTGCAGTCAGCTCAAATCTGATGGAAACGGGTTTCGTGTTTGGGTGGATTTAGCAAATCATTGCACGAAGTACGATTTGCACCGTCTTCCGAATCGATCATCGGATCCGTCTTGATTTGTTATAAACTGTATGAGTACTATTGTTAGTAATGGAAATGAAAGGGTTAACTACCTAGGTAATTTAATTTTCCACGCCTTCACGCTTCTGAAACTTGTTTTAAATGGTGTTGAATGATACATGTCTTCGATGAATATTACCTAACATAATCATCACACTGACGATCCACTCTTATGATAGTGATTTTTCTATTTTCTTTTTGATAGTGTTTCATCATGAAAATCAAGTATTTGTTCATTATTCGAATGCCTAAACAAGAAGTTGATCTCTGCGGATGCCTTAGCTGTTTTCAATTTAAACCGGAATCCTGATCTGTTTTCAATTTAAAGTCTGTTGAGACTATGTGCAATATTGTATGGCTGCCATATGGAAATCTCAAAGGATAATTCAAAAGTAGGCCATGATTAATAGTTGAAGGAACGCTCTGTTAGATTACAATTCATTTGCGAAGAGATAGTGGTTTAAGCCGAATTCAAATGTGCTGTTGTATTGTATCTAACTGGAAATTAAAAGATGTTACCTTATCATTTGTTCATTAGCACTCATAATGTTATCTCCTTTATTTCATTACAGACCCATGTGGGATGCGCTGTTGAAAACAGTGCGATGCGAGATCATCAGTTTCACCAGAAACGAGCAGATTGATGCATATGTGCTTAGGTAAGTTCCAACGAAAGCTGCCCTACAAATTACTAAAGCAACGACGGAAATGATTCCAATCAGCACGCACCAATGAGTTATTCTGGTTTCGAAATTACTTTCATTTAGTAGACTGGTGCATATTCCGACATTCATCGATTCCAAATCGTATCCTGATCACCCTCTTAAAATATGTCCTAATATGTTAGAAACCGATACTACGCTTACATCCGAATTTTCCGCTCATTATCAACTAGCTTTTTTCAAAATCCTTTTGGTGAAATGTTCTATTATCATTCTAATTGTAGATTTCCTATATCTTTATAAAAGGTCGCTTTTCTGGGAACCGTCGAATAGAAAAAATATTATTAAATAATGGGATTGTTAATCTTCTGAGATGATCAAGCCGCTGCTTAGTCCGTAACACTTGTGCAGCCATGATTTTGTATATTCTATGCCATTGTCTGTTTTCACTTATTGGCGGTATATATAAATGGAAAAACCATACAGAGGAATACTGAATATTCTCGAAAGATGAAGATGAATCTTTGTATTTTCTTTTTTTCTGACGTTTTGTTTGTTTATTTTTAATTGCTCCTTTCTCCTCTGCATATTCTGATCGACAGAATTGTCCATAACTGGTTGAAAGAGTTTTTTTTTATAACGCGCCATACTTTTCAAGAGAATTCCGTGAAAAAAAAAGTATTAGATTTACAATAAAATGAATGGTAACACACAAAAGAGACAGAAGTATATAATAAAATGTATGGTAACATACAATAGAGAGTATAGTATGAACAATTTCGTCAGCCACTCTCGGTACAGCTTCCTGGCGTGGGTTTCGGCTACTGTGTTTTGTTTGTCGTTCCGGTTTGGTGCCTTCCTGACCTTGTAGATGTCGAGGCCGGCACGTTTTATCGTTTTTCCGACAAACCAGATGGAAATCTCCGCCTTCATCGCCGCATCGCGAATCGAAAGGTTCAGTCGACGCTTGAACAGATTCAACACCTTCCTTGCCTTCACCGGATCAGCTGTCCTCAATTTTCTGCCACTGCCTGATCGCTGCTGGGTCGTTTTGGTCTCCTTGAATGACGTCACCACTCGGGAAACCGTCGAATTATGGAGTCCCAGGTGTTTTCCGATCAATTTGTGGTATGCAGCCGGATTTGCCACGACGGGGAACATAATTTTTTGGCGGTTCTACTCTTGTTCCGATACCATCTCGATAACCACTTGACAGATTGTGATGAAATTCTGTCAACTTAGACATTACACTCTAAAAATTACACTCTAAAAGAAATAAATTCAAATCACAGCTAAGCAGGAATACATTTGAACTCACCGACACGCAAAAAAACAAAATTGAATAATTTAGAACACGAAAAGAATAAGGCAAACAAAAATGAATGAACCAGAAGAGGTAAGACGAAATTACGCCATTGAAAACAGTGCATATGAACATAATGGAGAGAAAGGAGAAGCATACTTGGGAAATGTAACACCTTTTGATGCAGTGTCAACAGCGTCTCTATGGACGATATGATCCTTGCACGGCTGGTGAAATGCTTCAAAAGGTGTTAAGTTATATTAGTCTAACACACAAGGAACAATACTATAACTTCTTATTTTTGGTTCGAGAAAACTGACTCGGAAAAATCTCAAAACGAACAAATGACACACCAACGGACTAGACTACAAAAGACAGAAGGAATAACGAAACAAATTAATTAAGTTGTAAACGTGACACTGACTAACAAAATAACAAAATGACTATTGCAAAAACAGACAAGGACTCAACATTCTCAAACGTGGCTCCTTCCGAGTCATTTGCAACAGCGTCTTCTTCGACGACATGTTCCGTGTACGGCTGGCAAAATGATTCGAAAGGATCTACACAACGATATCATCAAAGGCCTGATGTAGAGGTTTCTACTCTATTCAGAGTCCCGCCAGTAAGCCCTCAAAAAAAAAAAAAAAAAAAAATTCAGCTGCAGTACCCTGGTAAATCATTCGGGCTCTGTTAAGGATGGATACACAGGCGGCGACTACATGAAATATTTTCAAATATTAAGTTGAGTTTAGTGAGAATAGTATTACCTCGCCTAAATTTGTGTTAGCTGATTGTCAACATGATCTCTCCTCGATGCGCCATTTTTATTGTTTTATGAAATTGTCTTATGATTTCGCCATGCGGTGATTATGATAATCACGTTTATGGAACTGTCGAAATAAACGTGTAAACACGATTATGGCTGGGTTAGGATTTCATACCAGTCTTATTGAATGTTATGATAACCTTATGAAGTGAAAAATGTGGGCGTTTGTGGTGTCTCTTAAGGCATAATTTATGTATTTCAACAGGTATTTTTCCTCAGTGTACTCCATTCGAATGAGAAAAGAAGTATGTGTTCTTAACTACACTGGGAAAAGTTTTATGAACAATTTTACCATTATTGTGTGTTAAGATGACCATTAAAATTAACCAAACTTACCATTAAAATTAGCTGAATCAACATTTACTGTAGTGTCGGAATAGTCCTTGTAACCATAAACCATAGTCAAGAATACCATGAACGTGGTTAATTCGACCATTTTAATGGTTATTGTAACCATTATATGCAATGGACATCTTGACCATGATTCAATTGTCGGTACAACCATAGACATATTCTCAGTGTAGCTGAATTAGGAGGGCATCATTAACTTGTAAAGTTTATTTTGTCAGCGCCATTGCACTTCTAATGAAGCTTACTAGAATACAATCCAATACAGTTAAATACATCAAATACAATTTGCATCGACACTTCACATCTTCTAATCTACAAATCTAAGAAACTACAAAGATTTCACATGTCAAACTTTAATGAAAAATACGAAGCGGCGATGCAAATCGATCATTTTTGGAGTCCAGTAACCTTCACTTTATAATTTAATGGATCCTTGTATTTTCAACGACGGTGTTAAACGAGGCATGAAGCTCCCTACTTGCTTTATAACTTAAAGCTTTTTATTTATATAACACCTATGGCATGAGATGGGGCAGTTGCTGACTTAGTTAGTGTGAAAGTTTGTATTTACTTATTTGCAACAAATAGCTAATATCAATCCACACATCATTAGGTAATTATGTAGGTTTACGTTACTTGTACGCTACATTCATTATACAATGTGATTTTCAAGGTCAGTGGACAATATGACATGCGTTACTTAACACATAACTTCAGTGGAAAACGATTAACTCAATAAGCATTTTTCATGTAATTATTAAATGTTAAACTGATTCAGCGTTGGTGTTAAGTGGCAGTTTTATGTACCTTCCTACATGGGTCGGTAAAGACGCAGTTACATATCGCCTGGAGAAAATTTATCAGATTTTCTTCTGTAAATCTCGATTTACCTATATGGTATGATGGTATTAGCTAAGCAATTATACTAATGCACACATGTTGCTTGCATCGAATGCTAATTAGTTACCAACAAAGAGCATCTTGCGCGCTTAGTTGAGGAATGGCAATAAGCTAGTTTGCGATAAGCAATAATCTTGAAAATTGCAGAAGTGAAGTGAAGTGAAGAAGTGAATGCACACTATCACTATACATTCATGATATTTATAACAAAGAGGCGTAAATGCCAATCTTATCAGTTGGCACTTTTCATTATATTCAGGTTAAGCAACTAAGACTGAAAATCCGCTAAAGGCTAGCCAGGATGCACATATTCATGTCAAAGTTCCACAGATCCAGTAAGAATTTATGGAATTTTTTTCGATTGCAAAATATTCCCCGAGAAGTAACAGTTTTTGCAACTGAAAATTGATGAAATTTTTTTTTCCCGAATACTAATTAAATTTACGGCTATCGTAAGATAGTGTGTGTATTTGCGCAGCAAACAAAGATCATACGTAACAGTAGGTATTAAATATAATTAGCTTTGTTTTCAAAGTTTCTTAATTGAGCGTGTAAAATTGGAACATGGGTACATTTAAGACTGGTCCAACAGTTTAAATTTTCAACCGGGTATCTCCCTGTTTACTGTCATTATTTAGAAAATAATTCTTTAGAAATTTTAGCCTCTGGTTAAAAGGTGAGCTTGCGCATTTACCTAATCTTACCAAAGACAATTTTTTTCCGATTTCAAAGTACATAACATTCACACATATTCGAAGACACATATCATAGCAAGCATATTTTTCATAGTTATGTAAATCTCAGTTGCTGAGTTATATACTATGACCGAAGAGAGTTAAATGACACTCAAAGTGAAGGTAGTTCAATTATCTGAGCACAAAATCCCAGAAAACTTCAATCCAAATTCATCAGCTAATTTTTCGATCAAAGTTTTTTTAGAGTGTTTATCTTACCTGCAAACAAAGAAGTTGTTAGAGCTCCGTTGAAAAGGTTGATAGAAAAATTCTCGTATACAAATTGGAACATTCGATCATATGGTGTCCCAGAAAGTATAAGCACGATTAAAAATCATGGTGAGAACATTTTGTTTGGAGGAAATTTTACTTTGTTTTCATGAATCATTTCTCTAAAATGTTCTCTCTCAGTAGCAGATAAACAAATATCTTATTATCGTTAATCATGAGCCAAGGAACGTATTTTTGCCCTAACGCTGCTCATCAGTCTCTGCACCAGGGCTGGCAAATGTCATTTTCGATGAAAAGTTCTGGCGATAAAACGATGATGGGGATTTTCTTCTAAATCTCATCGATTTTTTTCGTCATGATTGCCAGAGACAGTGTTTTGGTCATCGCTATTACAAACTGCTCTATTGATATTATTGTTAGTTTCATCACAAAACATCAAATATAATTTTCACCCTGCGTATAACATAACTTATTATTGTTTGGCTAATTTCAAGTCAACTAGTTAGAAATTTAAGAAACAAAATCGCATGAGAAAAAATCTCATGACTGCATGATGGTGTGAGAATGACAAGAAAGCTCATGATACTTCGTTGCCTGGATTTTTTTTTGTCGCATTATGGCCGTGAGCTTTACCAGATCTGTTCTGCACAGACTCCTTCGCAATTGTTTTAGATTTTTTTCGATGGTATCTGCTGCTTTAACATGTTTCCTTAGATATGCCTTGTTCAGAGCCCAAAATGTCTCATTTGGTCGGGCTTGATGATAATTCAGAAAATTCATAAATTTCAGTACGTATTGAACTTCGTGAACGTCGTTCCATGGTATAGTGTCTTTCGCATAATGCATAGATGCCAAATCCGACCAAAACAATACTGGACCATCATGCTTCCTGATCATTGGCAGCAAAAGCCGATTCAAGCATTCCCGGATTTAGGTATCAGTCTTTATTGTCTCTGATGTCACAAACGGCTCTTACCACAATTCGCATTCGCAAATAGCTTGTCAAACCATTGCCTTTTTATCGAATTTCTCGGTAAAACTGGACTAATCAGCATCATCGTCGTCCAGGCCTTCACGCACGGTGCAATATTGATCTCCCGGAAGCGTCTTATAGTCAAATTTTACATATGTTTCATCACCCCAATACACGCCGATTTTCCACACAGTAGACACAGTTAATTCGAAAAAGCCATCATGACGTTCTGGCCCATCTTTCGGTCCATTGGTCCTGGTTTTCGACCACATTTCGGCGTGTCCGCAAAGCTACAATTCTCACCAAACTTCTGATGACATTTCGAACCGCTCTGATGCTCGCACTTTCCAGTTTCGCCAGTTGACTCAGTGAAATATTGGGTGTAGAGCACCATTTGTGCACAATCCTCATAGGTTGTCACGCTTTTAGGGGGAGAGGGTTTTTTGGAAACTGTGACGATTCATACAAAACCTATTTGAAGGTCATACAAAATTCGTAAAAACGGGCGTACTTAATGTACGTGTCCGTGCCAGTCTAGAGTACACATCGAAGCCGACAGTTCCGTTCCACTTGAGTACGTACTCTAATCAAATCAGTCATCTGTTATGTAATATTGAATCATACATTAGTACTGAATGAAGTATAATCAGCACAAAAGAGTTGGATCTTGGCAACTCAGCTACAAACCAGTCAATAATCGACGTACCTAGTTGAAGCATCAATTAAAAAATGAGCATTTCAGGAGATAAGTAAAGCCGTAGGTCAACGGAACATTATCTAACAATAACTGATCACGCTCAAGCGGCACCATTATTTAACAGCAACACTTTGGGGTCTACTATTCTCATAGAATGACGACTGTTTTGTTTCGCGAAAATTTCCTTGGCATTCCCACTGCTTTGCTTTGCTGAAATAATCTTTGCTAAAATGTTTATTTTTAGTTGGTAAGGGGAAAAATTACCCCCGTCAGCGTTTAGAACGAAGAACAGCTGATTGGAAGTAGCGGACGATTCGATATACAGTGTCAGCTTGCAGTTTGTTTATCTTCTTAGATAAGCATACGATACTCGACGTTTGACGCTGGTATTTATAAATATTCATCGAACCCAAACAACCAGAAGGTTTGCCGCATACCTGGGGGTATCTGCGGTAGAAAGGAAGAAAATATATTTTCATGTTTTCAAAAGGCGAGAGAAATAATGTAACAAGTATTGTTAAGTCTATAGTTCTGGTCAGTTTTGGATATTTCAAAATGGGAAAAATCACTCTTTTATTAGTTTATTAATTTTCTATAGATTTGACCATCTCGAGAAAAATCTTCCGACCTTCCATTTTCTTGATCAGTGCGAAACTGATACTTTTAATTATTCACTACCGCAATTCAGGAATATTACGGTAGCGAATAATGAGAAGCATTTCCTGTCTGGCACCACGCACACGACTCACAACGAGCAGATTTCGGTAGAAAGAAGTTTGAATAAAAAGATCATCATAGTCATACCCTTGACTTTAACCGGTTGTTGACATAAGCTCGCCGCTCGTTTGTGAGTAGGTACTTTGACCTTATAATTATGGTGATAAGAACTGCTCTATTACACTGGTTTCGCCGGAGTCCCTTTGAAAGTATGCGGAACTGTGAAGAACATTGATTGACGACAGGCTAAAAAATTCAGCCATTGGTTAAGCAAATATCGAGTAAACCACCTTTGATCGAGATTAAAAACTGCATCTCATGAAACGTAACATATGACAGGAACCTATCTTCGTTCGTCCATTTTCTTTATCAATTTTCGTTTTTTTTTTTGCAACATCTAACTAAGAACACCGCGAACATTGACCTGGTTGAGCTCTCGAAATAATTCAGTTTGACTCGTTATTCCTTTTATCAACTTCCTACCTTGCGCTACCTCACGAAGGAAATGCTCTACATGGAATTTCGCAAGCAGAACATCTCACCAGGCGGGCTGCAGTCTAGCTTGTCTTGTTACTCATGTTGGTGCTGATAACGCAAGGCTGTCTATGGTTCAGTTGCGTGCTCAGCAGCAGAGTTACTCTTGAAGTAACTGGAGCATCCTTGACTTGGAAGATAACCTTTCTTCGTTATTTCCCAGCGCTTTCATGCGCATAGAGCCAGCACGTGCTATATTCTCACAGCATTTTTTTTTTGCAATTCGTATTCATGTTCACGATGGTTTTGATCTAACTCCAACTGGACATACCACCATTAAAATACCATTGTTTTGCGAATAAATATTACTTTTAGTTATGTCCTATATCAAGGAATACTTCGTTGTTTCAACACTTCAAGATACTCGTCCAATATAGAAAAACGCCCCTAAGTACACTAGTTTACAGCATTTATGAACTCGGTAAGCTGATCATCATTTCTAATTTGAAATTTTGTGCAAAATATAAAAAAGCCGTAAAAAAAAATTAAAGTAGAACAGTTTTCGAGATATGGATAAAAAATGATTTTTTTATAAATGAAAAAAAAAAAACACATTTACTTAAAATGGAATATCTTCAGCGCGTGTGATCCAATTTCAAATATTTTGTCATCAAATGAAGCAGAATTGCATTTAAGACTGATCTTTTGAGCATTGCAATATTGTAGGAGTATTAGTTTCGACGCTATTAATAAGTATATATAATTTTTTGCGATTTTTTTAGTGGAGATTTGTAAAAAAAATTTGCTGAACGTATGATTAATACCATAATAACGTCAAAAAAATATATAGGGGAACTGCCCCCATATTAATCTCATTGTTCCTATATTCATCCTACGATGAATCAAACAATTGGGCAGTTGAAGGATTAGTTAGTAATGTTTGTTGTAGTTATTTAACGTAAGCAAACATTATTAGAAAACGAAATCGATCCTTCAACTGCCCAATTGTTTGATTCATCGTAGGATGAATATGGAAACAATGAGATTAATATGGGGGCAGTTTCCTTCACAGCATAAAATTTCCGCTTACAGTTCGCGTATAATTTCTCTATGTTTAATTGCAAGCCAAAGCAAGTGTATAATTGTCTTTCATATAACATTCTCAATTAAAACGATATCCGGCTTAAATTTATATGGAATATCCCATGAATTTAAAGTAAATTTGCATTTCATATATATGCATTAGATAAAGCAGAAGATTACAAATTTCTTTCAAACTGTGAAGCCAGACTATGTTCATCTTTTGAAGCCATCCCATAATTAAAAGATTATTTTAATCTCCTGTAATTGTGTGGTAAGTTGATCAGTTTCATCCCACTGATCAATTTCACCGGAAATCACAGTACATGATATTATTATTGCCTACTGGTGTGTGTAGCTTTCGGTGGTCACCAATGAGCCCTCTGTTTACTATCTCGATTTAGTCAGTGTCAATCAGAACACGGGTTGGGAGGTTAACACTGCCTTCTGCTGAACACATTCCTCTCTTTTATTTGTTCTTTGATACATAAACGACAAGTTACAATTCTGCTAGCTTCAAACTTAATCCTAATGTACTTTTCCTCTATTCTTTCAAAGTAGCGTGCCCTGATGCTGTGTCATTGGTGTCCCCAGTGCCACTTATGTCAATTCTTAATTTACGAGTGGGGCGACCCCGGCGTAGTGGTTAGCATCCATACCTCTCACGCCAAAGTCACGAGTTCAAACACCATTGTGTTGCTGGTTGATGTTTTTGATTTGATCACATTCTCAGGAGAGTCTGTGATTAGCAGATCAATCGTTTTCGCGGAGATTTCGGTTACGCGTGTGGGACCGGTTGGAAGGATCGTGAGGTTGAACGTTGAGTTGATGCTGCACAGTGCAGTAAAGTTTGCTGTAGGTTTTGATGATTTGACGTTGATGTTGAAGTCTCTTACGATAAACAGCCTGTGGAATCCGAAGTCTAGTAGTTCGATAAGGACCTTCTCATACACTTGACATTCATTTATACAATCATTTTCACAATCATATCACAATCATTTATACAATCACCACAATCATTTTGGAATGATCTCTCATATGCATCCGTCGAACCATTCTGAACGGCCGTTGTGAGAATATCATCATCGCATAGCATGTTACCAGTTACTAATGCTTCTCTCCTGTTCTCTTCTCTATCCCATGGCCGCGAGTGGTGCCTCATGACACACACAGTCTCGAAATGCGCTACTAAAGTCAGCTCTTCAAAAGCACCGAGACAATATGGACCCTACAACAAAGGAAGCACTTCAAGATCAACAAAAGGATAATATTACGAAAAGAAGAAGTAAACAAAAGAGAACACCCAAAGAAAACACTCTTAACAAGGGGAGAAAATTCAACAAACAAAGGAGACGAGTCTTTAGCAAAGGAAACAACGGAATTCCAGAAGAGTGAGTCTTATAGCGGTCCAGCGAAATATGGTGAGACCCAACCAGTTATAACATCTATGCACAATATATACGCGCTAGGTTTGATTATTTTTGAACCTGGAAGTGTGTTTACTTTACCGTTATCCCCAGGAAAACAGTCATGTTGACATACGGGGCTTATTGCATGTGAAAGTAACCTCGGAATGGGCGTGGCTCTCCAGACATTCTGAAATGGGCTACTGGATCTGCATTAGTTCTAGCACCTGCTAACTCCCGGATTAAAGCTGCTTTCAATGGTCACATAAAAAAACTATTGCAAACAGATTTTTTCCTTAATATCTCTGCCGTGGTGGGTGCTAGATTGCACACGCAAACTCTCTCTCTCTCTCTCACACACACACACACACACACACACACACACACACACACACACACACGCGCGCGCGTACACATACGCACACACACACACACACACACACACAAACGCGCGCGCGCGCGTTTGGCTACAGAGATCGTGCTTGTTTGGGAGTATAAGTATTGTTTTAGTATGTATGATGATGATGTATGATATATACTTCCATTCATTGTAGCATGGGAACTAAGTCCGACAGCAACGGGCTCTCCTCTCTGTTTGACTTGATCACCTGGTCAATAACTGATTTAATTACTCGTCATGTAATTGCATGAAAGGCTAACAACGGGTTGGGTGGATCGATAGGCAACATTACTTACACGTATCCATAGGATTATAAAGAATTTTCTTCCAACAACAAGATTGAACAATATTTCGAAAATGTGCGTTCTCTAGCAGGCTGTCTCAAAGAGTGGCGAGAAGAGCCTTCCCTCTATCCACTGTTAGCAACAGGGAGTTGGTATTCCCACTCTTCCCATTCAATTCAATTGAATCAGGTGCCCTGATGGTCCCTCCAAAATCCCCTATTTTTAATTTTTGTATAGAATAAAATACATCCGACATCCACATGTTATCGAAAAGAAGGAAAAAAAAGGAAAAAAAAGGATTATTTTAAAAGTCCTGAAAACGAAAAAAAAAACAAAGTAGATCACTCATGTTATCATACATAATCACAGACAACAGACGTAACTCTTTGAATAAGTGTTCTATATAATATCAGAAAGGAACTTTCTAGCAACATCTCACGGGGTTATCGCGGAAAAAAGCTTGCGTGTAAACTTCAAACAATGTTGCATGCAGGTTTGGAAGAATGTATAGAGATATCGATAGAAACGCTGTGGCGTCGGGAACATATAAATATTTGAACTGATCGTTAAATATCTATACGATGAATGAAGTAAAATAATTCCGTATGTGTGTCTGTGGTTAACATTTCTATAAGAAGAAGTATGAATTTCACCTGAAAAGCAACAAATTATTTTTTATTACCGCTATTTGCATCTATAAGACATGTTTTTTATATAACGTTCTAGTTACAGTTAATAAATAGTAATTTGAGTGGTCGAAGATCCCATTTTGATGAGTTCTGAAATAGTTGATTTGTCATATCACAATACGCGTTTGGGATGGCTCTTCAGTTTTTGACAAAATCGAAATACCGCTATTTTATTAGTTCGTATACTGTAGTATTAGTGTAGTATTAGTATACCGCTATTTTATTAGTTCGGATAGTTTTATCCGTCGAATTTCTAAGATGGGAAAAGCTGCTATACAAACCCTAATGAGTGAAGTCAAGAAAAAGGTGCGAGCATTTGTAATGGAAAATAAGTCTAGCGAAATAAATAATACAAATCATAGCTCAAGTAGCTGATCTTTTTTTTCTACAAGTTTTGAAATTTTTTGTTTGTGCCATTTTCCGTGAATACACTTTCTAATTCAAAATGGACCAGTCAGTATCACATATGCTTTTGACAATGCCATATCTCTGCGTTGGCTTTCAGATTTTTGTACTGAAAAAACATTGTCTGTATACCAAAATACTGCCGCTATTTGCATAACCGTCCAATTTCTGTTAGAAATGTAGTCCTATTTTTGATGATTTTGTTCTTTATATAGGCATAAGTTTGAAGTCTTAGAAAAAATAATAAAAGAATGAACATTGTTCCAAGAATATAAAAAACAAAACCCATTTGTTTTCTCGCATGTTGAAGATATTCGCATGACAGTATAACGCAAAACAATAAGGTTATTGCAATCCTGATGTTATTGAGCGTTATTGCAATCGTTGATGCTTCTTATTTTATAACAATATGTAACGTTTTCGGAGAGATTGCTTTTAAATTTACCGAATGAATCTTACTAGAACAAATTAATTTGTTCTTCAAGTTTTTCAATATTTTTCAACCGTTTAACCGACCAGTACATCAAAATTTTCCGAAGTGAAATTATATACAATTACGCACATTGAAAAGAGCTAAGCACGACTTTGGAAGTTAAAGTTGTTGCTTCTGGCGGACCATTGAGAGACACCGCCCTAAGCTCGCTGAACCGGTACTGACAGGAAAGTATCGGATAAAAGATTTATGAATGCGTCTGGCTTTTTGCACCATCACCAATCCCGTTTGTTTTACTGCCGCTTGGTTTAGATGACACGAGAAGAACGAGCTTTTTCCATGTCGCACCATGCCTACACTATAGTAAAAAATTAACAGACAATAGAACGTTCGTTCGAGCAAATATTTGATTGATGGTGGAATTTGATGCCGGTCCTATGCTAAGAGGATACCTTGAAGTCGCACATGTAAAATACAAGGTCATCAAGCTCATTTTGCTACTTATAAGAGGGATACATTGAGAACAGATATAGGTCCCGGCTGAAGCGTCGTCGGATGATGGGAATAAATCATGGAGGTTATCACGAAAAAATTAACACTGGATCACTCACCTAGACAGGAACTGATCGGCCTTGGTAAAGGCGTATGATAATGGTTAGGGATTAGTGGATTATTAGTCGGAAAATCCAACCTAACTAATCCCAGATTTGCGGTGTTGTGTTTCACGTTTCATTATTAATTGGACATATTGCCAACGCATCGCTTATATCATTCCGATACAAGCAATGTAATGTTAGTTTATCTACGAAAAATAGGCGGGTCGAATGGCACGATTGTGCTGTCAAATTGCGTTTATAGTTAAAATTCGACTATAAAAAATTATCATAATGATTCAACAAATATTTAAAATGCACCTATCCAGGATTCCCTATAGCAAAAAAGTCAACATTCCACTAACTTTTACGACATAGAACTATCCTAGAATCAGCTTATCACCCTTCTATGTAAACGGTTACGACTAGATAATTAGCCGAATCGCCATGGCCAGCGATTGTTTCGCTGTTTGTTCAACTGTAATGAGCAACCGGGCTATTCCTTGTAACTGTTGATTATCCAGAAGGCAGTTAAACTATTGAAAACATTATTACTGGGAAACGATGATTCACGGAACACTCTTTGTGTTCAAAAGAATATTATGCAAGGCACAACAATTTTCTCGCACATGTTCGTACTTATAGGAGTGCATCTTAACATTCAATCGTTTTGATGTCTGCGACGCACTTGTTCGTTAGTGCGAGCTATATTACAGGTGTCACTTTACGGTGAAAACGGAATGATGTGACGACATTCGTCTCACGGAGAAGAAATGCACGAGGATAATTATAATGGGAATAACTTTTACCGTCCTTATAACCGCCGTCATTTGCACATAACGATTGTTTTCCGTGTGCCCATTTCTACCTTGAAGTGACATCCGTCAAAAGGGCCTTTCATTCGCGAACTTATTGTAGAAAACACTGAAACGATCAAAAATAAAAGCGCACTGCTACACGTTGTGCGTTGTCGCACATCTTTCATCAATTTTCACGCAATGCATAATACACATGACCAGTGTTGATACTTACTACCTTGATCAAAAAGTTCCCGAAATTATTCAGGAAATTAAGAATACAAGATTGTACATCAAAATCGAAACTGTCCTCTTCAAAGTACTTCCCATCGACTGCAACGCACTTATGCCAGAACTTGAAACAATCTTCTAAACATGTTTTGTATTCGGCTTGCGGTATGGCCATCAGAGCCATCTTAGACTTTTCCATGGCCTCATCTCAGGTGTTGAATGGCGTTCCGCGGAGCGGTTTCTTGAGTCGACCGAATAAGAAAAAGTCGCAGGGAGCCCAATCAGGTGAATTATGTGGTTGCTGAATGGTATTCGTTTTGTTTTTAGCCAAATGTTCACGGATAATGATGACATTGTGTGACGGTGTGTTATCGTGGTTCAAGATCCACGAGTTGTTTGGCCACAAATCCGGTATTTTTTGGCAAATTACTTCACGCAAACGTCTCATAACGCCCAAATAATACGACTTGTTGACGGTCTGGCCTTGTGGAAGGAATTGATGATACACAGCACCCTTGTAATCCATGGAAACGGTGAGCATCGTCTTCTTTTTCGACTGAAAACGACGTGATTTTCTCAGTCGCGGTTCATTCGGTGCACGCCATTCACTCGCTTGATGTCTGGATTACGTGTATACTAACATACTCATAAATCCACGTCTTGTCTCCAGTAATGATCCGTTTGATGAATATTGGGTCAGATTCAGCCTTGGAAATCATGTCTTTTGCAACGTCATGATATAAAGCTGAAAATTTCATAGAATGTCAATGACAAATGTGTAGACCAAAAAAAAAAAAAAACTCAAACCGGGTAACTGAGAGCAGCAAACGGTGGTGATTCCGGAAACTTTTTGATCAAGGTGGTATTTCGATTCAGTTGGATTCATAAGCCCATCACTCGTTGTTGAAATTGGTGCTCTTGGACAATTGCACAACTCTGTTTTTCAGTGCATTGCTATAACTCTAATATCTAAGGCATTAGCGCCTATATTCACCACGGTATTTAATTTTGAGTGTCAATTGAATATTGCGACTGATAAACACTCTCAAGCCTTAAATATTCGAGTTGGAGCACATTGCTAGACCTATTCATGGGACTAACCAAGCACAACAAATTCATCATACTTTCATCTTTGACACAAATCAAGCTTCGTGAACATGTGACACATGTAAAATCATGTCTTCCGAAGTCGAAATATAAACAATTTGAATTTAATGCCGTAAATTGTGCCTACCTTCGTCAAGTTGCCGAGCCAGAAATTGGCAGTCGTTCATTCACCTGCAATCAAAAAAACAAAGATGGCTTTAAAGTATAATAATGTATCTAGTTAATGACCATCATTTTTTGAAAAACTCAAATCCGAAACAAAATCGTGAACATTCAAAGTAAGAAGCGTTTTGCTTGCGAAATCATCATAGAACTTAGTTTTTATTCGACTCAGTGATTTTTTTAAGCATTTCAACTAGAGTTGGGCAAAATCACTCACTATAGTGAGCGGCTCCGTACAGATCAGCTCATTGAATTGAACTAGTTCTCCTGAACCATTCATTTGCTCTTTTTGTAGCACTCAGCTTGGATCAACGTATTTTCGAAATGAATGAAAAAAAAAAAACAGTTAAAAAGAAGACTCAATTACACCTTAAATTTGGTTAGCATTTACAGACCTAATAATTAGACATAAACATAAATAATTTTCGCGGTTTGCCTAGTACGTTTCTCACATACCAGTTGTTAAGCAAGAACGTGAGAGAAAAACTTCCATCTGCTTGCGAATTTTAACTCCACACTCCTGTTTCATTTTACTCAATTTTTGAGTAGAATTGTATACTATCTCTTTTACTCTCACGGAAAAGTTACTCAATATTTGGAAAAAGTGGATCTACTCATTTTTATGTGTAGAGCCCCGTTTTACGGAAATTGAGTAACATTTCCGTGAGCGAAAAAGGGATAGTATACAATTGTACTCAAAAATTGAGTAAAATGAAACAGAAGTGCACTCTCGCTCTTCTCATGGCAGTTTCGTACGTTCCTCTAGTTTAGGGGAACATTCTATCCGATGATGGGCCCTTTCACCTCGTTCCCGCTCTCGCTCAGTCAGTACAACTAGCTTTTGCAGTCGCTCAGGTAGCTCGGTAGTCAGATATCAAATAGGCGCTCTTACTCAGTTAAATAGCTCTAGCTCGCCTATCACATGGTATACAACACAGCTCAGTTCATCAAATAGGTGCTGTCGTTCTCCCTCTCGCTCGCTTATCAAATGGCAAACAGAAATATCGTTCACGCTCTCGCTCAGATCTTAGTTTTTTTTCTGTGAGGTGGGCGGGTTAGCTACAGCTTAATTAGAAAAGAGCGTTAGGTCACTCTTTATCTTGGTGAACTATTTCTTTAGCTCAGTTCATGGGCGGATTTCCCATCTCTAATTTAAACAAACAAACACTAGGCAGATTGGTTGACCAGTTCATGAGGGGTGGCTAGAGCCGAATTTGAAAACATGGTTCCGAGAAAAGGTCGACTAAACAATACTCAGTACAATAAACTGTCGATTTTCTTTCTTATTTTTTTTTCAAACGACGAACCTTTTCCTTTTCTTCTTCTTCTTCTTCTTATATTTGGCTGCCTGCCACTCAAGTTAAGGCATTAATCAGACTACTGTATTTGATTAGTGATCAAATATTTGTCATATGCAGATAGACAGCTAACAAGAATCCATGATATCTGACAGCTGTCTATCTGCCTATGACAAACATTTGGTCATTGGACAAATAGTTTGATGTCTGATACTTTCTTTGCCATTTCAGAGCATCCAATCGACAGCAAAACGAATTTCCCACCCGAAAAGGCATCGACTGTATCGAAAATCGAATGTTTGACCTCCTTATTCGAAAACTGATGCGTTTACCAACTGCGCTATGAGGCCCCTGAACAACGATCATCATAAATAATAAACATGCAGTAAGAAAAAAAGTCTCATGTCCTTTTAATTAGAGAAGGTGGAAGAGACGTTAAAAGCTTTTATGTACATTAATTTTACCCTTTTTGTCCTTTTGGGGACGTGGGCACCTGGAATCGGTCCGGCAGTGATCTGAAGAGGACACATTTCAGAATTTCATTTGCTGGTACCGGTTGACGGCTCAAAATTCATAATTTTTCATTCAGAACTACAAAAATTTTATTTCATAGAACAGAAACTTCCGGAAACTCTGGAATCGGTTGCAGTAGCGCCTAAAACGAATACTTTCAGAACCTCATATACTGGTACAGTTCGACGGCTCAAAATTCACGATTTTGCCCCCAGAGGTGCAAGAGCATCATGCCATGGTCCAACAACTGGATATGACTACTTCCCGATTCCCTGGTATCGGATCAGGTAGGGTCTATAACGGAAACTTCTAGAACCTCATGATGTGGTACCATTAGACGGCTCAAAATTCATGATTTTTCACCCAGAAGCATATGGACATTATTACATGGACCAACAAGGCGATTTGAAGTCTGCCGAATACTCTTGAATCGGTTCCAGTAGGGTCCCGATAATGACATTGGGCCTACCGAGATCGGTTCCACAGTCCGGCAACAATCCCCTAATTGGTCCATGGCATAATGTGTTCGTACCTTTGGATGAAAAATCTTGAAATTATTGTTAGTTCATGGTATGATGTTCATGTACTTTTTGCTGAACAATCACGAATTTTGAACCATCGAACGGCACCAGTACATTAAGTTATGGAAATATTCTGTTTGGGCCCTACCGGAACCGAATCAAGAGTATCCGGAAGGGGCCAAATTCACTTTTTGGTCCTTGCCAAGATGTTGTTTTTGATGAACGATCATTTAATTTGAGCCATCGAACGGTACTAGTATATGAGGTTCTGAAGGTTTTCGATATGGACCGTACATGATTCGATACCAAAGTATCAGGGAGAGGCCAAATCTACTTATTGGTCCCTGACATGATGTCCAATGACTTTTGGGTGAAAAACCGCGAATTTTAAGCCGTCGAAAGGCACCAGTACATGAGGTTCGGAAAGTCTCCGTTTTGAGCCCTACTGGACCCGATTCCAGAGTATCCGGAAGGGGCCAAATCTCTTTTCTGTCTCATAGAATGTAGTTTTGTAGTTCTGGATGAAAATTTATGAATTTTGAACCGTTCAACGGCACCAGGAAATGAAACTCTGAAAAGTGTTATCTTCAGGTTACTACAGGTTCCAGGTGCCTACGTGCCCTAAACAGCCAAATTTAAAAAAAAAATCAGGTAGGGATGCTATTATAAGCACCCATACCTTTCAGATGATGGTAAAAGATCAATAATCGGATCATTATTGGAATTTTGAGAGCGCACCAAAGTCATTGGTCATGAAATTTTGCTTTCTTCGGCAGCAAGAATGGACGAGAGTGATTTTGTAGATTCTCTTCAAGGCTATCTTAAGGCTCGTGTACGAGATACACCCGTATCATCCAGCTTTCATATTTCGTAAGCATAGGGTAATTAAATAAATAAATAAAGCATAATGAATCATGTTGATGTGAACCGTATGCGTGATAATGTTTGTACCATTGGTTCTCGTTTCACCTGTGCATACAATACCTTGGTTCTCTTTGCATGTACGTAAGCTATAATTCATATCATAATAGGCTGCGAGTAAAAGACGCCGATTTCCTTAGTTTGACAGTTGCACCATGATGAAGTGGTGGCGTATTCATGATTTGTCCTACTCGCAAATATCGCAAAAAGTGTCCCGGAGGACCGTGAAAAGGGCCTTAAACCTAGAAAAGATAGGTGGCCCCAGGTCGTCTGAGGTCAGCTCGGATGCCGAGGGTTATCGCTGCCATCAAAAGGAAGATTCGGGCTAATCAAGTGCGTTCAATGAGAAAAATGGCGAAGGAACACGGGATCAGCGACTTTACGGCACGAAAGATCGTAAAGGAAGATTGCGGGGCGAAGTCGATGGGTCGAAAAAAAAAAATTTCACCTATCTGACCCAGACTGCTAACGTTATGGTGTTTTGATTGGTGGCTTCCGATGGCAAATAAATGAACCCGGTGTTCATTCCAGAAGGCAACAAAGTAAACACGGAGGTCGACATCGGGATTTTAAATAAATATGTTCTTCCGTGGATCAAAGAGCAGTACGGCCATAAGCCAAATGTTGTATTTCTACACGATGGGGCTCCGTGCCACACCTCGAAACGCACTCAAAAATGGTTGCAGGAACATCTGCCGTTCTGGGCGAAGGATATGTGGCCGCATCCAGCATCGATCTTAATCCGCTGGATTAATCATTATGGGGCGTCATAAAGGAAAAGGCCTGTTCTAAACGCCACCCGCGTACAGCAAGCCTCAGACAAATATTCACCCGTACCTGGAGAGACATGGATCCAGGCTACATTATTAGAAACTGTCGTGCGTTCCAGAAGCGTGTGGAGTGAGTAATTGCAGCAAGTAGAAACTCGATCAAAGATTAACATAGTTAAAGACTCTCAGAAACATCCCTCTTTTGAATAAAAAAAAATCGAAACCGAAATTTTTGAGATATTTTTAAATTTTGACGTTGCTCAATGGTGCAAACATTATCACGCATACGATACTTTAATTCTTTCGAGTTTTCTTTTATGATTTTAACAGCGGAATGCTCATGTAATATGTAATTTTTCCCATTTAATTATGGAATCGTTTGATATTATCCCTCTACTAAAGTCTGTTATCTAGAAGACTTTCGATTTCCTGCCAACATCTTAGTAGGTGTATGATTTTCTATTGTTCTATCCTATCATGAAATCTGTGGATTTACCTACGTGCATATATATTTGCAATGATGACAACGTTAGTCATCATTACCCATTACCTCACTGCACTCAAAATAACCTATCCGTATTTTTACATTCTTATACTGATGGTGCTGATTTCTCTTAATTAGTCTGTCTGAAAATCGTCACTAACCTTCTTTTTCTTCTTGTTATGATATATGTCGTGCATCTTTCTCTTTGTTTGACTTGATACAATGATGATATTGCTATGATGTATCTGTACACGTGCGCTACCTCAATCCATTGATATTCTGAGTTAGAGACCGTGTAGCAGACTGTAAGTGCAAATTTAAATTATTGCGTTTCATTCGATTGGCATCCTTTCAACCCACTTCCCTCCGTGACCATCGAATTTTAAACTGCAGACACTAATTTTCCTCATTTTCCAATATCTATTTTTCATGTGCCCGTTTGACGTCAATCGCCATCCTTTGCCGCACCCATCGCTTGCGGACGACCAACGAAAACAGCGAAAGCAGCATGTTCGTATCGAAGCGTCGTTGGATACTGAAGACGTGTGGCACGACGACGCCGCTGCAGTGCCTGGAACCGCTGCTACGTCTCGCATCTGAGATCGCCGGCTATGGCGAGATAGAAGATTTGTTCTACTCGCGCAAGAACTTTAAACGGCCGGAAATGCAGGTCTCTCCCCATCGTGGTTTCGAGGAGGAAGTGGCCTTCCTGGATTCATTTTTCGAGGATGGACGCGCCTACAGTTTGGGTGCGATTAATCGCGACTGCTGGCATCTCTACACGCTGAGCCGCGGGGGAGGGGGCTCCGGTAACAAACGAATGCTGAATAACAACAACCACCATAATATGAGCAACGGTTGTAATGCCCTGCAAACAACAAATAACATGTTGACGTCGTCGACCAAGATGAATTTGATTGAATCTCTGCAGTTACCTGATCCAGATCAGACCATAGAAATACTCATGACCGATCTGGACCCGAAAGTGATGGCTATCTTTACCAAAGATGTGTGCAACACTGCTTTGGAGGCAACACAGGTAGTTTTTTTTTACATTAACATTACATTAACATTACATTAACATTACATTAACATTACATTAACATTACATTAACATTACATTAACATTACATTAACATTACATTAACATTACATTAACATTACATTAACATTACATTAACATTACATTAACATTACATTAACATTACATTAACATTACATTAACATTACATTAACATTACATTACATTACTCAGAAAATTCGAAGTAACGATTTTTTCCATTTTCTTTCAGAAATCGGGAATACACAAGCTTATCCCCGGGATGGTAATCGATGATTATTTGTTCGATCCTTGTGGATATTCTATGAACGGAGTTTCCAAGAGTGTAAGTGTTGCATGAAACTAGTAAATTAAGAACTTTTGCGCTCCGTTGGCCCTGTACGATGGGAATACTAATTAAATTTTGCACTTTTCTGTTCTTTTCTCCATTGTCGTTCTCTACATTTCGGTCGTTCTGTGGACTCTATGCGATTTTTATCTTCCATACATTGTAACTTTCACCCATCTGGGGCTCTGGGTTTTGTTTGCTTTTTAAACACGAATCAATAATTGTGGTGCGCGGGTTCGGTGTAGTGTGGAAAACGGTATAAAGAGGTAAGCTATAGTTGAATGGTGAAGCATGCATCTTTTGTTTGTGATATAAATGAAAACTTAATGAGCTTGCTGCATGTAGATATTTCATCGAATTAATTATCTTATGTCGGTCTTATGTATTAGACAATAAAACAAAATATGTTAAATCAAATATTTTCAAAATAACTCAATGTCCCATCAAAATGTTTTTTTTTAATCTACGTTTCAAATCGATTCACATAATTTTAATGTGATAGGTGATAACATCTTTAAATGATTACTATCGTGAAATAATTGCATCACTGATTAGTTTTTTTACGGGAAATATTTAGGGAAGAATAGGAAACTACGTGAAACATTTGTGAAAATTTTGCTGCACAACATACAAGTGCACAACATATCCTCCATGAAATGTTCAAAGTTTTTGAAATACGTGTCATTAAAAAACTCGAAGTTGTAATGCCAATCTGTCATAATATAACCATTTTTTTAGTGCTATCAACATTCACCTCTAGGTGTTCTGATAAAAACAAGTTAAGAGTTTCATTAATATTAAACTTTTGCCTTCGCGTTTCAGTATTTGTAAATCTAGAATCTATTTTCACCATATTCATCATAAAAAACCTATGTAGCTACTACCCCTAACTGAGTCCTAGATTTCGTGAAGAAAAGTCAAGTTAGTCAAATATTGAGATTACATTGAGCTTCCAAAAAATAATATACCAACTCTTTAAATAACGAAAAGTTTTTTTTCTTTTTCATTCAATTGGTATGGTTCTAATTAATTTGACGCGGTCACATTGTGAAGAACGATGTTGTATGTTAACGGTTTGGTTGCAAATGTTGTGCTCCTTTCTTAATTGGCTCGCGAATTATAGAGAGATATCTGGCTTGCAGAACCATAAAGCCTAACATACTACAATTGTTATATCTGTATTCTCCGTACGTGGAGTAACTCAAATGATCGAACTTTTATTTTATTACAACTACTATTATACTATTAACGAAAATAAGGAAATGGGGAAATAAGCTAACACACCTGGATTTCCTTATTTCCGTTAATAGTATAGTAGTAGTTTCTACTAGAGAAAATCTAAGCAAGAATACGCCCATCGCTGTTGGGTACTTCAGATTTTGATCGCCTAATTCAATAGTAAAGTCAACCAGTGCTTTTTGTTTTATTCCTAGTGTTGTCATGTTGTTGCATGCCCTTTTCATGCTTCATCACCTGACTCCAATCAATGTTTTGCTTTATTTACCTCTTATAATATGGATATTCGATTATCATTCACAGGGATGCTATATGACAATCCACATCACTCCGGAGCCCGATTTCTCGTATGTTAGCTTCGAGAGCAACGTCGCATCCTCCAGCTATGGAGATTTGATTGCACGAGTGATTGAGACCTTCCAACCGGGGAAGTTCATCGTAACAGTTTTTGCAAATAAGGTAAGCTACGTCGATTTTTAAGGGTAACGGGTTCTTCTACTGTATTCCAAAAGACGGCCTGTTCATATCTTGGTCAACCAGGCATGGAACGACTTATGTAGTATGAGCTTGACTTCAGTAACTCATATCAAAAGCCAAATTTCAAAATATGGTGTGTAAAGAACTTGTAGAGCATGTTTTTTTTTCTACAATTGTGTCTAAGAGTGCGATGATAAAACTCTAATATTTAAGGCGTGAGAGCATTAGTTACAGTAATGCATTCAAACAATCATTTAGTATATACCGCTATTACTAGCGCTCTCATGCCACACATGTGAGATTACGAACATTATAATGCAGGACAAAGTTGTAAGAAAAATTAAGCACTACAATTCCATAGTACACCATATTTTGAAATTAACCTTCTGAAATGTGCTACCGACAAATGAGTCAAACTCATACTAAACAAGTCGTGCCATCCTTGTGGTCAACAATAGAAAAACCTGCATTAACTAGATCTAGAAGGTGCGGTTTGGATCAGTGATTTTTCACTGGAGACCTGGTTCTATCACTCCCTTCTGTGCTATAAAATGAAAATAAGACTGCCAATTAGTACCAGAGTTTAGAGTCATGTCTGCACTCGCATTTTGCATTGCATGTTTTGCACAGTTTGCATATCGTATTTTTTATTTATTTACCGTAGACTAAAGAACACGTTACCATGAAAAACGATCACACAATATCTTTAGCCAAGTCAGGATAAAAATAAATAAAACTAATTGCTACAAAACCCGTGGAAAATCTCCGACGAAGTGCATCTCGCTTCAATTGGAAGTCGAAAACTGACGCCACCCTATTGAAGATTCGGTGCAATCCGTGGATACTGCTACTCAATCCAAAATTGGTGCGACGAAAAGAAAGCCTCAACATTAAATTGTTGCGCATTGGCCTTGGCTGGACTGTTTCGGATTGTTTCGCAATCAATTCTTCCTTGTAGAGTATCTGCGACGGTTAAGGCTCTACAAACATCTTTACGGCTCCATGTTGACTAACTCGCAGCGACTTTCCTAGCAAGGAAGACGAAATTGGTCTCTCCAGGGTAGCTAAACCGAAGAAAACGGCGTGGAATAGACTCGATTCGCTCGGTGCCATTAATATAACTCGGACTTCAAACTACTGAACCTTGCTCCAGTGTAGAACGCACGAGAGAACAATAGCGTGATTTAAAAGAGTTTAAAAACCAAGAGTTCCTGAAGCTTTATGAACAACAGAAGAAATGTGTTGCAAATACGTCAGTTTAGAATCAATTAGTTCCATGTCTCGAGTTCGATCCGGAGGAATGTACACCGCACATAGCAATAGTTGACGACCTCCAAGTTGAATTGCTACCCAAACTTGTTCCATGATGATCCAAGAACCATCTTCAACTGCACGTGCTTTCAGCCTAAAACTATCTGCAACGAGAACGGCACCGCCGGTCGATTTCCTGCTATTTTTTTATGTTTCGATCGCAGCGGAATACTTCGTAACCATCTCTAAAAACATAACTTGAAACAGCCCGAGAATCCAGTCATTTCTCGGTCAAGACTATAATGTAAAAGCAATGATGTATGACCGCTTACCGATAATCATCCATGAGGCCGTTCAATCCACTAGTCCACCGTTTCTTGGAATCCGGAAGACCCCGTCTCTCAACTCAACAGCAGGGCCGAGACGGCTGCTGGTCACTGGCAGGAAGGGCTCGACCTCGTTGGGTGGAATAGGGGCTTCCTCAAGACTAGCGGCAATTGTGCGTCCCGGTATCCCGCTTGCAACAGTTCACCGATCCAGGCTAGGAGATTACCTGAAAACGACGAACAAATCAGGCGAAACCACAGCGTACTTGCCTGTAGTAGAAGTTCGGAGGATCCCACCTCCAAACTCAAACGCAGGGCCGGGTTGGTTGTAGGTCGCTGGCAGGACCGGCACGTCAAATGAACAATCCGGTCGCAAAGGGCCATGCAAGAGGCGTACGCGTCGTAACCTTAGCGCATTTTTTCACAAGCTGAAAACTCATGATAGATTCAATAGCAACTGAACACGCGTATGGAGATGCTCAATCAAATCTAGGGTTTTTTTTCATTAGGGCGAATCATTGAGAGACTCTCTTTGACTACTTTCTCTTTCATTCATATTCCAATCACCTTTACGTTTTTCATTTGTGGAGTATGCTAGCCAGCACTGTTGTGTTTCGATCTGTACGATGCCTCGAAAGTTTTATAATGGCGCAGTAATGAATGAAAGAGAGTGAGCTCGGAGAGAATCTCTCAATGTTAGATTCGCCCTAATGAAAAAAAAAATCCCGAGAAATACTCGTTGCGAGCGATGGAGACACAAGACGTCCGATCGATATTAGTTTTATTTCACTCTTCTTTATTTAAGAACTCAAAAGATAAATGATATATAAATGTGAGAAATTCATGAAAATTTATCCCCTTAATTTAAAAAAACCTACCGCCAAAAGGCATGAAGTTGAAAGAAGTTTACAAGTCCTTGAAAGAATGTTTATAGATCTCGAAAGCCGCATAAGAAAACGAAAAACCTCTAGCGTAAACATTTGTCGTGCCCCATAACTTTAAAGACTGATTGTGAACTGTTTAACTGTCTACTGTTGAACTGTTGACCAAAATTACTCGTAATTGTTTGAACAGGCCTCTTTATAATATACCTTCCACTAGAATAAAAACACAAGTCCCAATAATTTTTGATGATTCTATTTCTCCTTAACAGACATCTCCGGCATCGAATGTATCCCGTGAACTTGAGCATCTGGGCACTATTGATCAATGGAAGCGTCGCGATATTCAATTCTCGCGATTCCCGACCTACGATCTAACTTACGCTCAGTACTGTAAATACCCAAGCTGAGGTTTACCGTGCCTAGCCCTCGAAGGGGCTAACCCTGCTTCCCCACTCCCTTCCTTGCCCAGTCCTCCCATGACCAATGTTTTCATCACCCGTCCCTCCCCCTTTTCGTTGTCCTTATCCTCTTCGATGGCTTTGTTTCGTTTGTTCTTGAACATCTTTCCAGTGCTAACCTCACTTAGTTTTGCCAAGAACTTCTTCCTCTGTGGTGTTGCTGATGACGAATGCAAGAGGAACAGCGTTATCATCAGCAACGACAGCAACAACAACAACCACAGCGCCAACGAAACCAATGAGAATGGGAAAATGATCAACGAGATTGATAACTCCAGCATGACATATTTCCAACAAATGAGCGATAAAAATGATGACAATTTAGTTAAACTGTGCGGCCAACTGAAAAAACTGCTGGATCTACCAGCTGTCTTATTTTCCATCATACTCATTCAATTGATTTCATTTGTGCTTGTTCTGAACATTGAGGAATGCTCGCCGCTAGTTTTATTTTCCTGGTGGCGCAACAAGATTTCCTGAAATTGACTACCACGTGGCAAACGAGCGGCAAGCGGCCATTACTGTAGCTTCCTTCCGTTCTGATGCCTTTCTTGACTTCCACATTTACCGTTATTATTGTTGCTTTGATAATAACACATTATCGATCATCACGCATTTGCGTTCCACTCTGTGTTTGCAAAGTGAAGCTTTTATAGATGATTTCTTCAGCCGATGCTGTGGTGATGATGCTCGGTTCGTCGCCGACGACCTACCGGCTTCTGTACTACTGCTAGTGCCCGTTGTTTTCATCGTCACAGTGTCTGTATGCGATCTGCATACACGAACTCTGTCATCTTCTGTTCTGTTCAGTATCTGTGACATCAAAGTGGAAAGAGTTAAGGAGATCTCTCTGAAGAAATACAAAGAAAAAATACAAGCAATTTATAACAACAGCAGGTGGTGGAGTGCGTTCTCTCTTGAAAAGTTACTCTACAATCAACAACACAAAAAACAACAGCAACAACAGTTAGATGTAGTATTCGTTCAATGTAACAACAAGCACCACCGAGAGAGCCACCACCGAGGTAGCACACATTTTAACAACTTTTACAAAACATTCGCATTTGATAGCAACCAGTTACATAGTGTTGTAGATTTCCATTTTACCGTTGGTAACATCCGAATTATGCATAGTAAGAAGATTCTAGTTGAAAATATAATATTTGCCTATCTAATATCATTGGATTTATATTCGTAGCGAAACGGAAACGTTCGAATTCTCAAGTCAGCATATTCAAATAAAAAACAATTAAATATGAACATAACATACACATATTATTGATAAACTACATAAAAAAGAAACCAAGCAGATTCAGCATTGAATAAAACAAAGTTGTAGTATTTAACACCTATCCACATTACCCTCCCTTGCCCAATTCCGCCCCCATTCCTGAATCAAAAAATGTTGAGATAGGAGTCACACGTCGCACTAACACGACGTTAAACGAGAATGATACATGATGATTTTTTCAAAACATATTAAATGTTCTACTTCTTCAACAAAAGCAAAAACACTGAACAGCCGATTAAATGTATAAAAAAATGGTAAAAAAAGAAACATAATTATAACTAGTGTGTAAGAACAAACCAGAAAAGGAATATTAAATGATGGTTCTAAAATTCACATAAATGATCGAATATGTGCGAAATAAAAACAGTAGACAGAAAGTTTAAACTTTGATTGAATATTTAAAGGTAATTGATATCACCTTACAAGCAAATAAGAAGGCTAACTATTGTCATTAAACTAGGGATACAATTTCCAATTAATTGTTAGGTGCATGAAACTACCTAATTAGGCTGTTGAGTTCTAAAATGCGCGCAAAGCGTTAAATATGAATATATATTTTTGGACACCATACACATGAATGATTTAAAGATAAGATTAAGCAAGATAAAGAAGGTATACTGGGACGATAGCTAGTACTTCATTAAAATTGGAAATAGTTGTTAGTATTTTTTTTTAAATTTAGAATATAATTTTCATGTCAGTTCCGTACAAAGCAAGTGCTTCGTTCGTGTTTTTAATTGCTTTTGTTCAAGCCGATAATTGCGTTACATGGTAGTACTTTCTAATTCCTTGTTCTAAATATTTGATAAATAGATTACATTAAACTTCCATTAATGGTATCCGGGGATATGTTTGACATGTTTTTTCTTGATCCGAAATTTCTTCAATACCCGGCCGAAATACTGCCGTGAGACGCAATCAGTCCCATCTTGGCTTGATTTCCTATTCATATGGGACGGCAGAATAAGTCTCAGAAATAACGCACAGTAGAGAGGAATGAAAAGTAAATGCATACAAGAAGTGGCTTTGGAAGAGAACGTTATAAAATAATCATTATCGCTTTCTCCTTTCATATAAGACTAGTATGAAAATGTTCTATCAAGGGCTGTTAAGCTAATAATTTGTGCTTATTCTACGCGTCGTGAGTGCCGGAGTGAGAATAGTCGAACCGAGTGAGGTAACTCTACGTGCTAATAAAATCTACACTCAAAAAAATCAACACGTTGTTTCCATTTGAAACGCACGTAATTTGTTTCCACTGCCAAAACCAGTAATAAACACCTGGCATTCACGTAAGAGCTACGTGATTTTCAAGTAGATCCACACTCTACGTGAAAATCACATAAATTTTATGTGATTTTTTACGTATAATTCACTGACACGTAATGTTTACCTGATTTACTACAGAAGATTTGGTTACGTGTTCAGGTGAAAGTTACGTGAAATTTCACGTGAAAACAACTGTACAATTTCGGCAACCAAGAGACCAACCATTTTGGAGCTGTTGTACTCTATTAATTGCGGAGCACACGTCTTAAGCTTGTATTACACTGTTTGTCCAATAGCCAAATATTTGTCATAGGCAGATAGGCATCTGACAAACATCAATGATGTCTGTCAGCTGTCTAGCTGCCTATGCCAAATATTTGGCTATTGGACAAACAGTGTAATACAAGCTTTACATTCACCGCTGCCAGGATGCGAAAGAGGACGAGTTCGCGGGCTACGTGATCGGGTTGGAGGGATGTAAAGTTGTATGAAACCTTAAGCGGGTGAGCGGCATGGATGCGTCATATAATCAAGGTGTATATAAAGGGTTGCTAAGGGACGATTATATTCACCATCCACACATCACCCCTCTTCAGAGTTAAAAAAAAAACTGGAAACTCGGGAATAAATTGTTTATTTTCATTTTAAATACATGATTAAATATGCCCTTAAAACTTGGTAGATGTTAGATTGCTTCATCTTCAACAAATCTTATGTAACTTTTCATATATTGAGGTGTTCTGTTTGCTCGCACTGGACGTTCAGCAACGCCAGCCTGTGGATTTTCTACCTGAGATGGATGTGCTGCAGTGTCCTGGTTGGCTCTACAGTCTTCCGAACGTTCTGAATGGATAGCTTCTTCGGAGTGCCTCCAGGGGTATGCCTTCTTTGTCTGTGACACATGTCTTCTCAGGATCTGACCGCTTTTGTCACTCAGAACTAGCATGCCATTTCGTTCTTCAGTCACCGTATACTTACGAGGGTCGAATCGTGATTCCCCTTTTCCACGAGGTTGACGTTCTACCACCCTGTGTATTAAACTAGGGTAATACGGCATTTGCGAGCCCCCCGCCTTGCATCTTCTCGTGCTTTTGCGTCACTTTTCAATTTCGGATTCCTTGCCTCGAGCAGATTATCATTGAAGGTTGCCTTTCCGCGGCAAATCAGAGGGAGCCCCCGTTTGATTTTCCGTCATTGCCTCCTCTGGCAGTATGCCTGTAACGGAATGCGCTGGGTATTATCCCATCGAATACTTGCTGATTTCGTCGATGCACCTACGTTCACGTGGTGGTGTTCTAGCCATGGTCATCTTCATGTGGATCAATGGTGTTGCTGACCTGAGTCTAGGGCTCTCACTAGCTTGTTTAGTGTCTCTCCCAGCTGCTCTAAACGGTGATGGAAATTCTGATTTTGCATCGTTGGGTGTGCCTAGACGGCTGCTGGTCACTGGCAGGAAGGGCTCGACCTCGTTGAGCGGAATAGGGGCTTCATCTTTCTTAAGATCAAAAAGTTATATTACATTCACTACTAGTTTCAAATCAAAAACAAATTAAACATTTCAGATCATTTTGTAGCAACGCGGCTATCTCAATCAAAAAAAAAAAAAAACACTACATACCCCTTACCCCAACCTAATCCTTATCACCTCCCATGGCGTTCAAGTAGTCCGCATAGAGCAGTTCGCCATTACCCCTCCCTAACCCTCGGCTTTGGATTGACTTGCGCTCTCATTGCCCCACCAAACGCTGCAAAATGAAAATGAAAATAATTAGTATCGAGTCATAGAACGCGTTGAGAGTTTTAATTTTGAACAATTGAAACAACCAATGCCCGAAAGGGTTGTACGCAGTCTTCCATCTGCATTCCACGGTAGATCGTACGCAGCACCTTCCGCCCAGAGACACCAAGGGCGCTTTGGTCCTCCACTAGCATTGTCCATGCTTCGTGGCCGTAGAGAACTACCGGTCTAATTAATGTCTTGTAGATGGTCAACTTTGTAGTTCGATCTTAGCGTTCTTCGGCGTACAACATTGACACGATTGCCAGCCATAATGCGCCTCTCTGCTCTGTATTTGTAATCATGATATTTCGAAATGGAGTCAGTTTAAGTAAGAAGATAACAAGCTGAAACACAAAAGGTTCAATTCCAAACAAAATAGTCAAACCCTAATCAATTTCATATGGTTATTTTTCTTAACGACCTATTTGGGATATCATCCAAACAATTAAATAAATGGTTGGAGGTTAAGGTTATTTTTTATCAGGGAATGGTCGAAAGTAACATTTGTAAACAATGACTTTTAGCGTATTTTTCTGGGATCTGCTTGCTCCCACAAACAAAATAGCACCAGAAACAGATAGAGGGAGTTATTACTTTCCCGTCGATAGTGGATATAGATGTAAGCAACCTGGAATTTCCAGGAAATTTACGTTTAAAATTTCGAAGTAGTTTTGAGCAGTTTCCAGTGAAAATTTCCATTCGTGCACTCCACGGTCTTTCCGTCTACCGAATTTTCTTTCGTCGCCTTACTTTCAACTCGTTTTTCTATCCGTTACTTAATCTACTTACAATTTTAATTAGTCTCATTTCTATCTCCATATGTTATGTATACTATCAAATCAATGCAATAATAGGTGTTTAATTCACTTTTTCTCCATTGCCTTAGAATTAGAACTTCGCCCGAAGGGACGAATGACCAATTGGTTAAAGTGCCTCCTAAAAAAAGAACTTCGCCATAGTAAAATGAGATAAACAATAATTTTTTTTAAAGTGCAAATTCACCAGTGAATCAATTTTTATTCTTTAGCACTCGATTACAAATTTACGCTACATCTAGGCCAATTCGAAGTAGGTACCTAACCGTTAAACTAAATAAATCTTCACTTTTATTTCGCATGGGCAAAAAAACACCCTTGAATTTAGTTGATTTTATAGTTTTGGTTTCCTTTGTCTCAGTTGTTACGGAACCGCTGGTCGGCGAAGATCAGCCCGATGTACCGCCAGTAACAACATCGCCGTGCTTTCGTGGTTATACATCAGTGCTACAATAGTCTGATTTTACTGCATGTAACTATTACAGTTGCACTGTTAGAAAAAAGTTGTTTTATAAGCCAAGTGCTACTGTGTGTGTGTGTGTGTGTGTGTGTGTGTGTGTGTGTGTGTGTGTGTGTGTGTGTGTGTGTGTGTGTGTGTGTGTGTGTGTGTGTGTGTGTGTGCAATCTAACACTCGTTGGCCGGCAATGGTATTATGGAAGAAATCTGTTTACAACAATCCCTCAAGTGACCATTGGAAGCAGCTTTAATCCGAGAGCTAGAAAGTGATAGCTCTACTGCAGATCCAGCAACCCATTTCATAATGTCTGGAGAGTCACGCCCATTCCGAGGTTACTTTCACATACAATAAGCCCCGCTTGTAAACATTACCGATATCATTTGGAAAAGGGCACGAAAACACACTCCCAGATTGGGAAAGGGAACGTCCATTAATTACGTCACGCAAAACTTGACTTTTTATACCCCCCCCCCCCCTTTGTCACATTTTTTGTATGAACCTTCGAATTTTTTTGTATGGATCGTCACGTTTTCTCAAACCCCCCCACCCCCCTTACTGCGTGACATAATTAATGGACCATCCCAAATGTTAAATTTCCAAACCAGGCACGTATTTAGTATTATTTAAAAAGAAGGTTCGTTATATAGTAATAATTAGGGGGTCCCCCCCCTGGCCGCTTCCTTTTTTGTTCCTCGTTTTTTTTTGTAGAAAAAAAAAATGTTGGGGGTTTTTTGTTTATTTTTTTTACACCGCCAAAAAAAAAAAACAAAAAATTTTGTTTTTAAAACCCCCCGATATTTACTTATAAAAAAATTCTCCCCCCGGGGGGGGGGGGTTTTATTTTTTGTGCCCTTTTTTACCCCCTGTGGTGTGTGGTGTTTTTTTTTGTTTGTGGCGAAAAAATGTTTTTTTTCTATTCATTTTTTTTTTTTTTTTCCTCCCCCTTTCTCTAATTAAAAAAAACCCCTTTATAGGGTGTTTTTTATTTTTTATATTTTTTAATATTTTTTTTCTCGCGGGAGAAAGGGGAAAAAAATCAAAATTTTTATTTTTTTGGGGTAAACCACTAAAGGTCGGTATCGAGTTCGAAAGAAATGTCTTTTTCTATCTCAATCCCATGTTAAATTCCGTTTACTGAAACGGAAAAGTAAAGAATCGAAAAGAAATTTCTGCAGCAGTATCCACCTGAAAAGAACGAAAACCAAAATTGGAATTTGTAAGGTTTCCACGCAATCTAATGGGAGCTGTCACTTTTACTTTCGGAAAAATATTCCGCTCGATTATTCCGTAAGTGAAGGTGACATTTCGTTCCATGCAGATCAATTGTCAAAATTCCGCTTGGTAATATTGAACAAAATTCCGCAACCTCTCTACTTTTTAAGTCGATACTGGCCTTAATAAGCAAAACTATGCTGATGTAACTCTTCCTTCGGGTGCGGGGGCGAAGCAAAAAAAAAACGAAAAACGCGGATATACTACCGACACTCACAAATTTCGGGAGGGAATAGATTGTATTCAATACGTCTCTCCCAAAGCATGCGGAGATTCCATGACTTCACTGCGAGTTAAAGTTAAATTACGAATTATTGTTTGATTCCTTTTCGAGAAAACGACGCAGCAAAAACAAAACACGTCAGTTTCAAAGCACGGCTTGCTGCGACCAATCTTGTTTAATAAGCCAAGTGCTACTGTAACAATATTCAGAAATCCAGCTTTTGAAATAAACTATCGGTAAATTAAACCAACTGACTCGAAATTACTATTTACAGAACTGTTACACATATGAAAAATAGTCCCACTTGAGGTGACTGTCGTCAACTCGCAAATGAACTCGACAAAGATTTTTCGTTAGGGCCTAACTGACCAACGTAAACAATGGCTTTTCCGCGAATTTCTCGTCATTGAAAACTCCCCTAATCAATCCACTGCGCTCGTTTCGAAAAGGAAGAGTTCATCTATCCGATAGAATTGGAGGCTTACATGCGTGGCTTTTGACCTACGAGAAATTTACGGAAGAAGCCATTGTTTACGTTTGTCAGTTAGGCCCTAATGAAAAAGTTTTGTCGAACTCATCTCAATCGCGGTGCAGAATAAGGGAGACTGTCTATTTGATTGATCAGTGTGCAGTAAAGTCGTAACGAAGTACTGTTCTATTCTTTAAGGAATATATTTTATTCCATTAAATTTAAAATCAAACGCCCATTCATCGTGTCAAGCTCCCACGTCCGTTTTGTTGAACACATCCATTATGTTATCAAAGTTGTTGAAGTTAGGTCGCCTAGGTGCAGGCTCCGGCGGCATGTACGGTTCAAACGGCACTTTACACTTGGTAATCGGACGCAAAAAGTCACCGAGCTCAGGTTCGGGGTCGCGTTTTTCCTTCACAATGTACCTACTGTTGAGGGGTTTCCGGTTAGTAGGAATCAGCACGGAATCGTTCACATTCACCGGAACCAATCCTTTGAAGACATTCTCATCGTGTTGAAAATTAAGTTTCTTGCTGATCTAGAAGGATTCAATGTGCAGTCTCGGTTGCTGGTTGTATTGAATTAATAATTATCGATAATACCTGTTCGCGAACTATCTTTTTGCTCTTTGGAGTAAGCTCACCTATGCTCGTCGGAGCTTTCGTATGAGTGGATTTAACTTTTTCAATCTCCTTCCTGACATTCAAAGCACTATGTAATTCTGGTTGTTTGAATTTGTTAGAATGAGATGCTTTGTCAGTAGAGATTCTATTCTTTGCTGGAGCCCTAGAGGAGGTTACTGATTCGGTAGCGGTTTGTGATGGTTTTAGAACTTGTGATTTACTACTGGCTAGAGGAATTTCGACGTTGCGGAGAAAGCTCTTCCGGTAAGTAGATTTAGTAGTTTGGTTCATTGTTGCTTAAACAGTACTATTGATTAAACGTATTATGAAGATTGGACAAACATTTAATGTTAAGACTTGTGTGTTCTTGAGAACATGGACCTCCAATACAACGAATTGACGAATAAAATCTCACATGCACTGGTGAAAACAATCTATTATTTGTTGATTACCAGGTAGAATTATTTCCAATTATTTCGATAACTTTTGTGAGTGAGCTTTTATTCACTGAAAAAAACGGGGTGAAAATTGTTTACAAATACCGATTCTTTTCGAAAAAAAAAATACTTCCTTGACCTGAGCAAAAGTTTTTTTAACTAACAGGCTGCCGTTTAAATAAACTACAATTACAATTACAAATAGCCGACTTTGTGCAATGAGCCTGTGCACGCTATAAAAAAATTACTTTTACGGTGAGCCTTGTTTTCAAGCGTCCTGTGCGGGTGAGTGAGACAACAAAAAAACATAGCTCACAGTAAAAATCAAAAAGACAAAACAATTTTAGCAGCGTGCACAGGCTCATGAGTGTAAGCAAGACAATGAGTCTGTGCACGCTATAAAAAAAATGACTTACTGTGAGCCATGTTTTCAAGCGTCCTGTGAGAGTGAGTGAGACAACACCATAACACGGCTCCCAGTAAAAGTCAAAAAGACAAAACAGTTATAGCAGCATGCACAGGTTCATGACGTTTATACAAGCACAGAGAACAGACGTTCATCTTCGGTCTGCTACTTGTGTAAAACTTTAAACCGACATTTTAAATGTATGTCGTTATGCTCCTGGTAGGCGGCGCTGCAGTTGTGTGATAACTGTCAGGTAAACGTTTATCAATAAAAAGCCTAGCACATAATCTGAAATTTTTTGTTTGTTTTTCTCTGCACTTGCTTTGTAAAGTGGCTGCCCATATAAACTTTTACGCACGTTTTTCCAGAAAAGGTATATGGACATCGATGTCTGTTCTCTGTGATACAAGGTCCAGCCCAAGGAGCTAGCATTTATGAGCCTGTGCACGCTACTATAAATCTTTTGTCTTTTTGACTTTTACTGTGAGCCGTGTTTTGGTGTTGTCTCACTCACTCTTACAGGACGCTTGTAAACATAGCTCACAGTAAAAGTCAATTTTTTTGTAGCGTGCACAGGCTCATTAGTGAAATGATGAAACTTGAGTGAAGTGAAGGTATGAGCTACACGCTAAGATAAGATTACCGAAAATAAGGTCATAATTTTACCGAAAATTAGGTTCTGGTTGCAAAACCTAAATTATCGGTATAATTTACCGAAAGAAAACGTTTGATTTTACTTACTTTTTAAGTAAAGTGGATTAACAAACTTGATCGTTATTTTTAACCTAAATTTGGTTTAAAATGCTATCATTGGGCTGCAAGCAAATTCGGTAAAAAGAACCGTAAGAAAATAAGTAAATATTAACATTTTTCCCTTCTTTAAGTCGGTATCGAATTCAAAAGAAATTTCTTTTTCTACCTCAATCGCATGTTAAATTCCGTTAACTGAAACTGAAAAGAAAAGAATCTAAAAGAAATTTCTGCAGCAGTATCCACCTGAAAAGAACGAAAAATAAAATTGGAATTTGTAAGGTTCCCACGCAAACTAATGGGCGCTGTCAATTTTACTTTCGGAAAATATTCCGCTCGATTATTCCGTAAGTGAAAGTGACGTTTTGTTCCATGCAGATCAATTGTCAAAATTCCGCTTGGTAATATTGAACCAAATTCCGTAACCTCTTTACTTTTTAAGTCGATACTGGCCTTTAGCGTGTAGTGCACAAAAGTCATTTTTTTATAGCGTGCACGGTAAAATGCGACACCCATAGAAAACCATCGAAGGTCATCGAACTGGTGACGTCAATCTCCTACAATAGTGTAAAAAACCTTTAAAAGTTCATTAAATAACCTAATGGAAATCAGCCACAAGGAAAAGGTTTGACTTTCATAACATCACCGTATGAAATGCTATGAATGTTTCCACACGCACTTCCAAGGGTTTGCTTATGGCAACCGTATAAGTTTCATTGTACAACCTTATGGAATTTATTTGTTCATGCTTTGGAACGCATTTGCGTTGGTTATACTAATTATTAGTTGAATATATGTGTTTCGTTATATATTTTTTACTGAATTCTACTGAAATTTTCATTCTACCTATCCTAAATTTGCGGTTATGAAAAACATCCAATGCAACGCCCGCAGTTCAATTGATGTTCATTAATGTAGAATCTAATGACTAGAGTACTAATTTAGATCTTCATGAAAAATAATGCGCGTATAAGTTCCCACGCGATACATCCCATACACATAAGTAGTACATAAGTAACATAAGTCGGTAATATCGGGATCAGCATTCGGTATTCACCAAGAGTATCCAAAACAATCATTCGAAGCGTGCTTTTTACCATTTCATACATATACCTTATGACGTTTTTACACAAACAACAGCCATGAAATTGATAAGGCAGTTTATAAAATTGATAAGAATGACTTGAGAAAATCATTACGATTAACTGAGAAAACCCTAGTTCACATATCGATGTCATAAGGGCCGTATGGAATTAAAATATAGTGGGTTCGTGTAGTTTCATAAGGCAAATATTATGGATTTCGATGTGTGTTTTACATCAGTGATATATTTTTATTTCATTTAAGACTTTATTTTAGTATATTCTGTTTCCATAAAGAAAGTGATCAACGTTTTGTTTTATTCCAATAAATTTGTCCGCTTTTCGCTTGAGTTTGTAGAGTAATGGTTCGATATGCAGTGAAAAAATGTTCCGTAATAAGTTATGGCTTCATCCGTCAAATTCCTCGCATTTCCGAAGAATGAAGTTTGCAAAAGAAAGTAGTTGTTGTTTTGTGGTTCGAACAATCAGAAGAGCAATACATCACTAATTCAGCGCCCACATTTGATTAGGGCGAATCTGCTTTTGTAAACAAACACTTTGTTTGCTAATTTATCGGAATTTGAATACAATTCCTTCAAATTGAATGTATCAGCGGATAGAGATAAACCTCCTCTTCCTTAAAGAGTGCTTAGGTTGTATTTGTGACCTTTTTTCAAGAGAAAATGACTACGAAAGCCATTGTTTACAAAAGCAGATTCGCCCTAATCTAATGTTGGCGCTGAATTATTTGCTCCGATCATTTTTCAAAATGCGCTTTTAATAGCATGCATGATCCGGACAAAAAAGGACGCAGCCTAAAACGAGGTGGTAAGGTAATTCTTCTTTTCTTCTTAAAAAACAAAACAATTAATAACCTTAATAAATTTTTTATGGTTATTTTTTAACGACCTATTTGGGGTATCATCCAAACCATTGAAGAAATGGTTGGAGGATTTGTGATATCGTTTAAGGTAATTTTTTATCAGCTTTGTACATTTGTAGCTGATCCGTCATATCAAATTTTGGACAGTTCGAAAAGAAAGCTGGCCTTATTATGTCCTTTCTAGGACTGAACGTCAGCCCTCAACTTAGTTTTCGACGTTAGTTGAGTGATTTCAAAGGCTGAACCTTTTTTGCATTAGCTAGGTAAATTGCCCCAATTGTTTGTTGCACAGTTGAAAACACACCAATTGTTACACACATCTTAGAACATGCTCGGACTTTTCAACGATTGGCAAGTTTTGAGTCTAAAGCTATTAATTTTGGAATTACCTAGTGCTCGCCTCGTCCCAGGTCGCCTTTTTTAATCACGTTGTTTATTCATGTCCTGAAGCTTAAGGGTTAGTTTAATTCAACAATAAACTCAACTAACGTTTTAAGTTAATCATTTCTATTAATTCCATGCACGTTCTAGAAATGTTATGGTAGTGTGACGTCACAACCCGCTTGCTTACAATATGTTATTATTTTCTTCTACCAAGCAAGTACTGTTGGGCTGGACCTTATATAAATGTCATTTTTAACAAGTATGAGTTGCGAAACATACACGGAGAAAATCGAAAATGCTGAAAAGCATATTATATATTACTTTCTACGCTTTATTCCTTTTTAATCACTGCAATGCATAAAAAGTATGCATTGAATCAATATATTTTATGCATTGTAATACATTTTAGATAATTATTATTTTCCATGCATATTGTGTTATCGGCGTTAAATCCTGAAAAGCATATTATATATTCTTTTCTACGCTTTATTCCTTTTAAATCACTGGAATGCATAAAAAGTATGCATTGATTCAATATATTTTATGCATTGCAATACGTTTTAGATAATTATTATTTTCCGTGCATTTTGCGTTACTTGAAGTGGTGTTTCCTGATTTTTTTGCGGCTATTTCAATTAAATTATAAAAGTGCACTGAATCAATGGAGGGATACAGTCAACAAGCAGATGAGTAAGGTATCAGACTGGGAGAGATTTTCAGCCATTGGCAACAGTGTAGCAGTGCTATTTATTATCAATCTGTAAGGTATCAGACTGGGAGAGATTTTCAGCCATTGGCAACAGTGTAACAGTGCTATTTATTATCAATCTGTTACTTCTATAAAATGTGAAATAGAAGTTTTTTTCACTAATTTAAATAATATTCTTAATTTAATTTACTGTTACGCCATTTTGAATTTCATCTACTCAGATAAGTCGTGATTGACGATTTGGCAAACGTATTTTAGCTTATTTCTTCCGTGGAATTTAATATTCTTCACTTATCAATTCAAGAAGCTGTTCAGACAATATTTTTGTCACTTCAGCACGTATTCCACTCGTTAATCGTCGTCGTCAAAAAAATTAATTTATTAATCATAAGATTGTATAAAAACAGTGAATACCTTACAGCTTAACATTTTTTTTTCGCGTTTCAGTTTGAGATAACTCCTAGAAGTAGCAGCTTGATACCAGAACTTGATTTAATTTACGTCCTGTATTAATTTAATTTAACAAGGAACTTGATCCGTAATTCGAATAATAATTAAACGTGTTTCTCGATGATCACGTTATAAGTGAGATTTCATTCAATGATCATAGAAGTTGTTCAAATATGAGACGAATTCAATAGAGCTAGTTCCATTTGGACGCTCTTGTTTCCTCTCTCAAGCGAAACATGCAACTCCCCCATGTTCCAAAACAATCAAAACAATAACGCAATCATTCCATTCTTATACCTAACGATATTTCCCTGTCAAAAATCACTACCTCTGCGACTAAAAAAGTCAAGCCTGTAGATACGCGAAGGCAAAAATTGTCTTTATCTTGAAAGAAAAACATTATCAAACCCCAAAAAAGCCAGAGCACAGAACAGAAAAATCCTCAATCCACAAAGGTAGCCTTCATTCAGTCAGTTTATACAAATATGCATTGCAATGCATAAATTTGAGTTATGCATTGGAATGCATATATTTATATTATACAAATATGCATTGCATTGTATATATTTAAAGTATGCATTGGATTGCATAAACATGATAAATGCATTGTAATGCATATATTTGATTTATTCGTATTAATGTATAAACCTGGTTTATGCATTCCAATGACTGGATAGAACGAATATGGTTTTAGCGTAGAATTTATGCTTTTTAGTATATTTGTTTTTCTCCGTGTATATATACACTATCTGGAAAGTACCCATTAATACGTACCCTCCCGTTATATTTTACTCAATTTTTTATTACAGTTGTATACCCGCTAAGAAAAAAGTAACTTACTTTTGGGTAAAATTCTACCTTATAGTAAGTAATTTGTACCCAACGGTAGTGTTTGCGAGTAACATGAGCGTATGGATGCCGCCGACTAAATCAGACCAAAGAAGAATGCTAAGATGGAACAGTTGGTACAAATATTTTTTCATTTCAGTGTCCTTTTCAAAAATTAAAATCGGTCCCTTTCGAATGAGCACTCCCCAGTAAACGGGTTGACAGATCTTGTTATGCTCATGCCGATCCCTTGTTCTGCAAACAAAGACCAAAGTACCTTGAGAACAAGGTAAAGCATATTGCCAGCTGTCATATTATTCTCACATACACGCTCATTCGATCTTACTCAATGTTGAGTAACTTTAACTCAATTTTAATAAATATATCTAAAACGTCAAACGCTGAGTAGTCCTATTTATAAATTTGATTGTTTGATTGTTGATTGTTATTCAAAACACAAGAAAACTGCGCCAAACTCAATTTTGAGATAGCTACATATTTTTTTTTTCAATAATTTAAAATGGGTCGGATAACGTCTTTGTCAATTTGCGCTTCGGAAGTTAATTTAAAATCTAATTCGTTTTCGAAAAATAATTACCACTCACGACATGGAGCAGATAGCAGCCACTGTAGATGCGGAAACGTATCTTAAAAAAGCTAAGCTGTTTTATCTTGACTATCTTGTTTTATCGTTGATTTTTAATAGTATATATTACTTTACAGATAGACCAAACATTTTCGAAACTCTTTCTGGTGTATGAATCGAAACCAGACTTATTGGCAAAATGGCTTTTATATGGCCATGTGGTTGATTTTCTAAGTGTTGAAAATGGTAAGCAAGAATTTCATCGCCCTTGCCTTGTCGTTTGATTTTACAAATGTAATTTTCGATCCACCAACTCCTTACTATTAAAACATAATATACATATTATACTTACATATTACAGAGCATACTCGGGCACTACTGCGGATCAACGGCGAAATAAAAAAAAAAGCGGAACGAAAAAAGACTCATTTTCATATATTTTTGTTTTAATGTTTATGAGTTAGTTCAACTCGAAACTAAATAAATTTCAGGATTAGGGGATTATTTTACAATCGTAAAGGTTACGCTTCATCGTAGAACAATTTTTTTTTCCAAACTTCAGTGAAATTTTCTCAATCGTTCGGAAAATATAATCATAAAAAAAATCCTGCTAAATTTTCCACCGTGAAGGAAAATTTCTTTGATAAGGCCAGTATTCAGCTCAAAAGTAATGTGCATTAGCATAGGACAAGTAATGGTCAAGAAATGCTTTTACTGTCGAGATTTCTTTTTTTGTTGTTGTGGTGAGGAACCACTACGTCCACTGAATTGAACTTTTTTAGTAAATTTCTTACCTTGTATGCAGTTGAAAAGTAAGGAAAACTGAAGAAGGTTACATAACGTCAGTACGGTCTGCTCATGTAGATTAAATGGGGCTGTCTCTTTTTCTCGTGGAATAATATTCCGTTCGATTACTTTGCAAGGAAGATTGACATTTCACCCATACTGGAGCAATTGTCGAAATTACTTTCAGTAAAAATGGCAAGAATTACTTCTGGTCTTTACTTGCCAGCTGCATACAGGGCTATAAGCCGGAAAAATGAATTTTATGAATTATGGAAAATTTAAAATTAAATATTTTCTTGTTCGATAACTCTTTTAATGCTTTCTTTTTCGAGTAATGCTCGAAAAACAATGGGCTCGACACTCGTTATCATACCAAAATAAAAATAAAACGGGGACTACTCAAATTGAGTTTTGTCAATGAAACTCAATTTAGTGTACGTTCGGTTTTAACGATTTTGAGTTGATGTTACTCAAATGTGAGTGAAACCGGATGGCAAACAAACATCCATGTTTGTAATGACACACCGCGAAGTTCCTTCTAGTTGTATAAATTTTATCTAATTTTCGAGTTTATATCGTTGTGGATCTTCCTGAAACAGCGATTCTAGCCATTGAAGCCTGAAATAAAACAATATGATAATCATAATCATACAAATTAAATTCTTAAGTTTTTACGTACGCATGCAGATTTTATTACAATAATAAAATTGGTATACGTTAACTTTATTTTAAAAAATAAGCTTTTTCTTAAAATTATTCAGAAAAAATGCCTGAATATGTGTTATACTCAAAATTGAGAAACAATCATCATCGCGTTTTCGATCACCTCAAATATCAGCGCTAATTGATTCAAAAATATTCAGTAATAACGTATTCATCCAATCAATTTGTATACTTAAGTAACGTACAAGAGTTACTTAATACCTACATGCAGAAATTCAACCAAGAAACATGCGTTTGGCTCAGGGTTTGGCTGGCTTTTGAATCGAAACTGCTTAAATTTCGTGCATTTCTGAAGACATTTCATAACTTTTTTTTTGCTTTTATCTTTTTCGTACCACTACATAAACATTGCAGCGACTATAATACCTTGTACTTTATATACGTTGGAAACGTACATCACACTGACGCAGGAATGCCATATTTGCACACATGTCTGTAAATTTGCAGACTTTTCATTTGAGTTGCAGACTTTTTTAACGATGCAGACAATAAGCAGACACTTTATCTATGTTGCAGACTTTTACAGATATCTGAAATATTTTTTAAATTTCAAATAAAGGAATTCTCTGAAGTTCGGATTTAAAACGTACGAGGATCTGAACAATAGTGTAGATACGGTAGGAACCAAAGATGTGAAGAGAGAGTATTAATAGGTCCGATAGGGTTCGGCAGGCTGTGAAATAGAATAGAAGTAGTTTGAAATTGAGGGAAGGGCTTTTTTCAGCATAGTATTGTATAGTAGATACGGTTAGAAGCTTTGTTGAAATATTTTAAAATAACGTAGGTATAATTTATTTTTAAAGAAGTAATCCTTGAGGAAACGAAAGCGGTGGGCCCCTTGGAGACACAATGGGCCCAGAGATAAGCAGCGTATAGGCTCTCTCTGAGGGTAGCATGGAGCCTCTACTTATGGTAGTATTCGATCCCATGCGTAAGAGGTGGGGTTTAATAATGCCATTTTCTTATCTACCACAAAAACACACAATAATTTTCTCAGCTATTGTAACCATGAAAATTACTCTCAAGGCGTTGGTAATATTGGTTCATTGCCATTAGGTCGCAACGAAAATCAAGTTTTATGACAGTACAAATCATATTTGAGAAATTACCGTAAAAAAGGGGTTGCTGAGTATTTTAACCAAGAAGCAATCAACTCTGCTATCAACTAAACCATAAATACAACCTAAAAATATATAAACCTCCGTATCAAAATACGAATAAACTCACTAATAAGGTACATTTAGATATGTCCAAAGTGGATGGGTTTAAACAAATTTTATTTCTTATACTAGACTGAAATACCAGCGGGTAGATAGTCCTGAAGAAAACGAATATTTTTTTTTGGCTCAGGAAGTACTAGAACCCGGTCCCAAGCTCGGTCCCAAGCTTAATGATTCGCCCCTAAGACCGTAACTCACACCAATACACTCTCAAATATTCTGTCAAAATAACATAGCGAATCAGAGATACTTGTACCAAAAGGTACTGAAAAGTGCAAGAGTTCATGGCAAGGTGCAAACTGAAAGGTGAACGTCGGAGTTAGGGGTTCTGCAACAGTGAACCAATTCCAAATCGCTAGGTGCACATTGATTGTAGGAAATACTGCGTAAAATACATAATCTGCAAAACAAACACGATATAACAAAAATAATTAAACAAAAATAGGAAATACACCTTTTCAATACCGATACATATAAATCGAAGATACGCAAGTTGACAGCCTCAACCTTAACTATAAAAAAAAAATCCTTTTTACCTAAATATTTTATTTCATATCAATAAGTTTCATTGTGGTGTTTTTTTATTAATGAATTAAAAATAAAAATTTCGCAACTATTTAATTTATGTAACGGAAACTGTGACTCATTGTAATTAGTTATTTTATAGGTTATGGAGAAAAAGCTACTGAAAATTGTGTTATCTATGCGAATGCTTCAAGCTTAAGTGTCACTTTAAAAATATTAAACAATAGTGTAAGATTGCATACAATCCAAGAAATAGATGCAGAAATGTTCACACCATCGCATATATAGCGAAAATGACATAACTTGCTCTCTTAAAAGAAGTCTAATTTAGCAAAATAAAAAGTTTACAGACTTTTTTAGAGATTCCCAGACATTTCAAATTATTATCGCAGACATTTGAAAAAAATATCTGGCATTCCTGCACTGACGTTTCTCTTTGTCAATCTTGACAATTCAAGATGTGTTCAAAAATTACGATACATGAAATGAAAGGGACCGAGGGCCAATCACAAATTACGTTTGCGATTTCTGAAAAACACACGAGTATGTAATCGTTTATCGTTGATCAGACTCTGTATGGATTTAGCGACCCCACTGTGCTACCAATCGGTTCGTCAAGGAAGCAGTAATAGTGAACCGGTTGACCACGGTCACTCACCACTACCTATGGAGAACGCGAAGAATGGGAGAGAGTTTCTCGGAATAGAGTAGGAAGTAAATTATACGATTAGAAAGTAAACATTCAAAAACTAGGTCAGTAGGTCAGACAGTGTGCAATACTGCAATCGAAGCGATCGGTTGATCCGGAGGCTAACTCCGAGAATTTTATGTTTCGTTTTAAGAATAAATGTAGTATAGTTGTTAAATAAATGTGTTGTTTTAAGTGAATAAGCAGTGTTATAGAGAAAAATAAATATAGTGCTGTTGTTTCAATTGGACTGAATGTGATGTGCTTTGTGTGAAGAAAGGTCATTTTGATGACAAAATTATAGACGAAGGATACGTTCCCCGGGGGGGGGAAAACCAGGGGTGGGGGTTGGGGGACCCCCCAAAGGGGGGGAAAAAAAAATATTCCCCCTTTTGGGTCCCTCTTAATTTGTGGGGTGGGTTTTTTTTTAAAATTTTGTGTAATATTTTTGGGGAAAAAAAAAAAAAAAATTGAAAAAAAAAAAAGGGGGGTCAATTATTCCCCCCCCCGTCGAAAAAAAAAAATTTTTTTAGTGGGTTAATATTGTGGGTGTCCAGGGGGCAAGTCACTCTGCCACCTTGTGTTACCACCCTAAAAACACACTATTGACACAATTCAAACACCTTCCACCACATGAAAGATAAATTTCCATCATTTCTGGCATCACTTAAATGCATGTTTACATAATTTCTTAGATTGATTATAGGCCAATCTCTGCGCTGTATAAATAATCCATTTTTGACAGCATTATATTCTAAATCGACATGGAGTTTTCATAAGGGCCAATGTCGCAAACGTAAACAATGGCTTTTTCCGCAAATTTCTCGAGAATGCTAACTTAATCATAGTAAACTACCACAATGATTGTACAGAAGGGGTGTTCCCCTTTACATTAGAAGTGGTAGTTTACTTGAGCGAGTTTGCATAATCAAGGAATTTGCGGAAGAAGTCATTGTTTACGTTTGCGACATTGGCCCTTATGAAAACTCCATGTCGAAATAATCACTGTATGTTACATTTCATGTAAATAAACCCGTCTAACCTGTCAAATATAGAAAAGCTGTAGAACGATTGCAAAGTTCTCGTTTCGTTAGCTTTATTTTGTTTGCATATCACTTTTCAGACAGGCAGCCAGATAGGTTTATAAATTACATAAATCAGTTTATTACTCGTGAAATCTTTTATTCCAATATCATGGACGAGGTATGTTTAATTCCTAGTTTTATTCCCCTTATTTTTAGTTTTACTTTTTCCAATATTGCAGGATTACTTCTGGAAAAAACTAGAAGGCATGTATGGATGTATTAATCCCCATTTAAAAAACATCCTGAGATTGTCTAATTTATGTAGCCAGTCGCTCAGCCGATTGACCAGAGAGTCAATTTTGCTCATTGAAAGAGATTTACGGGAGATGGCAGATGTTGCTATTGAGAAAGCGCTCACTTGTGGCCCCTCACTTGAAAGCGTATACGGGCGGTATGAATCCCGACCCCATGAATTCAAATTCCTTGAGGGAGAAATTCTATGCTTGCTGGATTTGGCAAACATTATAGAAAAATACGGCATCAAAAAGTTCATCAGGCCGATAACAATAATCGAAAATTCCGACTTCCAGCGGCATCCGGAGTCCGTTACCGAAAAGATTGGAAGACTTCGTCTCAAGATTTCGGCACATTTTTATAAACCGTACGTAAAAAATCAATCAAAATAGCTAGCCCATTGATTATAATAATTATTATTTTAATATGTGTATTTCTTAATTTTTTTAAATCAAATTCTATTGCCATTTTCATTTACCCTACACTAACATCGTGGTTATTAAAAAAAAAAGGTGCCAATGCAAATTATCTAATAATACGTCCGCAGAACATACAAATATTAAGCGGATCAACCACTGAAAGCAATGAATTGGCTTTCCCAAGGAAGATAGTTCTGCGATATGTAATACCATTTACCTAATTTATGATTTCCAGTGGTTAATTCGCTTCGAACTGTTCTACTTTCCACGGTTGGCTTGATGCCCATTTTTTCTCTTGTCATTTTTCATTATTCGATAATGGAAGCATTGTCATCGGAAGACACAAATTCAATTTGGGCCATGTGGTCCAGTAGGAGCTTAATGTTTCCAGACCCACAGTAAACGAACATCTGCATAATCACTTGGTATTGTTCAATGTTCATCGGATATAATTTAACATGGGATGCCATGTCATAACATCCTTCAATGGGCTTAGGGCTGATTTCTTCACCTCCACCTAAGCACTAAACCAGGTTTAACTGTATGGAAAAACCTGATTTAAAATTGAAGCGAGGGTGAAGAAATCAGCCCTTGGTCGACGATGATTTTAATCTCGAGTTAAGCTACAAATATTAGATATTTTTATTGCTGGCAAGGAGGAAATGAAGGAAAAATATATTAACACTCCTATTTTTTAAACAACGTTAACCAAGAACGCACTTATGGAATTGTAAATTATTATGTACGATCACATTTGAAACAAAACAGCTGGACGACAAAATGGTCTAGAATAAAAAGATGAAAGAAATATACCATTATTGAGGACTTTTGAAGCCATATAATATCTTTAGAAGCAGTGTTAAGAAAAGCTTAACCAATTTTTATTCGATGTTTAGATTTTTTTTTTATTGTCGTTTCGTTTCTTCTTATTTTAGGAAGTATCATCATCTCAATCACGTTGATTCTATGTCCAACTTGATGATTACTGATTGTTCCAGCCCTGGACAGCACCGTGCGGAAATTACATGTCCATTATGCATGTCGGCCGGGAAGCGTGTTAGGCTATCAGCAACCACCGATATAACCGGAAACTGGAACATATTCAGTTTCACGCGGCATGTCGATCATCAGCATCCAAGCCAACTGGATTCGGTGGCATCGCAAGTCACCAAGCGACGTCAAAGTATCATTTCAGAACCTTCGTATTCAGCTTACCTCCCTCCGAAAAAGCTTCCACGACTTATGGAAAACAAGGATATTGAGAACGATTTGTTGATTCGAAACGATTTTATTTTCAATGAATTAAAGTCATCAGTAGTATCTCCGTCATTTTCCGACAATGCAATTGAATCTGATCGAAACCTAAACACCTTGGAATGTGAGGAGTAATTTAACATATTTAGGGTAACTGTTCCCATATTAATCTCAATTTTCCAATATTCATTCTACGCTGAGTTAAGAGATAAGAATGCAAATAGATTGATTTCTTTTCGTCGATCCTTTGTTATCACGTAGGATTTATTGTTAAGTAATCAGATTAATATGGGTACACATACCGTTTTTACATATCACTTAAAAAGTTTATTTGCTTTATTTATTTAAACGTTTAGTTTCTGTCGAATACTTGGAAGATATCGAAAGCGAGATATCCATAAATAGCACTGTACAAAATGGCTTGGAGAATACTATTGAGTACTGTTCTGAGGATATTAAAGAGGAAAGTCCTTACGACAGCTTTAAGGAGAACGATTCTGTACCGATCGATATGAAAGGTAAGAATAATACTTACTTATATTACAACAATCAATCATCCATCAATCTGTTTTATACTTTAGTGCCTATTATAAATGAAATAGTGAAATTGGATATAGAAGCACTAACAGTTCTTGATGAATATTCTGCCGAATACCTTGATGAAGTTCCTGAAGAATGTGTCGATGATTTGAATGGAGATCCTTTGTTTATCGAATGAAATAAAATGTTGGGCTGTATTTTAATTATGACTAGTCAGTAGGGTGGTTCAAAGTATAATTATCTTAAAATTTCCGGTGTGATTAGCATGGTACTGCTCTTTCATCGCTTTATTCTTCCATTTGGAATTTTATCCTTCAGAAGACACAAATGCCCACTTCATTCCTATCAGTTTCGCCGCATAATCATTATCGTGCCATGTATTGCCCATGCGGCGCTAGACATTCAAAGGGAATCTTTGAATTGAAATAAACCAGTTGAATCTGAACATCGGAACAGACTACACTCATTCTCCTCACTGCATCAATCTTGTAGACCTTCGATAGCATTTGTACCCGGCATCGTCATACTACCCTTCCTATTGTTGGGTACCCAGCGGCCGAGCTCAGTCTATTACGGGAGCCTGGTCTAGAGTCAGGCTCTTGTACCTGCAGCAGCGCTATAGTCCTCTTCGAGCATCAGTAGCTCCGTCGATAGCATTTGTACCCGGCCTCGTCATACTACCCCTCCTATTGTTGGGTACTTAGCGGCCGAGCTCATTCTATTACGGAGACTGATCTAGAGTTAGGCACTTGCAAGGTAATCCATCGAAACGGGTGATCTCCCAGAGCTACTGCCTCTCCTTTGTTGGGCACCCAGACTCTGAGCGTCCATTTCTGGAACCCGGCCAAGAGCCGTTCAGCCCCTCCCTCACAATAACGTTCACGACGATGCTCCTTCGCGTCTAAGCTAGGTCGTCTACCTCGGGAAGGTACCTCAAAGACACCACACCATCAACACCACAGCGCGCGTCGGGAACATCGAATATTGCTTTGCAGGCAGGTTTGCAGGTGACCATGGAGGAGAAAGGAATAAAGCCATAATCCGGCTCCGAGCTTCCTTTCCGTCAAATGGGATGTTGTGGTTTCTCGACACTCACCGGCCACTACAAAAACTTCGACAAAGATTTTTCATTACGGCCTAACTAACAAACGTAAACAATGGCTTCTTTCGTAAATTTCTCGTGGCACAAAAGTTACCCATGTAATCATCCAATTCTATCGGATAGCTTACCTCTTCCTCTTCGAAATGACCGTGGTGGATTGATTTGGCAATTTTTCAAATACGAGAAATTCGCGGAAATAGCCATTTTTTACGTTTGTCAGTTAGCAACTAATGAAAAATCTTTGTCGTCTTAAAGCTCGCACTGATGGATTTATGTAGAAACTTCATTTTCAGCTGATTAGCGTAATGGTTGCCAGCAAGCAAAGATTTTTGATTGAAGTGTTGACATAATATGTTCAGACGCAGAAACACCTTCCAACACCCAAAAACACACAACAAACACAATCATCACAAACACAACGTGGCAGAGTGACTTGCCCCCTGGACTACGCCAAAAAGGAGTATTGTTCTTGGACGATATGTTTCCCAAATCTCGATAGCAAACGCAGGGTTTTTATGCTGTTAGCTTCAAGCTGTAAATTATTAGTTTATTTAAATTTCATTTCTATTTTAGTTACTTTAGTATTTACTCACAATTTTGGTAAACCGATAATAATTGGATGGGTGAGTCGGCAGATTTCACGTTGTAGCTCTACAAAGTCTACATTTAGGTTAAGATACATGCAGGGGGTAAGCCACTCTGCCACGTTGTGTTTGTATTTCAGTGTGTTGGAAGGTGTTCCGGGGTGTCGGAAGGTGTTTTTGTGTTTCAACATATCTGTCAATTCTATAATCGAAGATTTATGCTTATTGGCAACCATGTACCTTTTTAACTTTAATACACGCACACTTATGTATCATCTAAATCGCATCAGTGGAAGCGAGAGGGAAACAAAACAGTGAGAAAACAAACATTCGATTCGTATAAGTGTTGCCAGAATTGAATTTATCTTCCACGTGGTGGCGAGTGTGTTTGAAGTGTGGCGGATTGTGTTTTTGAGGGTGTTATCACATGGTGGCCGAGTGACTTGCCCCCTGGATACATGTTATAATTTCATAATTTTTAAGCTAGATTTTTAGAGATAAAATAATAAAAAATATATATATATATATATATATATATATATATATATATATATATATATATATATATATATATATATATATATATATATATATATAACTGCTTATAATTACACCTATTCTGTAACTCTGAAGTTCCGTAGATTTAGCAAAACTAGTTTTAATTAGGAATAATCAATTTGTTTATAAATTCCACTGCACTTTGCGAATTCCACTGTACCATTGTATTTTCGATTTTCCACTCGATCACATCGATGACAGCCGTTGACGTCCACTACCATCGTGAAGTGGAGTGCGATGGTTCTTTTCAGCGTTCCGCACGCGTTGCTTCGTTGCAACGGGGGGTCCGTCGCCACATTCCCCCACCCGTAGACCTTGGTGATCATCGTGACCTTCAATAGTCCTGAAACCAGGTTTGCCACAATCCGCGACGTCCAAAACAGCGAGCTTGACAGCTGGTCGTCGAAGAACTCCCGTTGCGGTACGCACAAGTGCCTGACGAACTCTACCGTCCTTGCCAGGGAACACCTGCTCGATGCGTCCTCTCAGCCATTGGTTCCTTGCTGATTCACTGACCAAAAATACGAGGTCACCGACTTCCAGATCCTTTACTTCCTCGAACCATTTGCATCTACGAGTGATTACTGGCAAGTATTCTTTTATCCATCGCCGCCAGAATTCTTCGGTTATGAACTGCGCTAGTTTCCAGTTACTCCTAAGTACTGAACAGCTATCCACGGGAGCCGTGGGCTGAATTTTGACCCCAGTAGAGCTGCCCAACAGAAAATGATTTGGGGTCAACGCCTCCTGATCAGCTGACTCCAGAGGCACGAAGGTGAGTGGTCTACTATTAATCATGGCCTCAGCTTCTGCGATAACAGTCTCCAGGGCTTCATCGTCGGGCTTGCGAGCAGCATCCAAAACTGCTCCAGTTGCAATCTTGACGGATCGTACTAATCTTTCCCACGCACCTCCCATATGGGGTGCAGCGGGTGGGATGAACTTCCTGCTGGTTTCGGTGCTGGTGAAGGTAAGTGCTAGGGCATCATTTCGTTTCTTTATTTCTTCCTTCAGTTCTCGGTTTGCCCCTTGGAAGCACGTCGCGTTGTCGGAATAGAATTCACTTGGGGGGCCACGACGAGACACAAAGCGACGCACGGCCATGATGCAGGATTCAGTACTAAGAGAGTGTACCACCTCCATGTGCACCGCTCTCACCGTCAGACAGGTGAACAGGCAGATCCACCGTTTAGCGAGACTTCGACCAACTCTAACGTAGACAGGTCCGAAGTAGTCAAGTCCGATAAACGAAAAGGGTCGAACAAATGATGTGAGACGCATTGCTGGTAGTGGTGCCATTGCTGGAGGACGGGGAGCAGCTTTGACAACACGACACCAGACGCAATTTTTTGCGACCTTTTCCACCAGCGATCTAAGCTTGGATATCTCAAATCGTTGGCGAATCTCGTTTACGACGGTCTCCCTATTAGCATGCTTGAAACGGCGATGGAACCAATCCACAATCAGGAATGTTATTAGATGGTTTCTTGGCAAAATCGCTGGAAACTTAGCTTCCGTTGGAATATACGGAGCAGCACCGATCCTTCCACGCATTCTTAGGACCCCACGATCATCCATAAAAGGCCATGTCTTGTAAATTGAGCTGGATTTGTGCACAATACGATGTCGTTTCTCGGGTGGGCCCCATGACTTGCTGAGTATCGATAGCTCTTCCGGGAATGCCTCGTTCTGAGCAATCTTCCACAGTAGTTCTTCGGCGCATTTTAACTCCTCTTGGGTGAGCAGACCCAGCAGGAGACGTTCTTGGCGTTTTTTCCGGGAACAGTTATTCACATAGCGCGTCACATATGCCACAGTTCGCAGAAGCTTCGTCCATGAGTTAAACCGAGAAACTTCTATCAAGCCACCCACTTGCGCTGTAAGGTGACTCAGGACGGTAGTAGTAAAGCGAAGTTCTTCCTCCGTAAACATTGACGGACGCTGTTGAGGCCACGACGCTTTGGGTTCGAACAAGAAGTTTGGCCCACGAAACCACGGATTGTCCATCGTGAGTATCGGACCGTTGTTCCATTTCGTTGCTTGGTCGGCAACGTTGAGCTTGGTGGGAACCCATCTCCACTCCGTCGGATTTGTAGTCATCAGAATCTCCCCGACGCGAAAGGCTACGAACTTGTGGTACTGACGATGGTCGGAGCGGATCCACGACAATACTGTACTCGAATCGCTCCAGAGAAACCTTTCAGATATCGGAATACTGTGATGGTTTTGAAGGGTCTCCAACAGACGGGTTCCAAGTACGGCGGCGTTGAGTTCGAGTCTAGGAATGGACAGAGTTTTAAGCGGAGCGACCTTTGTCTTCGAGCCGATAAACGCCACTTGTATTTTGTGGTCAATTTCTGCGCGGAAGTAAGCGGCACATGAATATGCTGCTTCGCTGGGATCGCAAAATACATGAATTTCAAGATTGTTAATATTTTCTGCGATGGCTGGCTGAAAATAGCACCTCGGAATACGCAGGAGGTCCAGAGTTGAGAAAAGATTCGTCCAGGTACGCCAGCGTTCGAACAGGTCCTTGGGAATAGTATCATCCCAGCCCGTACCTCTGGCCCAAATATCCTGAATCAGGATTTTTCCATGAACGAGGAAAAACGAAATGAGTCCAAGTGGATCAAACAAGGTCATAACCACTTTGACGACCTCGCGCTTTGTAGGAACATGGCTGTCTTCCAAGATGGGCCGAAGATCGTCTCTCATGACAAAGGAATATGTAAACACGTCGTCTCCCGGTATCCATTTCATCCCGAGCACTGGTTCGACGTTTCCTCCTCTCTCCAGTACCAAATCCTTGATTTCGTCCGCAACAACTGCACCAATTCCTCGCAGGACCTCCGCTTTATTGGACAAAAAGTGTCGCAAGGTGAAACCTCCCTTTGAATGCACAAATTTCACCTCATTTACTACCTCTATCGCTTCTTGGACTGTTCGAAAACTATCGAGATAATCGTCAACGTAGTGCTTGTTGATTATGGCTTCAGCAGCACGGGGAAACTCGTCAGACAGTTCGTTGGCATTCCGGTCACATATTGCGCAGATGCTGGAGAACAAGTCGACCCAAATGTGGCTACGTCCATGATATAAATTTGCGGGTAGTCGGAAGGCTGAAGACGAAACACGAAGCGTTGGGACAAGCAGTCCGGATACCGTATTCTTAATTGGTGGAAGATCTCCATCAGATCTCCCGAAACTGCCACTGGATATTGTCGGAATTGACACAGAACCTTCGGAAGTGGCGTTAACAGGTCCGGTCCCTTTAGTAGCTTGGAGTTGAATGAAGTTTCTCCTACTTTAGCGGCCGCATCCCATATTAATCTGACCTTGTCGGGTTTCTTCGGACTGGTTACGACCCCTAGAGGTAAATACCAGACCCGGTTTGCAGGTGTAGACGTCAGCTCGGTAAGCGAAGCTTTATGTGCATAGCCTTTATGCTCGTAATCGGCTATCTGGCTGTGAACTTGCTCCGCCAAACGTGGATTTGCTTGTAGTTTTCGTTCCAGTGACTCCAGACGGCGAACAGCCATCGGATAACTATCGGGGAAGTCCGGATTGTCGACCTTCCACAACAATCCCGTTTCGAAACGAGATCCATCTTCGGTGCGACGCGTCGAATTTTGAAGAATTTGGATCGCTCGCTTATCCGCTTCCGACTCGAGTTGGTTACACGGGGCAGCAACTCCAGCATTCTCCATAGCGAAGTAATCCCGCATCTGTTCATTCATTTCTTGATCAAGGTCAGGCAACGCTGCAGCATGAAAGTTAACAACACCTTCCGTACGGTTATGGGCCGGTATACTCCCATATATACTCCACCCCAAACGACACTTGGCAGCGATCGGATCGTTCGCACTCCCTTCCCGGAGTTTGAGTGGAACACATAGACGAAGATTATCCAGCCCGATCAGCAACTTCGGTTGAGCATGTTCGTATTCCTCCACCGGTAAGCCACGTAAATGGGGAAATCGTTGAGCCAATTCGCAGTACTTCAGCGTTTGTGACGGTAGCAGTAAACTGCTTACGGTCCTAGCATGACCAAGCTGGTATTTGGTTGAATTACCTTTCCCAGAGATATCGACCTTTATCACCTTCGATTTTGGTTCGATCCTCTTAACGTTGCCTGTCCACTGAAGAGTAAGTGCTTCTGTCGGTCCTGAAATTCCCAACTTCTCGGCAACAGAATCTTCCAACAAAGTAAATGAAGAACCTTCGTCAATGAAAGCGAATACCATCAGTGGACCGTGATTACCAAAGAGAACTACTGGCAATATGCGGAAGACAGGCCAAGAAAATTCCCCGAGCGACATGTGACTTGCGGAAACGACCACATTTCGAGGCGGAGAGGACGAGTGGAGGAGGGTGTGATGTTTCTGGCGGCACCCTTCGATTTCGCAGGCTCGCCACGATCTACATGGCCACTTGCCATGGCTATTGAGACACGTTCTACAGAGCCCCTTTTGTTGAACTAATTTCCATCGCTCGTCAACGTTGGCAGATTTGAATTGTGGACAATCCATCACTCGATGACCCTCGCGACCACATGCCATACTAGACTTGGTCGATGGTTTTGATATTGTTTTAGAGCCACCTACCTGTGATGATTCGGATAGCCCAGGAGTGTGCGCATAGACGGATACACGTTCTTTTCGTCTTGGCTTCTGATTTTCGAACTTACAGGTACTACTATTTCCTGGCAGATCGAATGTTACTTCGCTCGCTGCATTCACCAGTCCCGACATGAAACTGCCGAATGTTTCCAGGTTTGCTGTCTGGAAACGGCTCTTGTATGCAACCCAGTCCAGCCGCATCGACCCCGGTAGCTTTTCCACCAGTTCCCGCATCAGAATCGGGTTTGAAAGATGGTCTCTCTGCTCAGCCGCAATCAGATGATCCACGAGATTTTGCACAGAAAGCCCAAAATCGATCAAGGTGTCGAGTCGGTCATGTCTGGGAGCCGACACGTGACAAATCTTATCGATTAGCGCATGGATGAGGATTTCAGGTCGTCCGTAGAGGGTGCGCAGGGTCTGTATGACGTGCTGCACCCCTGATGGTATAAGCAAGCGGCTCTTAACCGTATCTAAAGCTCGGCCTCGTAAACACCTCTGGAGCCGGATGAGGTTCTCTGCATCCATATATCCGCAAGCGATTGTAGACTGTTGGAAGCTGCTTATAAATATAGGCCAATCTTCGGGGTTTCCGCTAAATACTGGCAACTCTTTGCCCAGCACTTTTCTTGCAACAATATGATGTTGAGTGAGTACGGTGGGATTTGAAACCGCTGGTTGGTTGCCGTCACTTTTCCGTCCAGGCCGTTGTTCGTTCGAATTAAAACGACCAGGGTTACGATCCGAAAGCGGGGTAGAATGATGTAATGGTCGATATGGCTCATCAGGTAACGCTGCTGGTTGTCCGGAAAGATTTTCACCCAAGGGTGGATTTTGACCCATAACTTGCTGCGCTGGGTTAGCGGGAACCTTGATAGAGTGGGGATTGACGTTAATTGGATTGTTATTGTCTCCCACTGGATTTCCCTCTAATCCTCCAGCACCTGTATGCTCGTCCAACCATTCCGATACCCTTTGGATTGAATCCGGTATTGACCCTGCTCTGCTGTTTTTCTCCGCTGCCTGACGAATCAATTCCTTCCGAAGTTCCATCGATTCCTTCCAAAGCTGCGACTGCATATCTTTTAATTCCTTTTCTTCATTCAGCTTCCTTTCGCGTAGACTTCTTTCTTCTTCTGCCAACCTTTTCTTTTCCTCAAACTGTCGTTCCAATTCTTCCAACTCCTTTTTCTTCATCTCGGCTTGGTCTAATAGCTCGCGTTCTCGTCGCTGCAGATCTTCTTCCGCAATCTTCAGCTGGGCCTCCAGCATTGCTGCCCGAACACTCGACGTGACACTTGCTGCCGGATCTCGTGGGCTCCTTTTAGAACTTGCCCGTGTGCTTCGAATCGGGCGATCAGAACCTTGTATTAGCTGCTTGCTCGTCGGCTTACTGATTGCCCCTAGTTTGACGGAACACAAATTACAAACGTATTGCCGATCCGTACGTTTGATACTCGCATCGACGCCGGCACAGTCGAAATGCTCCCACAGCTTACATTTACTGCACTCTACCATATCGGGTTCCGCCGCATCGGGACGATTGCACGATTGGCAGCTGTGCAACGTAGCTTCATGCCGATCCTTCACCACTTCGTCACTTCGGTACAACATTCCGAAAACAAAATTCTTGAAGATTGTTCTTGGACGATATGTTTCCCAAATCTCGATAGCAAACGCAGGGTTTTTATGCTGTTAGCTTCAAGCTGTAAATTATTAGTTTATTTAAATTTCATTTCTATTTTAGTTACTTTAGTATTTACTCACAATTTTGGTAAACCGATAATAATTGGATGGGTGAGTCGGCAGATTTCACGTTGTAGTTCTACAAAGTCTACATTTAGGTTAAGATACATGTTATAATTTCATAATTTTTAAGCTAGATTTTAAGAGATTAGACTTACTTCAGAGTTACAGAATAGGTGTTATTATAAGCAGTTATATATATATATATATATATATATATATATATATATATATATATATATATATATATATATATATATATATATATATATATATATATATATATATATATATATATATATATATATATATATATATATATATATATATATATATATATATATATATATATATATATATATATATATATATATATATATATATATATATATATATATATATATATATATATATATATATATATATATATATATATATATATATATATATATATATATATATATATATATATATAATATATATATATATATATAATATATATATATATATATATATATATATATATATATATATATATATATATATATATATATATATATATATATATATATATATATATATATATATATATATATATATATATATATATATATATATATATATATATATATGTTCCGTAGATTTAGCAAAACTAGTTTTAATTAGGAATAATCAATTTGTTTATAAATTCCACTGCACTTTGGGAATTCCACTGTACCATTGTATTTTCAGCGTTCCGCACGCGTTGCTTCGTTGCAACGGGGGGTCCGTCGCCACAAGTATATTACTTTTACTCTCTTTAGCGTAAACTGAATATACGTCCAAATGTGTATAGTTTTTACTCCTTTTCGAAAGTAAAAAATGCATACTTTTTACTCCTTTTCGAAAGTAAAAAATGCATACTTTTTACTCCTTTTGAAAAGTAAAACATGCATACTTTTTACTCCTTTTAATAACTTAAAAGATGTGTACTTTTTACGCATTTCGGAAAATCAATATTGCTCGAGTATTACTGAAAATGGCTCAATTCCGTAATTCAGATTCGAAAGTGAAAAAGACATGAATAGATTACACAGCCATTTTTATTATGAAAATAAAAAAAATAACAAAAACTTTTTTACGCAGGTTTTACGCAGAAATTGACTCACGCATTTTTTTAGAGAAGATGAAAATGGAAAATGGAACTTAATGATTCGTCCATAAAAATGTATCCCGAATACCCGCAGTCGGCCTCAGAGCATGGGAGACCTGTTTTGTTTCATACAGTGTTAAACATTTGTAATTATTAACAATAGCAAATATTTAACTTGCCTGCAATTTAGCGAATGCGTCTGCATCCAACGTATTTTATAATTCATCCTTTTTTTACACTGCGATAGCCGAAAACAATTTCGGAACTTAAACACTGCGCTTATCAAATAAACGCTTTTTTGAAAATGGCGTCAGCATCAAGTCACGGGCAGAGTTAATTTTCATTTTTCTGTCGCTTTTGACATACTTGAAAAGGCGTAAAAAGTACTCTTCATACGTGTATAAAAATTAGCCACTTTTTGACGTATAAACTATAATCTTGAAAATGTGCAAAATATAGTCATAAAATGAGTTTATCAGATTTACCGTGTAGTGAATCAAAACAACAACCAAGATACTAGTACCGGAAGGTACCGAAAAGCGCAAGAATTATAGCAAGGTGCAGACTGCAATGTATACTTCGGACCTAGGGGTTCTACAACAGTGAACCAATTTCCAATCGCTAGTTGCACATTGATTGTTGGTTGAATGCTTTGGAAACTCCACAAAATTTTAAACGGTATTTGCGATACCGGTGAGTGTTATGAGTAAGGTGTATATTTTTGTTTAAAGACAAAAAAGAAAAAAGAAAAAGGAAGGACGCCAATGTTTGCGTTTACCTATCGGTAATCACTAGTACTTTTCCACAAGGTCGTCCTCTTACTAACAAATCTATTGTGACGGATGGTAGAGTTTGCATAGTCGGAGCTTGTGTTGTTAGTTTTCGATTGTCAAATTGATGTTAATTTAATAATTTATATTCTATATATTTTGCTATAGATCTGCATGTACGCCGGCCGTCCTGAAATTCTTAGAGTAGAAGCTGAATGTATGAATCAAATTATGCAATGTGAAAGATTGCAAAGTTGCTTGAAGTAAAATGAAAATTTCATTGAAAATGTCTTCAATCTCAGAATGTTCCAATATTTTCTCAAAACAGTAAACAGCTACTGCCACCGCGGTTTGCTGGGCCTTTTGTTGATAATTCTGTTGATTCAAGCTTCTTGGTTTTAAATTAAACTTAAGAATGCTTGCGCTTCAAAAGGTTACACAGTCTGTATTGTTATCAAAACAAGCAAGTTGACATTTTAAAACACTGAAATAAAACAACAGTTTGTTTCAAACTGTCATAAAAGATTTTAAATCTTGATAAGATCATCTGATCTTTTTCAAAGATCGAAATGAAAAATGAGGAGATCTGATCAAACGATCAGGAAGTCCGACCCCTTGGTTTACCCACTATTGGGCAAAAATAACGCTCTTATGTGTAATATTTTCTCATTAATTGACGCTTGTTTTTTTCAACTTATTAATGAGAAAAGCAATTTTAGTCCTTAGTGAATAAAATTGTGCCCATCTAATTAAGTTAGGGTGTTAGTAAATACCAGGGACCTGGCAACCCTATCCTATTTACTAGCGTTTGACAGTATGCAACATATCACGGGCCTTATTGGAATAAGGCCCGTCTGACGTTTGTTACTACGGGTAGGAACGCCAGCATTGTTTACAAACAATGCATTTTTTGACATTTGATCGTTAGAGATGTTGGCTACAGGAAAATCGCTGTCCGCCAGGTCCCTGGTAAATACCGATATAGCGGTTCCCCAAATAGGCTTAGTCCACCTCCACTACTTGAAAATCGATCAATTGTCAGTTGCTCAGTTGTTGTCGAATGTTTTCTTTTTTTAATTTTATACACACTCAAAACAGCCTCTCTTTCATTTGTATTACGGTCCCTTCTTTTCTCCCGGAAAAGTTACTCAATTTTCGTAAAAAGTGGAACAACTCAATATATGAGTTGTTGCACTTTTTATGAAAATTGAGTACTTTTCCCTCAATCGCTTTAGCGTTTGACGCAGCCCAGTGATAGCATTTTAAAACAGGTAAAAATAACAATAACATTTCTATACCCGCTTCACTAAAAAAATGAGTAAAATCAAACGTAATCTGTCGGTGAATTATACCGTGAATTAAGGCCAGTATCTACTTAAAAAGTAGAGAGGTTACGGAGTTTCGTTCAATATTACCAAGTGGAATTTTGACAATTGATCTGCATGGAACGAAATGTCACCTTAACTGACTGAATAATCGAGCAGAATTTTTTTTCCGAAATTAAATGTGACAGCTCCCATATTAGTTTGCGTGGAAACCTTACAAATTCCAATTTTATTTTTCATTCTTTTCAGGTGGATACTGCTGCAGAAACTTCTTTTCGATTTTTACGTTTCCGTTTCAGTAAACGGAATTTAACATGCACACTCAGAAAATTTACGATTTACCGGATTTCGGTGAAATATTACAGTACTCCGGTACAAAAATTACCGAAACGTTCAGCTGTTGAAAGTTCGGTAAAAAATTACCGAATACTGTAAAATTTTCTAAGTGTGACGTTTTGGGATAGAAAAAGAAATTTCTTTCGAACGGTCGGTATCGAGCTCGAAAAAAAATTCTTGTTCGATCTTAATCCCATTTTAAATTCCGTTTACTGAAACGGAAAAGTAAAGAATAGAAAATAAGTTTCGGCAGAAGTATCTACCTGAAAAGAACGAAAAATAAAATTGGAATTTGTAAGGTTTCCACGCAAACGAATGGGAGCTGTCAGTTTTACTTTCGGAAAAATATTCCGCTCGATTATTCCGCAAGTGAAGGTGACATTTCGTTCCATGCAGATCAATTTTTAAAATTCCGGTTGGTAATATTGAACAAAATTCCGTAACCCTAATAAATTTCGTATGGTTATTTTTCTTAACGACCTATTTGGGGTATCATCCAAACCATTAAAGAAATGGTTGGAGGATTTGTGATATTGTTGGTTTAAGGTAATTTTTTATCACGGAACCTCTCTATTTTTAAGTCGATACTGGCCTGAACACGATACCGACCTTTATCGGCCGAAACTTTGGGTTTTGCCCTAATTAAAACCTAATTTTCGGTTATATTATCTTAGCGTGTAGAGAGCTGTATATATATACATTGATGGTTTCTTCACACTCATCACACGCAGCAATGTCTTAAACTTCAAAGTGACAAGAATAAAAATAGGCACTCGAATAAGTGAAATAATTACACTTACCAGTTAATTTTTTGTAGCTTCCTGAGTGATGTTCTATAATTGGTCCATACCAATTATAGGGACCTCGGACGCGTTAAATTTTGAACTTGACACTAGACAATTTAAAACTAAACGGTACGCAAAAACCAAATTCCCTTCCACCGTCGTTGATTGAATGGCGGTCAAAAATTTTCTGCCAAAACAGAGTGACAGTCCAACACTCTGATTTGGATAGTTTCGCGAAAAGCGCCTCTCGCGTGCATTGAAAACTCACTTCTCTTAAAATACCTTGCTGTGGGTAAAATTGACTGTTTCAACCGTACTTCAGGGTTGAGTTAAAACTACCTACCAGCGAGAACAAAATTATATCCAAAATAGTAGTCCTATCAGAATACTTAGTTTTGAGTACTTTCACACTTAATTTTGGATAGTTTGGTTTCTCCGTGTAATAGTTAGATAAAAATCCATCAGCCTGTACGCCCGTTTCGTTTTACTCAATTTTTGATTACAATTACACGCTAAGACAAGAATACGGAAAATTCGGTAAAAATACCGAAAACCGCACAAAAGTGCACATACTGAAATTATCGGTAAACATGGATTACCGAATTTTCGGTATTGGTGGAAAGAAGGGAAGAACGTTAATGTTTACTTATTTTTTTTTACGGTTCTTTTACCGAAATTGCTTGCAGCCCAATGAGAGCATTTTAAACCAAATATAGGTAAAATATAACGATAAAATTTGTTAATCCTCTTTACTCAAAAACTAAGCAAAATCTATCGTTTTCTTTCGGTAAATTATACCGATACTTTAGGTTTTGGTACTTTAGGTTACCAAAACCTAATTTTCGGTAAAATTAAAATCTAATTTTCGGTAATCTTATCTTAGCGTGCCCTATCACTTTTTCTCTCACGGAAATGTTACTAAATTTTCGTTAAAAAGTGGATCTACTCAATTTATGAGTAGATCCACTTTTTACGAAAATTGAGTAACATTTCCGTGAGAGAAAAAGAGATAGTATACAATTGCACTCAAAAATTGAGGAAAATTGAACGGGAGTGTGGATTTTCATCAAACTGGCACAAACTGAGTTTTTATTTACAGTCACGATATGGTCACCCTACGGTTTCTAAACAATTTCTAACCAACAACAGTAAAAAGAGTAAACAAACAAATCATTTTTGACACCACCCAAACCACCCAAACCATCCTCCATCAGCTGTGTGGTGTGTGACTCGGGCCGCCGTAATTGTTTTTATTAACCGGGTAGGTCGTTCCATTTTTTCATTATTGTTATCATCGTGATAAAAAGAAAAAAATGTTATCTCGTCGAAAGTAGCAAAGCATTATAAACACAGTTCGTAAAGCTCACTTGGGCTTGCACATTTTGATAGTGAATTTGCACCTTTTGTCAGTGCGATTCACAAGTGTAAATTATGTAAGGAATGTTTGGATAAGTAATTTTCAGCAAGCAGAGCGTACAAACCTAAACCAAAACTATTAAATAAGAGTAAATCTGCGCCAAGGTCATTCTGGGCTGAAGAGGTGCGAAACAACATAGACAATGCGTTTTACAACTGCAGCGATTGCATTGATCGCATTCATCGTGATATTTTCTATATTTGTGGCAAACGTCGCAAATTTGGTTGGGATCGACAGTAAATTGACAAAGCGGCTAAATGCGGCTTACAGTAAGGGGGAGGAGCGATTGAACATCGAAAAGCCATTGAAACTCGACGACAGTTCACGACATGTAATGTGGTTTTTGCAGGTGAGAACGAGATTCAACAGAGTCCGTAGAAATTCTCAGTTTTATTTCGTTTCAGATTTCTGACATTCACATAAGTCTATACTTGGATCCAACCCGAGTGCTCCATTTAGTGGATTTCTGCAATCGCACGGTGGACATCATTCGACCCTCGGTTGTGTTGGCTTCAGGGGATCTGACTGATGCTAAAACAGCCAACTTTCTAGGGTCCAAACAGCACGAGCAGGAATGGCGTTGGTATCGAGATGTGCTGCGAGATACTAACGTATTGAACAAAACAACCTGGCTTGATATCCGAGGAAATCATGATAATTTTAATGTTCCAGCTTTATTAACCAAACAAGATCTATTCACGAATTATTCTGCTCAAGGAAAGAAGCATGCTCGATCCTATATGCACCAGTTGAAAAAAGATGGCGAACGGTACAGCTTTATTGCGGTAGATGCATGTTTGGACCCGGGCCCGAAAAGACCATTCAATTTTGTTGGAATGCTTTCCATGAACGAAACGCAGCATATTATGAATTTAGCAGAGAAATCCCGAGCGTTGGAAACGAACTACACTGTTTGGTTTGGTCACTATCCAACATCGTGTATTTTGACACCTGGATTGGGAACCAGTGGAATTCGCAATCTGATTGGCAAATACCAGGAAGGCTATGCATATTTATGCGGACACTTCCATAAACTTGGCGGTGCAGTCCCTCAAATGTATACGATGCAGAACGAAGGTTTTCTGGAACTCGAACTAGGTGATTGGATGAAAAACCGAATGTACCGATTGGCTGCGTTCGACCATGGCCAGTTTTCATTCACAGATCTGCAACACAATCAGTGGCCTGTAGTGTTGATAACGAATCCAAAAAATGTACTTTTCAACATACCTGGAAAGGAGGATCCTCGTATCCAGCTGGAGTCTAGCCACGTTCGTTTGTTGGCATTTTCTCCAACGAAAATTACCGAGTGTCAGGTTAAGTTGGATCAAGGCGAATGGAACGATTGTACTCGTGTCAGTCGAGAACTGTTCGTTGTACCTTGGTCACCGGAGCGGTATGCTCGAGGATTGCATACAATTTCGGTATTTATACGTGATGAGGATGGCCGATATCGTGTTGTGGACCAGGAATTCACTTTGGATGGTTCGAGACGAAAATTCAGCACCCTGGCACGGTTTGTGCTGATGTACGACACAAACAAAATATTCCAAGCATTCTTCAGTCTTGCGTTGATCATATGTCTGTTGCCGCTGTGCGTTTTCCGGATATGGCACATGCTTGTTAGAAGTGAGTATTTTCTTTTTCAATAGGTTTACTCTGTTAATCGTACTGATTTCCAGATGGCACTGTCACTCGACCTCGTATCCGGCGATACTGCTGTGGCTATTTGATTCGTAAGATGTGGATTCTTTCGACGGTGGATCGTTTAGTGTTTCCATTAATCGGCTATTGTCTTTTTGTTACCTGTGGACCATGGTCATTCGGCGAAGTTATTGATGGCCACTTGGGTATCGTTTTCGTATGGGGCATTTTCGTCAACGGCACGTTTCTCCCGGGAACGCTGACATACTTCTATGGATTCTTCCAACTGATGTTTTGCCAATTTCCCCTTATTATCATCTATGCAAGCAACGCTCACAGAAGGTATGGCCATATAATATAAAACTAACTCTAACTAACGTGTATCGTCTATTAAATCCCATAGATTGTATCGAGGCCCAGCGAGTGCGGAGAAGAAGCTTAGTTTTCTAGTTGCAACCTGGAACAATCTACCCTTCCTATTGATCATGCTGGTGGAACTGTTGTTGGCGCTCATTTTTTGGAATGCGTACGGCACATTGGCCTTTATCATCACACCTCTTCGCACCTGGTCTATTGTGTTAAATCTGATCCTTTGGTACCAGTCGAAAAATTTACCCGAAAAGTGTCTTCGTTCGGCGGCGGCTCTCTGGTCTTCATCGCCTGAATCAAAAACTACCCAGCTTTCCCAATAAGCCGTTTGGCTTTGTGTGTGTATTAGTGTGTGTGTACATTAGATCTAAATCAAATTTACAGGAGTATGTAGAACGGCTTTAGCCCCTCCGAAACCCACGATTCCAAGAATGGGTGACTGTGAAGTGAGCCGAATCGTTTTAACTGACGAGTTGACAATAATTGTCAGTTCGGATGAGGTGACTCTCCTTTTGATTTGCACACCCTAAGTGACAGTTCTCAACTCATAGGTGAGAACGCGTCGTCTCACCACGCACGAAACGTAAAATAGCAGGCATTAATGTAAATATCTACCAAAACATGCTTTATATTTTGAACTGACTAACCCACCTTTGGAATAAGGTCTCCATGGGGCTGAAATCGTTCTCCATTGTACCTATCTGTGGCAGCACCTTTTGTTGAACCAAACTGAAACAGTAGAACTTGATGCATATATTTAGCAGACTTGTTGCCTTAACTCTATTTACTTTAAGCTATTTCTATTCGTATGGTTTCGAAGTAAAAAGACCACTGACTGAACTATTGAGGCATATTTTATTTGCTAGGAACAAATTTCACTTTCTTTTAAATTATCTGTATTATTGTTTATTAATACTAGAAGGTATTGAATTAGTTATGTAGCAATATTGAATTTGTTTCTTCAGTAATGGATATTAATGAGTAATACATTTACATTTACAAATATGTCTACAATACGACCAATGTGTTTATTAATTGTATCAGAGCAATTGTATCTTAAACACCACCGACAATTATGAGTAGACATCAACTCCATCAGATGATATTCTCTTAAGAATATAGTATTGACTGTTATAAGCGAATGTATATGTGTATAAATGTGATAATAAAGATTTCAAATTGACAGAACTGCCCACTGTTCATTGCAGATTTGAACCTATAAAACAAATTACAGTCATAGACTGAGAGGGAATAAATTGAACACATTTGCCCAAAATATTCAAAATGTTTTCCCCCATGTAGTCAATTTTGTTACTTGTGTGACTTTGTGACAGGATGGATGATTACAGCCAGCATCGAACTAACATGAAACATGAACTTTACCTTTAACCACTGACTCCTTTGAACATCATCGGTCAAGTGATGTACACAATGCAGTTGTGCAATATACACTGTATCTGTATTTGTAAAATGTACGCAAATGAGATAGTGACCAGTTTGCTTTTCGCGAAAAAATCTCCAAAACTTTCTTGTTGGACCATGTCCACGAAAACCACCATAACCGATCTGGCTACCGTTTACCGCGTGAAATGTTCCCTTCTTGTTGGACCATGTCCATAGGCGTAGCCAGGATTTGAAGTAGGGGAGGGCAAGCTTATTTTTTTAAGAGAGAGAGAGAGAGAGAGAGAGAGAGAGAGAGAGAGAGAGAGAGAGAGAGAGAGAGGGGGGGATTACCTTTCTTCTCAACTCTAACCCAAAGTATTTTACAATATCTGGCCGATTTTGGCAACAAGATCATTAATTTAGTTTCGTTCGTTTGTTTGTCTTAATTACATGCTGGAATAATATCTCACTTAATTACTTTAAAAAAAAACTTTGATGGTATGGTACTATTAAATAACAATTAATCAAAGAACTGCTTTAAACTGCCAGTATTTAAAAAAAAACATAGCGCAATTCACACAATGTGCTCTAAATTTACTAGCGGAGTAACTTTTTCGAAACAAATTTAGAATGAAAAGTAATGAGCATTTACATTGATAGTAGCTTTCTTCTTGGTTCATACGTGTGTTCTCGACTTGTTGTGGAATGTATTTGATTGGTGAAAATTCCTGAACCTATATAACTTATACTTGTTTTCTGCAATTGTCATGCAAAACAGTAATGTATGTATGTTATATGGTGATCCGTTTTGTTACAAGCATTCTCTTATTCATGAATACGCGCGGAGCCATCGCACATAAATTCGGCGGTTTCAGCGTTTTTCTCCCACAGAAAAGGAAAAAAGTTTTGAGGTAGCTCATCGAAGCTTCCGGTCCGCCTCTAAGCATCTTGCTATGAGGTACAAGGTGGGTTTTCATCGATTGCCTGCCGATCTGCTAAATTTGGAAGATGTCAGCACTGAGATATCTCAAATTATAATAATCCGTCCAATATATCCTAAAACAGATGAGCCTGTACATCAATAGAAGCATAAAGTTGCCAGATTGATTGTTCATAAGAAGTTTCTACTTGATTGATGCAGTTGTAAAAAATGAAAGTTTACGAAGAAAGTGTTTGTTTCGAACATCGGCAGTGAAAGGTTATGCCGATGCTTTATTACGCACTATTTTGCTATCAGGCATGGCGCGTTTTGTGTTGTTTCGGTTATTTATAATTCGGCGATGCGAGTGATCCAGTGAGCACAGAAAAATATATAACAAAAATGATTCCTGGTGAGATGTGGTGGTTCGACAGGGTGGTGGATCGGCGGTTGGGATCACAATTAATTGTGATCCATAATATTGGTAGGCAAGCTCACCGTGCCACCATATCCCAGAGCAAATAAATCACTAGCTGGATAGCTATTTGTTCAGACAAATTTGGAGAAATTGTTCTGCTATTTCTTCTAGAAACTGAATAACTTCTTCAAACGTGTTTGAACAAGCGGTTATTCGACGCTGATGTTTGTAAGTTATCTCATATTGTGAGTGATTCCAATAGCATCCTTACTGTTAGTATAAATAGGTTCAAATCAGAAATCGGTACTAATATTTAAATGTTTTACTAAACGCCGCTTGAATTCAGCTTATCGTTTACTAAAAAGAACCTTGCTGCCACCCAATCCTGTTATCCAATATCCCAGCGATTTCTCGTGGAAGAGGCGGTCTCGGCTTTCAATGAAACGAGTCTCACACATTCCTACTTTTTACTTATTTGACCTGCATGAGGGCGAGGCATTTGCTGATTATTGCCTTAGTTTGGGATCACCAGTTTTTACACATTGAGGATGTATGCTAAACATGAGTAGAACGGTAGCACCTCGTCGCGCGTCGCGTTGTTCTGCGTCGCGGATTACTAGTGTGCGTGTGCAATTGGTTCCGGTGAGCTGAAGTTAGAAGATTGTTGCGTATTGCGGGATCGCGCCTTGCTCGCGATTCATTAAAAAAAACTGCATACAATCAATTGCGCTGTTATGTGTTGGTGATTTTTCCTCGAGCGAGCTCAGGTCCAAAGTGTCGTCGTTCGCGGGTATTGTGGAGGAAGATAGTGTGTGTTGTTTAGCAACCGTGTAATGTTAGAGGTCATAAGCGAGTTTATTTGTCTTTTTAATTCTGTTTCCTGCAACTAAGTGCCAATATCTAGAACTAGATTTTAAAGGATAATACCACAACCGTGCCTAAGGGAATTTTGATTCAGTGTGCAGGCTTAGTTTGTAAATTAATCGGTGCAAGAAGAGTGTATTAGACACAGATATCATGTTACTGCCGGAAGGTTTCCGACACGTAGGCGACGGCTGGGTTGATGTGGTCGAGTGCCCATGGCAGCAGCTGCGGGTCCAGCAGGACTTGGCCATCTAGGACATCGAGAAGAGCTGGTTTGCAAAGCAATAAATAATTTATTTCTACCAAATTTTGAAGACAATATCTAATATCCTGTTTTATTTTATTTTGTCTATTTTGTTTTGTTTTGTTTTTCGTTATGCTTGTCTCTTTTCAGTCACATTGGAGCGGTCCATTGTATTTGGCGGATAGTGCTACATACTTTCAGCGTATCGTTAACCAAAACGAACCCTGCTGCTAACCTTTCCCCAACTATCCAACATCCCAGTGATTTCTCGTGGATGTGCAGAGGATTTCTCGGCTTCCTTCAAAGCGAGTATCATGTCAACACGGTCCTTCCCATTCCCTACTTGACCAGCATTCGGGCACGGCCGGCGCCGGTATTGCTTTACACGGTGTTCAATAAGTTCGGATACACTTTCAAAATTTGTTAAAAAAATGAAAACATGTTTTTTTATTTTTTGGATTTATGTTATTGAAAGCTATGTTTACAAGGAACGTTTACAACATTTCTCTTGGAATGACCCCCCCTTTGTACTCCTTAACGAGCTTCAAACGTTTCTCGAACGCGTCGCAGGCGGCACGCACGGACTGCATGGGCATTTCGTCCCAGATTTTGAGAATTACCGTCTTGAAATGATCCAAAGTGCTGACCTTGTATTCGTTCAGCTTCGCCATCATATAGGACCAAAAAAAAAAGTCGAGAGGATTCAAGTCCGGGGAGCTGGGAGGCCACAAAGTTTTGTCCAGAAAGTCGGTTAAATTGTCCCGACACCAGGCATGAACCACATTTGCCGTATGGGCTGGTGCACCGTCCTGCTGGAACACGTAGTGCTCATCGCCGTAGAGGCTTCGGAGACTGGGGGCAACAACCTTTTCCAAAACCTCAGTTTTGTAGTACGCCGCGTTGATTTTGACGTTTTTTTCAATAAAACACCAAGGGTAGCTTACCACGTTTGCATACTGCCCCCCAAACCATCACCGACGCGGCACTTTGGAACCGAGGGATGTTTATATTGGATTCAGGAATGCTGTCCCTCGATGGCGCCCACACCCGGTCATTTTGCACATTGTGCGGCTGCTGCAGCACGAACAGTTTCTCGTCCGAAAAAACAAACTCCTGACCAGCGTGCCGAGAGAGGATCCTCTTAGCTCGATCCAACCGCTTTTTGCTGGTAGCCTCCGAAACGCCATGGACCTTACGGCCTGAAACCAAGGTCCTTGGTGAGTATGGTGTGAGCGGTTCCAATGGAAACGTTGAGATCTGCAGCCGTTTTCCGGATTGAGCGGTTCTTTTTTGCGCCGAATTCGCTCCCTCACGATCTTGATGACCCGTGGCGTCCTCGCTGAACGCGGCCGACCGGATCTCGCACGGTCATTGGTCGAGGACGTCTCCCGGTATCGCCTGATGGTCGTGTAGACAAAGTTCCGCTTGACCCCATGCGATTTCAGCAGCCGGAATATATCGCCGGGTCGCTCAAAGCACTTTCGCGAAAAAATAGAGTGACGCGCCATTGGGGGTGTGGTGTGGTCAGTGAATATTATGGATATTCATTGGATACTTTGTTTTTTTTTTTTTTTTTTTTTTTTTTTTTTTTTTTTAACTTATTGACCCTCTGTATATTGGGTCACCAGTTTTTACACATTGAAGGTGTATGTTAGTCCCAAACATCTTCTGTTGGTTCTTTGTGTAAATACAGCTGATCTGGCAATAACGGAATTGCATCCGTGGGCGGTCAATCATGCTCATGTTCATGCTCATTGAGGATGTATGCTAAACATCATTTGTTAGTTCTCTGTGTAAAACAGCTGATCTGACAGCAACGGAGTAGCAATCTCGGGCGTTCAATCATGCTCGTGTCTTGCATGTAAGATATGACTAACATATATTCTCAATAATACGAAACTACAGTACCGTAAAACGGGTCAGGTTTGCCCATATCATTGATAGTTCAAATAACCATTTTTCGTTGATACACTTTCTAGCTATTAACTGTGTTTTTTAATCTGGTAATATTTGGCTTCCGAAAGCTGTAACATTGGTTTAAATATTAAGCTTTATGATTGCCAAGAATTGAAAGTTGAATTGAACATAGCTTTTTAAACTATCGGCTCGTTGGAAAAAAAGCAATAAATGCTTGCCTAATAACAGGTTAGAGATACTTTTTTTATACGTTAGGTTTGCTAGGGTTCTTGATAAGAGGGAATAAAAACTGTAATAAAATTGGTAGCCTTTCCTTTTTAAAAATATAGCTCATGGATGTCCACTTTTGGCGCTTTTTTGCTATAACTTATCGCAAAATCGAGGCGACTTCGCGCTTTTTCATTGAGGCAAAGGGGGAATAACACAAACATTAAAAATAAATAATATACAATTGAAACAAACATAAAAAATTTAAAAATAAAATCAAAAGTTAGGGGGGGCAACGGCCCTCCCCTGCCCCCCTTGGCTACGCCTATGACCATGTCCACGAAAACCGGGTTGTGGACGACCACGGCCTGCACGCACTGCAAAAGTGGTGAAATCGGTTAAGGAGAAAGTGAAGCGAAATACAGTAAGGTCAATCCGGAAGCTGGCTAAGGAAGCGATTATATCGAGATCATTCATGCTTCAATTGGTCAAAGATGACTCAAAAGCTATATTCATTCACAGGACGAATCAAAGCACAACGGCTTGAGCGATCAATACGATTGCTGCCTCAGTTTAAAAAAAAGCAACCGATCATCGTGTTTTCAGACGAGAAACTTTTTTCGATTGATTGAATCCAATTCACGAACGTAGAAGTTTATTTCACCCCTGAAGACTGAGGATATTTCAGTAAATGTTAAATTTAAGTTAACCACCAAGCATCCCACTGGAGTCAAGGTTTATGGAACGGTTGCGTCAATTACACAAGAAATAATCAACACATATTTATTGGCAAAAATCTATGGAAAATTCCACATAATATTGATGTGTCCCCGCATAATCACAAACCATTCATGGACCATTTCCCTTATTTTTGATGACCGTTTCTGTTATTGTTACAACATTTACCCTTGTAGTTGACAACTATGAATTAACAATCTCCTATAAAGTTTTAATAATATGCCAGATGATAAAAGGCTTAAGTTAGGTTACCATAAAAAATGCCAATTTTCACGAACAAAATTTTGGCTGTACTCTATGTCAAAAAGTTGGTTTATAATCCGGACCGAGTGCAGACAATAAAAAAACCTTTCAATGACAATATGGCATACAGTAACAATATGTGTTAATGTAGAGGTTGTATGGTGAAAATGAGATTAAATTATTTGATAACAATAACATAAAATGTGATAATATATCTTACATTCGAAATACAGTTTTCACTATAGGGAACGTCCATTAATTATGTCACGCAAAAGTGACTTTTTATACCCCCCCCCCCCCCCTTGTTACGTTTTTTGTACGGACCTTCAAAATTTTTTGTATGGATTGTCACGTTTTCTCAACCCCCCTCTCCCCCCTTACTGCGTGACATAATTAATGGACCTTCCCATATAGCAAATTGTTTTTCATATGCGGGTCCACACATAAACAGAACCCTCTGAGAAACACAAATAAAGTTTATGTGACAAATGAAAAGTAAGTGTGGCCACACATAGTGGTTATGTGTACACTTAGGAAGTATGTGTGGTTCACTCAGCCAAATAATCTTAAGAATTTCATAAGGTTCAACTTATGAACGATGCTTTAAATTTCATAAGGTTGACTTATGAATGGATTTTGTTTTGTTTTTAATCATACTGCAATCTTATGCATATCGAAAGTTTATTTCGCTGGGTGTTACAAACTATCATTTGTTGGTCGCATTGCAAAAAATCATGTGTCGGACACATAGATATTATCATTGCTTTTTTTTTTTTATCAGTGTGGGTTGAAGATGCCTTCTGTTTTCATAAAAGAAGGTCAAAATATGAACACTGATATTATTAATAATCAACTGGTTCTGTGGATTCAAACAAACTTCGATGAACACGAGAATCTTGTTTCCCAACACTTTCCATGTGGAAACTAGATTTTATAAAAAAAAAAAACATTCGAGCTTAAGATAATTGTTGGCTTTTAACAGTTGTGCAGTGCTTTGTGCACTAGCAAGCTGTAAAGTTCGTTTGCTTCGCGCTCCGTTGATTTGGAAGTTTCTTCGCAGTTCCTTAGAAATTCAGTTTTATCCTCGGTATAGTTGCCAGCAGAGTCATTTGTGGTTCGTGTGTTTTTTTTCTTCTGAAGAAGAAAAAATGTATAGTGTATGTTATGTATGCTTGTAATAATGTATGTTTTTATGTAAGAAGAAAAAGTGTATGTATATAAGAAAAACGGTATGTAGATTTAAAAAATGTTCAATGAAGAATATAATTAAATACCCACATTCCATTTATTTTTTAATTTTCACAAGTCGAACTATTGAAAAAACAATTTCAAAATATTATGAAATAATAACTGTTGCAAGACAACACCATTCTATTTTACGTTGAAACACGTTACAAAAATAGACTACAAAAACTAACGAACCGATCATTGATTTCAAATATTAAAAACGTCAAAAAAACGTTGCATTTGGTCCAAATCACAGTGACGCCACACTTCAGATTTGATTGATACTGGTGCCCTTATGTTCAGAAATTCGTGTGTGAGAAAAAAGGACGGAGAACACGATGGCTGTTTCTATCTTTTTTACTCTCATGGAGAAAAGTGAGGTTAGCTTTTTCTGTGCATTAGTCTATAGGTCATTTTTTTTCCCTTTAATGTCCCAGACCTGTTTGGTCCATATTACATATAGATCATTGCACGATGGCGTCATCATTGCACGATGGCGTCATCATTGCACGATCGTCCTCGTGCCAGCGTGGGACTCTAAACAGTGCTGTGCACGATGGTCCTCCGGCGAGACAGGGGGTTGGGGAAGGCCCAACAAGCCGCCCTTAAAAAATCAATGTTACAAATAATACAGAAGTTGTGGTGGACCAACGCGCCCTTGGAGTCTTTGAACGGAAGGTGCTGCGTACGATCTACGGTGGAGTGCAGATGGAAGACGGAACGTGGAGGAGGCGAATGAACCACGAATTGCACCAGTTGCTGGGAGAACCTTTTTTTTTTTTTTTTTTTTAATTTCTTTATTATAGTGGCTTTTAGCCTCCTGGGCTGGTTCGCCACTTTACTGGGAGAACCATGGGCTGAGCATGTCGTAAGAATGTCGGACGAGAGCCCTGTGAAAATGGTTCTCGAAAACGAACCGACAGGTACAAGAAGAAGAGGCACGCAACGAGCAAGGTGGATTGATCAAGTAGAAAGCGACCTGCGGACCCTCCGCAGACAGCGATGCTGGCGAGGTACAGCCATGGACAGATTACAATGGAAACAACTTCTGTGTACAGCAGAGGCCACACCGGCCTTAGTCTGATTGGTAAGGTAAGGTACGATGGCGTCATCAATTAAGCTTATCACGTCTAGGTGTAATAGTGTGCCTTCTGGAAATGTGGTAGTGCGTTTTGGACGAAAACATAACAAACAGCTGTCAAAAAAATCTATTCTATCGCGAAAAACAAAGGAAACTTGTATGGTTATCTGTGGGAAAACAAACAATCTTTACACGACGATAGACACGATAGTGTGCGTGCTTTAAACGTCACTAAGCTTAATGCAATTTTGACAGTTCAGGGAGCTTGTTTACGGGGACTTAGAATATTGTCGGTATGATCGGTTAGAGATTTTGTGCTCTAATTTCATTAAGATTCAAGTAAAACAGCCGGAAAACAGACACCAGTGCTTATTTTGACATCATTTCCTGATTCTAGTCGTACAGAATCCGGGAAAAGCCAATGAAAAATTTCGTTTGAGCGGTACAAATTCTAACACCTTGTGAAAAAGCTCCATGAACTGCCAAAAGAGTGAGGTTAATACACTCCGTGCAATGATCTATTCCGACTGGCCAGTTTGCTGTCACTTTGTGAACTACCTGCCAGTTTGTAAACATACAAATTATTAGATTTTTTTAGTTTCAAAATCGAGAAAAAATAGCTGAGATCTAAAAAATATATTTTTGTGCTAGTAAGAACGCCCGTCATCGATACAAATGGAAAAATTAAAACCCCTATTGGCAAGAGGGTCTTGGTCCATCCTCAGTTAGAAATAATTGTCTCACTTCATTGTTCATTTTTTAAAATCAATTTTTGGTGATACTACAAGCTTTTAGTTCGAAGATGGCGTCGAAGGAAAAGCAAGTGCGAAAAGCAACTGTGTGCGGTCGCAATGAAAATCCGGATCTGTAAGTAAGAAAACTTGCAAACAAGCTTGGTTTTCCTGCAAGCACTGTCCATAACGTTCTTAAATCTTTCGATACGCTTTTGACAACAGCCCGGAAGGCTGGAAACGGATCTCAGAAACTACCAGAAGGACGCGAAGGTGAAGCAAATATTGCAGAAGAGACCAGATCTTTTGGTACGTACTGTGGCTAGAAAAATAAAAATGCCCCAACTTTTGTGCATACTTCCAATCACCGGCAAGGTATGAAGTCGTTCAAGGTGAAAACTGTACCGAACTGTAATGATGAACAGAATGTGACGGCTAAAACCCGGGCTCGCAAGTTGTATTTCCGAATATTTGACGAAGTTTTCCTGCGTGATAATGGACGATGAAACTTATATGCTGGAAGACTTTAAGCAGCTTCCCGAAATGTCCTATTATACTGCTATGCAACGGAACGGCGTAGAGGAGCATTTCAGGACGAAGAAAAATGCCCAAAAAATACCGGAACGGTAAACAAGAAAATAAACCGTGAAATTTTACAGTTATCTGTAAAAAAAATTATCGGATTTCGGTAAAATTTTACCGAAATCCGATAAATCGGATTACCGAACGTTCAGCTGTTGAGAATTCGGTAAAATTTTACAGATTTCTGTAAAAATATCTGAGTGTGAAGAATGCCTAAAGAAGCGATTGTTACCATTCCTACGCAGCCATGACACTCCCTTGCTATTCTGGCCTGATTTGGCATTTTGTCACTACGGCAAAGATGTTTTGGAATGGTATAAAGCGAATGGAGTGCTTGTTGTACTGAAAGAAGCGAATCCACCTAACTGCCCGGAGTTGCGACCTATCGACCTATCGGTTTTGGGCTCTCGTGAAGAGAGAACTCTCTCAATATAAACAACAAGCTACAAATATAGAAAAATTTCGAAAATCTTGGACAAAAGCAGCTAAATCGGTTGCAGAGAAGTCTGCACAGATCCTAAAGGCTGGAGTAAACTCAAAAGTTCGGCCTAGTTAAGTAACTGTAATTAGTTTTAAGATGACTTATAATGCACAGTTAAAAGAATAAAAAATGCATCGTGGATTTAACTAACAGCAAATTTGTTTTATTCCAAATTTAATCTGTCCAGATTTTGTCGCGAACAAGCCTTAGTCTCAGTTCTATAGAGGCTATTCGCTCCTTGAGGCCGGTAAAGCACTCCCCGTATTTTCTCATGAAAATACAGGAGTTTCTAAGTGCTTTATCTTCGCATTATTTTATCATCATTTTTGTGTGGGTCCTATCTCATTGTTCGATTTCGGGCAATAAGAGAGCGGACACGCTTGCAAAGGAGGGCGCTTTGGAAAGTGATATTTATGATCAACAAATCGCCTTCAGTGATTTTTTTCCTATTTTTCGTCAACAGTCACGCGTCAGCAGGCAGTATAAATGGAGTAAAGGAGATTTCTGGCGAGGGTAACATCCTATCATCCCAAAGGTTGCTACTCTGTTAATCAGCCATATCAGCTGTTATTGCACCGAGAACCAACAGATGATGGATGCTAGGGACTAACACACATCCTCAATGTGTAAAAACTGGTGATCCCAAACTATGGCAATACCGGTGAATGCAGGTCAAATAAGGAAAGGGTAGGAATATGTTGATGTGATACTCGCTTGGCACCTCTGCATTTCCCCGAGAAAGAGAGTCAATTTTGATCGATTTAACAGTAAGGTTGTTTGATCCACTTACAAAATGGGATAGTGGTTTACTTGTTCGAAGATATGCTGGTAAGGCGAGTGTGCCAAACAAATAATATGGATCACAATTAATTATGATCCCCACCACCGGCTCACTACACACGGCGACTTAAAACCATCACATCTCACTGGAAAGTAGCTTTATTGCTTTCACTCTATGAAAAAACTCTCTACCGATCGTATTAGTAGAACGATTGTATTTGGAAAATTAGTCAAATTGAAATTAACACTTCACTTGATCACTTTAGTGTATCAAGTACTACTCCGATGAACATATTCCTGCCTATTTCGTTCCTGATACTCCAAATGTTTCCAGCCAACTGAATGATAGACCAACCGATCCATTGATGCTCTTCGTACCTCCGGGATGTATGCCTGCAAGCCTCATGGAAGCCTCCAATCCTCTCATCACAGTCGAGCCATTGCAGCCAGCGACCAACAGTTATCCCGGTCCTGTGTTTGGGTATGGAAAGGGGGTCTTCCAAGCCGTCCACACAGGCAAGTATAATTGCGATTCGAACAACTTCCTTCCGGTAACGTCTATCGCTTCTTGTGATCACCTGGCGCCTTATCCAACTTTGAGTCACCGTTGCCTGGAAACTTCATCTCTGACGCTTCTAGAGGTTGCTCGACTGATGTTATTGTGCACAATGACATAGTACCTCTTTCTGCTATGCGGATTTACTACCAAAACGTACGCAGACTCCGAACTAAGGTAGATTCGTTTTTCTTGGCTGTCAGCGAATGCGATTATGATGTCATTGTTTTGACGGAGACTTGGCTGGATGAGCGATTCCACAATGCGCAGCTATTTGGCTCCAAGTTTGCTGTTTACCGCACCGATCGCAATGCAACGAATAGCTCAAACAGCTTTATCGATCCTACAACGACGAGTATAACTCTTGAGCAGTTATGGATTAAAATCTCGACACCTACTCGAATCATCAGCGTTGGAGTTATCTATCTACCCCCTGACCGACGTGACAATATGAGTTGTATACTCGATCATCTGGATTCCATCGGTTCAATAATCTCCAACCTGGCTTTGAATGACTTCGTGTTGCAGTTTGGGGATTACAATCAACCGTATTTGCAGTGGAAAGCAACGGATAACGGATTTCTAGAAGTCAACCCTCAATCTGTTCTTTCTAATTCCGGTTGTGCGTTAGTCGACGGTCTTTCCTTCCATGGTTTGACTCAGCTTAATGGAGTACCGAACAGAAACTCACGGTTTTTGGATCTCGTCCTTGGAAACGACGCAGTTAGCAATGCATGTAAAGTTACAGAAGCTATTGAACCGCTTATCTCTCTCGACGCCGACCATCCAGCTTTGGACGTGGTGGTTGACCTCCCTGAATCGATAACGTTTGACGATTACGCCGATGGTTCGCAGATGTACGACTACCGCCGTGCTAATCATGCCGATATTTGTGCTGCTATTTCCCGTGTCGATTGGCAACCTATCGATGATTTTGATTGCATTGACGACGCTGTGATCTACTTCAGCCAAATTGTTCGCGATATAATTGCTAAACATGTTCCTTTGTGTCGCCCGAAGCCAAAGCCCCCATGGTCCAATAGCCATTTGCGTCAACTCAAACGTGCCAGAGCAAAAACATTGCGACATCACTGCCGGAGTCGCACACAGTTTAGTAAGCAACAGTTCAACCGTGCTAGCAATGCCTACCGTGTTTACAACCGTTCCCTATATCGTCGATATGTTATTCGTAAGCAGTCATCTCTTCGTAGAAACCCTAAAGGATTTTGGTCGTTTATGCAAAGAAGTTGGTTTGCCTATATCAGTCCATCTCGGCGAACAACTTGTTAGCTCTGAGCTGGGTAAATGTCAGCTATTTGCTAAGGATTTTAAAAGTACCTTCAATGACATCCCTACCACTACCGTTCAAATAGCATCCGCGACTCAGTACACTCCAAGTAATGCTTTTGATTTTCATGCATTTATTATTGACGAACACGCCGTCCTGTCGGCCCTCAGAAAGCTGAAAATTTCGTATACTGCTGGTCCGGATGGGGTTCCGTCGTCCATTCTGAAAAACTGCTCTAACTCGCTTGCCGTACCATTGGCTAAGCTGTTCTCACGGTCACTGCACGAAAGTAAGTTTCCCGGTGAGTGGAAACTTTCTCACATGTTTCCTGTCTACAAAAAGAGTGACAAACGGAATGTAGAAAACTACAGAGGGATCACATCTCTATGTTCGTGCTCTAAGGTATTTGAAATCATCATAAACGATGCTTTATTCAACTCCTGCAAAACATATATTTCAACGGCTCAGCACGGTTTCTACCCGAAACGATCTGTTGCTACGAATTTAACCGAGTTCGTTTCACTTTGTGTTCGCACCATGGACGCTGGTGGTCAAATCGATGCTGTTTATACAGATCTGAAAGCAGCATTTGACCGTGTGGACCATGGCATTTTGCTGGCAAAGCTAAAAAAACTTGGTGTTTCTTCCCCTTTGGCGTGCTGGTTCGAATCATACCTAAAGAATCGCCTGCTCTGCGTTAAAATCGGGTCATCGCTCTCGGAAAGTTTCACCAATACCTCCGGTGTTCCACAAGGCAGCAACCTCGGACCCCTCTTGTTTACGCTGTTCATCAATGAACTCTCTCATCTTCTACCCCCAGGGTGTAGATTATTTTATGCGGATGACGTAAAAATGTTCATCACAATCAACTGTCTTGAGGACTGTGAATACCTGCAATCACGTGTAGATGATATGGCGATGTGGTGCTCTTTAAATTTTCTGACACTTTGCATCAATAAATGCATGGTTATTTCATTTAACCGAAAGCGCAAGCCGATTAAATTCGATTATCATATTTCTGATAACGTACTTCAACGAGTAAGGCAGGTCAAAAACTTAGGAGTAACTCTCGATCAAGAGATGACGTTCAGGCCACACTACCACGAAGTAATAGCGAAGGCAAACCGGCAACTTGGATTTATTTTCAAAATATCTGAAGACTTCCGAGACCCTCTGTGTCTGAAATCATTGTACTGTTCGTTGGTGCGCTCAATACTAGAAAATAGTGTCGTTATCTGGAGTCCTTATCAACGTTGCTGGATTGCGAGGCTGGAGTCTGTTCAGCGTAGGTTTGTTCGATACGCACTTCGCCATCTAACATGGCGGGACGCAGCAAACCTTCCTGCCTATGAAGATCGGTGTCGGTTGCTTGGAATCGATACGTTAGAACGAAGGAGGCGTAGAGTTCAAGCTGTTTTTGTGGCTAAGGTGATCACCGGTGAAATTGACTCTCCGGAACTTCTCAATCAATTGTGCTTCTATGCCCCTGAACGAGCGATACGACAACGAAACTTTTTGCACCTTGCGCCTCGTAATCATCTCTATGGTATGAACGAACCCCTGCGTGCTACTGCCGATGCGTTTAATAGTGTTTATTCCTTGTTCGATTTTAATATGCCATTAACTACTTTTATAAGAAGACTATTTTAATGCTAGCGTTAACTGATTTATTCATGAAGACAAACATATGTCAGATGAAATTTATAACAACAAATAAACAAATAAACAAATAAACTTTTTAAAACATAAAAATAATAATAAAAAACTGAAACACTTCCTAGTGATTCCTTTCAATTCCAATAGAAAAAGCTTATGCCGCCGACAGCCATATATTTTTCGAAGTAGAACATTATAGAATGCAGATGGAAACCGAAATGTGAAGGAAGCGAATGAGCACGACGGATTCATACAAACAAGACCTTTCTCTTGATGTAATCTTATATGACGAATTTCACGCCAACTCGTCTTCGTGATTGGCAGCACCCTCTCAGAACCCAAAGAAACTTTGTGGGTGCGTATACTATGTCTTTTAGACAATTATATTGCCTTTATTAAAAAAAAATTTCGTCCAATTCTAAGATAGACATTTTTTGCAAATTGACTTTATATTTTTAAATATTTATTTTTAGCGTGTAAGAATCGATTTAACCATTTTTTTCATAAAAGTTCAGACAATTTTCTAAAAGTCACCCATACATCACTTTTTTGTAAGTCTTTTCCTTTTTGAGTTATGTTCATTTAAAGAAAAAACGATGAAAAAACTTAAGCCCTTTTCAAATGGCAGTTCACATATATTTTGAAAAAACAAAGTATGCAAAGTTCCTTGTAAAGATATAGTCTACACACCCATTAAGTTTCATTGGATTCTGAGAGGGTGCTGCCAAACACTGGATGAGTTGGCGTGAAATTCGTTATATAGTTTGCAGAGCCTCTGAAATTCACACAAACCATTTAGGAGCATAAGAAAGTCTAAAAGTATAGCTTACTTGCTTCATAAAAGTTCAGATTTTTTTAATGACTGAGCGAATTATGTAGCAATTAACAAAAAAAAAAGAAAGATATAGAAATGCTGGCATCTTTTCATGTGTTGTAATTTTGTTTTTGGAAGCTCACATTGAGTGACAAATATTCGGGGTGTTAATTATCATAATTCAAATCAAAACGGCCAAAAAACAAACTGATTTGTGCTCACACTTTCCATGTTCCATGGGTAACAAGTGAATGGAAAAGTTTCAAATACAAGCAAACAATACGTTCTAATTCCATATGGTGCCAGTCCGTGCCCCCTCACAATATCCTATGAAATTGAATAGAAAATTGTTCCCTCAAATGATTTGTTACAGATACAGTTCCAAGTGTAGCAGAGTATCAGGGAGCAGCTTTGTATGCATGGCTAGAAAGTGGTCAAATTGTCATTCGTCACATTGTTTTCTGTTTGGTCGTGTGTCCTAGCCGGATGTCCACCATAAAACCGGTTTGCTCATATTAGATAGTTCTGGACGGAGGAGCAAGTATTACTAACTGTGTAACGTAAAACAGTGGACAGTGGAAGGACTGGAGTACTCTGACAGACATACTTATTCACACATCCGCACAGCTGTGATGTAAAAGACCAGGGTTGAGGGAGGAGTAGAATAGTAAGGGAAGTAGATGACGAACTGGTAATCCCAACTGGTAAATGCAAAAGTTGGGTCCTTGCTCTTCTCGGGTTGTTGCGCAGAGCTGTGAGAAGGGTCTCGTGCGGGAAAGATACAATTCACATTCAGAAACAAACATATAGGATCGTAGGAATTGGTTTGTGGGTGGCTTCGAATAGCGGCAGTAGCAGCAGCATCAATGCAGTGGTTTGAGCGGACGGATGTCTCCAGAAACAAATGTATCTCGGTTTGCTGTGCTTGCTGAAATAAAATAAAATGTGTGGAACATAAGACGAAGAAAATCGACCATTGTGAATTCGAAGCTGTTGATTGGTGCTTGTAGAGAGGAGCAGCACTTTCTTTCGGGAACTGGGGGGAGAATGAGAATACGAAACTGTTTTCAGATAAAGTGAATTTTTCATTTCTTCATGCTGGAATGCAGAACATGATTTTTGTTTTTTTTGCTTCATGTGCTTACTCCGATAACAATTCGTTTTGTTAGATTGCTAGGATTTTTCATAGAAGATGTAAGTGAGAAGTATACTTATTTGTTTTGAAGTTTTTCAAATTAATTACTCTGTATTGTTTATGGTGGTTTATTTCCTAGGTAAACACAATAAATTCCATAGTCAAGACACATATTTAATGACTATCAACAATTTTATTTTTTTATTTTTTTAAAATATCATTTTTTTGCAAAATGCATGGAAAATGTTTCAATTTAATATTTTTTTGTGATTATATGCTCAGTTTATCACGTCCTGAACGACTTTAATTTTAAATCTTTGAATAGTTTTTTTTAATGTCACTGCGTTCACCGGCTTAACAACATAGGTAACGTCATTGATGGAAAATGGTTAACTTTAAATTTGAATAGGTGGAGAATAGAATAAACATCAAATGTTAATGTTAATCAAGTGTTAAATTTAGTGAATTCAGTTGCATTAAAATTATACGAATTACTAAAATAAAAAGTCATCAAATCCGTTTTAAAGTAGTAAGTTCTACAATATTTATCAAAAAATACGATAAACCAAATATACCTAGTTTCTCTAAATCCGACACACATAGATCACTGTGTATCGTTACGACAATAATAGCTTATACTGAATCGAAAGGAAAAATGTTCAGAAACTAGTGTTGAACGTAGTATATAGAACCACGATTGTCTACATTGCAGCACGAGGCGTGATTCCCTACGAATGTCGATAATCTTGAACACATTGTCTTTTAAAACATATTTGTCTAGCTAGATTTCAATTTAAGCGTGGCTACGGCTCATCATGTCAGGGAACGCATGATAAAGGTGTTGCAACTAAGAAAAAATCCCACATCGTTATCATTGAGGAACCTCCACCAGACTGCAACTGCATTCAAGGCTCCAATACGTCCGTTGGTTCACATCTGTAAAATCAGTGCATCAATGCCAGATATGTGACGTGACATTAAATAAAAATAGTCAAACATGTGATAACACCACGACCGGATATGTCTTTGGTTGCCATCTCAGTGCTGATAGCGTAGGCCCACCCATCGCGACCAGATCACTTATCCGAGGGGAGGGTTGAAATTTTGACTATAACAAGTAAAACATTATATATACGTTGGCAAAATTTCATCACAATATACCAACTAGTTATCAAGATGAAATCAGAAAAAGCGCAGGTCTGCCGAAAAATTATGTGCGACGTCAAGTTAAATCCAAATGTGCCCCACAGATGGATAGGAAAGCATCTGAGATTCCATCATTTGACGATGTTCCGGGTAAAAAAATCATTCAAGCAGTACCAGATGACCCAGCAGCGGTCAGACAGCGGCATAAAACCGAAGACAGCTCATCCGGTTAAGGAAGGAAGGTGTTGAATCTGTTCAAGCGTCGACCGAACCTTTCGATCCACGATGTGGCGAATTAGGTGGAGATTTCCATTGGGTACGTCGAAAAAAAAAAAAACGATGAAACATGCTAGCTTCCACGTCTTCAAGGACAGGTACCAATCCAGAACGGTATACGGTAGCCAAAAGGCACCAAACGGCTGAAGAAACAAAGGTGCGTCGTGTTGAACGACGAGACTAACAAGCCATACAAAACTAAATTTCGGGAGCAGGAATTTTTGTAACCACATCACGGTTGGCCGTTCCTGAGGAGGTAAGGAAGAAGAAGGTGGACAAATTGTGCAAAAAGTTCTTGGTTTGGCAGGCCATCTGTGGGTGTGGAGATATGAGCCAGCCAAACATTACTGATGGTAAATTTACCGAGACGTGTGCCTTCAGAAGCGCCTGCTGCCCTTTCTACGGACAAGACGCTGTTTTGGCCGGATTTGACATCCTGCATCAACCTGCGGTCGGTGCGAGACTGGTACAGAGATAAAAATGTTGTTATTGTACGAAAAGACCACCGAACTTGCCGAAACTTCAGCCGGTTGAAACTTTGTAAATCACCTAATGAAGAAACAGGGGGTAAAAGTATCAAAAGAAGTCGGCCCCAATATTGGCCTAAATCTACAGGTTGGTGTCATGGGCTAGGTGCGAGTATGCCTTAAACTTAAACAAATTTGTAATGTTGTTGTTTATTCCCTGAAAGTTTGAGGAAAATCCGGCTAAAAATGAATTTGTGGCAACCACTAATTTTTTTTTCGAGTACAGTCTTTATGACTTAAAAAATCACTTAAGTAAGTTGAAAATAGTGCTACGTTTCGAGAACATGTGACTTTAATTATGTTTCCCTGAAAATAGAAGCTTTGTTGTGACAGGCTTCTAAACTGGGACCAACTCACTTTAAATTAACTCGCTACCAGACCTGATGATGGATAGGAAAGTTCGTAACTCTGCAACAGCCTGAGCATCTTCAAACTTCAATTTGTTTGTGAAAGGACTCCGATTTTAGTAAGGATTCCAAACCATATACTTGTTTGTTCAGATTATCAATATAACACGCTAGAATGACGTACAAAATGAGCATAAAAAAGTAGCAAACTAACTTTTGTATGTAAAATAACTCGAGATAAGATGTACATATAAGTAGTAAAACTATTGTTATTGTTTGAGGTACCAACAAAGACTGCTTCAAGAATTTCAGTGCACTTAAAAAATCGCCGTTTTTCATCTTCACCATATCCTATGCCCAGGGAGTCAAGGAATTTTCCTTTATGAAAAAATCCTAGACCCACCCACCTTTTGAATCGAACCCACCAATGTCTTATTGCTTTGTAGCTGCGCTATTATCGACGGAGCGAAGGGGTGAAGCCCCGTGATGCCTTACGTTATTAGTAAATGCCCCCCAAGCTGTATGACATACAGCATTCCCCGCCATAGCGCGGTTACAGTTAACGTTGCTCGTGACGGTTTCCATGAGCGCGGTTAACCCAGGGGCAAACCGTGCTAACGGAAACCCATATCATATGGCATTTGACCTAATTGGTACCAACATGGATTATGTGATATTGAGCATATAGATAGTTACTACCTTCAGCAAAGTTGTTCAGTGGATTAAGACCTATTGATTAGTGGATAGTAATTCAGAATTATCTCTCTATGTGGCGCTAATGTGCATTTCAAATTCTTGTATAAGGTGAATCTACTGATCCTGGCCAACTGACAAGTTAGCGTTTTCGACAAAGATGCTCGAGAGAACTAAAAGGTGAGTCGATAATTATTGTAATTATTGCACTACTCCCAAACTGTGTTTTAAATACCGCGATACACGTTGTGAGTGCGAAAGGTTGGAGCGTCACGGAATATGGTTAGTTTTTGAACGTTAATAACTCAGTTATTTCGATATAATACAGTCTATTTAAAAATAGTATTGCCTTTTGCGCTGAAATTTTTCTTTAATTTCCGGGCCATCCCTCGTGCCAGTTCGACTGTCTGTTAAATCTGGTTAGTGTCTACTGCACACACTTCTTGATGATCCAGAGAAAAGTACGCCGAAAACGAGAACCAGATTAAACATACCACCGAAGTGGCACATAAGATGGCGCTGAAATTACAGTAAAATTTTCAACGCAAAGGGCAATAACATTCATTACACATTGCTACCTAGTTCTATCAAAGAAGAATGCTAAGATGGAACAGTTGGCCCATTTTTTTTTCATTTCAGTGTCTTTTTCAAAAATTAACAAAAGGGACCTTTCGAATGAGCACTCCCCCGTAAACGGAGTGCAAGATCTTTTTATGCTCATGCCGTTCCCTCGTTGTTTGCTAAATGAGCCTCACGCTAAGATGAGAATACTTAAAATTAGGTTTATATTTTACCTAAAATTAGATATTGTTGACAATACCTAAAATATCGCTAAAATTAAACGATAATATACAGTAATTTTTACTGACATTGGGGTAATGTTCATTTGCCAATACTGGACGTTAATATTTACTCCAAATTGAATAAATTTTTCGTCGCTGATCGAGGACAGAAGCAACGTGGTCGCCATATTTTTCTTTGCGAAAACGTAATTATTTTTCTTATTAAACTTCCAATAAATAGTATATTGCTGTCATTACAGATGTCAATCGAGATGATTAATTTTTGTTTGTATTTTCCCTCTAAAGTTATAAAGTCGAACATTTTAGTTAAAACAGAATACTATTTTGTTAATGTGTATCCGAAATAGGCGCAATAGTCTATGTTCCAATTCTAACTGGGCCACACCTTAAGGCTTATGGTTAAAGCGCCATTACTCGCTTTCTGGAAAGAGAAGAAGGATGCGTTGACACAAAGTCATACGCTCACACACACACATATAGTTCAAATTTTTTAATTATAATACTTGATAGCATAGCATAGCATAGCATAGAACATTTGCACATAGCGTGGGAAGAGTCACCGACATAAGCCTATCCACTTCCACTCAACATTTTGCCAAAAATGCCGAGTGTCGCCGACCCACTTTTTTTTTGTAAAAATGATAATTGCCCTAACATCTATTGACGAAAGTACCGGAAACCCAAACAACCTTCATAAACGTTCAAGAGATAAAGAATTGGCGAGTTTCAATATTTGTGGAATATATGTTCAATATAGTGTACCTTTGATTAAAACTAATCAAAATTGAATAATTGGAAGTATTACTTACCAATATCGAGCCGGAGTTGGAAAATCACGTTCATCCTGTCATTCATTCATAAATATTTACATATATACACACATGCACACATACACAAATACATACAGCGAACGAAGTTGACCAGATAGTAGATCAAACTCTGCACGGCACCCGCCAGCGAGATCAACGAAGGGTAGCTCTCCTCCAGCTGCTGAACCTCGGCAACACTCATCATGGTGTCACTCATTCCGGGAAGTCCTTGGCCGTCCGATCACCTCGAACAGGCACTATTCGATCGAACACGCTCACCATATCGCCCAGCAGCTGCGACAGTTTTTTGTTCTTCTCACAAAATTCACAGATCACGACAATTTTTTTTTCGCCGATCAGAAAACGCAACCGGTTTGGTTGACTTCCAAAACCCTGCTTCATCACAGTTAATTACACTTGACGAGATGCGAAAAACGTATTTCAAATGCTACCATTAGATAATAAATCATTATTAGTAATTATTTTCAATTGCAGCGAAAAAACAAACGTCACGTCCGCGCACAGGCACAGCCTCCTCTATTATAATGACAAATCAAGATATGTTCAAAAATTATGATATAAATTGAAAAGCCCGAGGGTAGATTACAAATGACGTTTGCGATTCCTGAAAAACTCACGAGTATGTAATCGTTTATCGATGGTTCTATGTCACCTTTGCGTACAATCAACAATCCATGTGAAACTAGCGATTTCAAATTGGTTCACTGTTGTAGAACCCCTTGGTTCGAAGTTACCCTTGAAGACTGCACCTTGCAATACATTCTTGCGTGTTTAGAAGCTTGAAGCTTTGTTTTTCTATTGATTCGCTGTGTTATTTTGACAGAATATTTGAGCGTGTGTTCGTGTGAGTTAAGTTATTAGGGGCGAATCATTAAGCTTGGGACCGATGTGCTGGTACTTCCTGAGCCAAACATTATATCCATTTTCTTCATGACTATCCAGCCGCAGGTACAACTCCACTGAGCTGTCCCTTGTAAAACTTGACCGAAATTGAACTAAATTTGCCCAGTTTCTTTTAAGAGTGTATTGTTTACATCCGCAAAGTTGTGTAGTTGTCAGTGATTTTATTCACCCACATCTGAAATCCTGGGTTGTCGCAACGTGCCTTGGGAAAACTGATGAATATACATCATTCGACCGTTTCAATGGTCTTCCAAAGGTTCCAGGAAAGGATGGCAGTGGACCACAAGCCAGGAGCTGGACGAAAATCGGAAACAACTAGCAAAAGCGCTGATTGCTAATTTCAAGTGGAACCGGCAAATTTTGACACGGGACCTGGTCATAATACTTGATGCATGGTAAGGTTTCGTTCGGAGGGTCAAGAAACAGTTCGGATTGAAAACGTACTAGGTACAGAACTTCCCAAATCGGACGATAGCCAGCAGAGTGTTACCAAAACACGTGCCCGAAAACTATACACGAAGCTACACACAGAATATCGGTGTTGCGTTAATGATGATGAGACCTACATCAAAGCGTATTCCAAGCAGTTGTCGGGACAGAAATATTTCTCGGATAAGGACAAGTTTGCTGTGGATGACCGTTTCAAATGAAAGAAGCTGTCGAAATTCGCTTCAAGGTACCTGACTCCGCAGGTCATATGAACTTGTGACAAACGAAGTGAACCATGCGTGACCAAAGGCACCATAAACGGTGAGATTTACAAAACTGAGTGCTTCCAAAAACGGATTTTGCGTTTTTGAAAAAGCATGGCCCGATTTCGTTTCATGCCACTGCTCCAAACCGTGCAAGAGTGGTATGCGGTTAATTTCGTAGATTTTGTGCCGAAAGACATGAATCCACCAAATTGTCTTGAACTCCGTCCGATCGAAACCTAATGGGTCTTTTGGATAGTGGGCTGGATAGTTCAGAATTATCTCACAACGTGGAGTTAGTGTGTATATGAACTTGCTGTTTAAGCTGGATCTGGAGATCTTAGCCATCGAGCAAGTTGGTGTTTTCGACAAAAAAGCTCGAGTGAGCTAGGCTTTTTGTATGATGCACTACATGGCACTAGTATTCAAGTGAAATTCCTGCATGACCTACACTACTGAAACTTCAATATGGGTATTTCCAGAATTGACTCGAAGCGCGGATGCCTAAAATCAATGTCCGATGCCAGTTTTAAATCCAAAATGGCAATCATCAGTTTAGGTGAAGTGGTAAAAGATGATACAACATGGGTATTTTTCGAAAGCGACTGTTGGGCAGAATCCGGAACTACCTGTTAGTCTGTATTTTAAGCAGACAATGCTGAACTAAACGATTCACCATCCAAAAGGCTAAGTTCACATGAGCACCATTGCCGAAAACGCCAACTTGGTAAGCTCATACAGTAAGTTCATGTGATCACTAGCGATGCGAGATAATTCTGTATTGCATCCACCAACCAGACGGACTTGATATACTGAACCATTTTGCTGATGGCAACAACTTTCTATTTGTCTAAAATCACAAATATTCCATCTAGGTAAAATCCCATATGGTATGGGTTTCCATTAGCGTTGTCCCTATTAAACGTGCTATTAGGAGGAATGAACTAAACTGAGAACTGAAATCTAGAATGATTCATGTGGCATATGAAGAACAAACTAGAAATGAGTACATTGAAAATAAAATTTAGTTTTCCTATGGTTTCCTTGGTGTACAAATCTGTTCATTGTTTTCTGCTAAATTGATTTGCACTTCAAGGTCTGTGAAGAATTTTTTCAGTTAATGACATTTTCTAGAAAAATTACACCAATTCGTCACATTTGCAATGAATATTTTGGGGTTTATGTACGTTTGTTGCATATGGGAATTGAAAATTATTTCATTTAAAAAAATCACCTCCCTTTTCGACGACTGTAGTTAGACGCATCCGGAAACTGCCGCATGTATGTTTTTCCATGTATCGATCCATAGATGTCATCTTCACTTTGATTTTAGCTTGGAATGTCCTAAGTATGGTGTGAGAGGTTTTTTTTTATTATTTCTCTCGAATAATAAAAATTGTTGTTTGGGATACCTGGGAATATCTGAGAGGTACTATTTTGGTCTTGTATTATCTCAATTTGGTATTCACATAACATTGTGGCAACACCCGAGCAGAACACAAAAGCATATGAATACCTTATTTTGAACCTGATAACTGGCCTTGGTATTAAAGAGCTCAGATTAAGAGGTAAAATACCTAAGCAAAATACCTAAGAATTGTAAGCAAAATATCTCTCGAATAACTAAACTTCATATTTCGGATACCTGGGTAAGTATCTGGTCACCTTAGAGGTATTATTTCGGTATTGTCTTACCTCAATTTGGTATTCGCATGACATTGTGGGAACAATTTGATGGTATTATCCTCAGGTATTTTACCTCTTAATCTGAGCTCATAAATACCAAGGCCAGTTATCAAGTTATTCGCTTCTGCTCGGGCATCGTTGCGGTATTATCCTCAGGTATTTTACCTCTTATGCAGCGCTCTTAAATACCAAGGCCAGTTATCAAGTTATTCGTTCCTGTTCGGGTAACGCAAATTACTGAAACACCTCTACCATCAAGTAAGAAACAAGTGAGGAAGCCCTAACTAGTGAAAGATATTGCGTTTTTGAAGTAAATAATTAATTGTGATTTGTGTTGTGAATTTATGAAAATAAATATCTGATAATTGCCAGTCAAGGGGCTTTCCTCCTCTTGCCTATCCTGCATGGGGTAGTATGGTAAAGGGTTATGTGCCTGATCGGATACTACCGTTCAATAATGCCCTCCGCTCGTTTTCAAACTTGATCTTTCAATTTTCAAAGCCTGCCGTTGCCCTAGACGGAACTATCAATACACTTTCTCTTCATGTCTATTTCGTTCTAGCAATAATTACTGTCCACTCCTAGCGCTTCGCATGGAGATGATAAATTATCTACTTCTGACAAACTTTATCTGATAATTGTTCATAAATGCTTAAACTTCAATTCAATTTGCTGTTGCTGCAACATATAGTGACTTCAATTTTATAATATGCGAGAATTAATTATGCGTATTGACTAGTACTAACAAGTGCTCAATTACCCTACATATATATTAGTTTTACGTCAAATGATCGTACAATCCAATAATGCTGGCTATTGTAGTATATTCAAATTACTTTTGGAGTTGATACAAACAATCATACAACAATAAGCATCAGAGCAAATCTCTTTTACGATTTCGTAGATTTTTTTTAAGTGTTACTGATTTTACGATGCGTTCATTTGTTCTTTGAATAAAAAGTTTTTGAAATAGGCTTTGAAATTTTGCGTAGACATAGTTTAATGTATGTTGTTTACACTCTGTGAGTTGATTTTATTAGGTGCGCAAACGTTTTTTCACAATGGAGACGAAAGAACAGTGCTTGCGTGAAAAAGTTTTGCACGAGTAATTTGAGAATAAGGATCTGTCGCATCGTGCCAAAATAAAATAAAAAAAAAGGGAATCGCGAATTCCACGGTGTCTGGTATCATAAAACGGTTCGTAGGACGTCTGGTTGTTGATCGGAAGCAAAGATTCAGAAAAAAAGCCGTCAGGTCAACGAGAACGATCACAAACGCGTGGTTGGGGCCTTTAAACGGAAACCGAACGCCTCAGTTCGAAATTTAACTAAAAAGTTGCATGTGAGCAAAACTTTCGTGCAGAATACTCGAGCTGGACGTGTACGTTTAAGGTTCAGAAGTTCCCAAACCGTGACGAGGAACAGAATACGGTCGCAAAAAGCCGTGCCCGGAAGTTGTACGACCAGAAGTTAACGAAATCACACTGGTGCGTAATTGATGATGAGCCATATGTGAAGGTGGACTTCAACCAGATTCCAGGAAACCTGTATGTGACTGCCAAGGATAAGTGTGATGTTCTCGAGAACCTCCATACACAGAAGATGTCGAAGTTTACCAAGAAGTTCTTAATTTGGCAAGCGATTTGTACTTACGGAAAGCGGAGTACACCTTTCGTTACCGCAAGCACCATGAATGAACAGGTGTATTGGGAAGAGTGTCTCCAAAAGTGGCTTCTCCCTCTCCTGAAAGTTCACGATGGTTTGACGATCTTCTGCCGGATTTGGCATCATGCCACTACACGAAGGACGTGCTAGAGTAGTATAAGGCGAATGATGTCGATTTTGTGCCGAAATATCTAAACCTCCCGAACACTCCGGAACTGCGCTCAATAGAAAAATACTGGGCCATTACGAAGGAGCACCTTCTAAAATGACCTAAAGTGATGAAGAATGTAGAATAAATGAAGAAAGCATGGGTTAATATGCAAAAAACTGTCGATTCTGAAGTCGTGCTGGCAGGGGTTAAGGCCAAGGTTCACGCATTGGGATATAAAGGCGAAATAAATTAAATGAATAATTCCAAAACTAATTTTAATTGTTTCTTTTTACTCCCTGAAAATTTGGGGATAATCGGATAAAAACTCGAATTTTGAGGATGAATTTTGTGCGTGCGGATTTTAAACGGTACACCCTTTACAGCAATTCTATTGGAAAAAGATATACGTTCGCTCAGAATTTAATTACAATTGATAGTTTTGTTCTTTATTGAAAAATATGTATTTATTTCATTCCTCAATATGAAATACCCTGTCAGTGTTACGGGGTTTTTAAAAATTCAATTGTTTTTAAAATTTAAAAATTATTAAAAACTGATTTTTTTTAAATTCATACCTCTTCAAAGTGCACCTGGAGATCCCACATTGAGTATCTGAAGCGAAAGTGCCAGCAAAGGATCAACTTTCTTCGAAAAATTACCGGAACCTGGTGGGGAGCACATCCGCAAGATCTTCTAACGTTGTACCGAACAACGATTTTGTCGGTCATAGAATACGGTAGTTTTTGTTTTCAGTCAGCGGCTCGGTCGCACATAATAAAACTGGAACGTATTCAGTATCGGTGTCTTCGTATCGCGTTAGGTTGCATGCACTCGACTCATACCATGAGTCTTGAGGTACTGGCTGGCATGTTGCCACTCTCGGATCGGTTTTCAGAATTGTCTCTCTGGCTCCTAACCAGGTGTGAAGTAATGAACCCCCAGGTAATCACAATTTGGATAATTTTGATTTATTCATGAAGCAGGAGCTTCACGGAATCCCAGAGCATCATCGGCCTATGATAGCTCCTGTGATATTTTCTGCAAAGTTTGGCCATGTTGATTCCACTAAATCGTTCTTCACTGACGGATCTTTGATAGAGGAGTCAGCAGGCTTTGCTATGTACAATGACATTTATAGCGCCAATCGTAAACTTCAAGGTCCTTGTTCCGTATGTGTCGCCGAATTAGCGGCAATACACTTTACACTAGAAATTGTTGCCTCACTAACACCGGATCAGTACTTCATTTTCACGGATAGTCTCAGTTCTATAGAGGCTATTCGCTCCTTGAGGCCGGTAAAGCACTCCTCGTATTTTCTCATGAAAATACTGGAGCTTCTAAGTGCTTTATCTTCGCGTTATTTTATCATCACCTTTTTATGGGTCCCTTCTCATTGTTCGATTCTGAGCAATGAGAGAGCGGACTCGCTTGCAAAGGTGGGCGCTATGGAAGGCGATATTTATAATCGACAAATTGTCATCAATTAATTTTTCCCTATTTATACCGTGTAGGGCTGAGTGACAGCAATCTCTGTGAATGTGGACAAGGTTACCAGGACGCAGATCACGTTATTTGGTCTTGTGCTGAGCATCGTGGAGTCAGATCTGAGCTTTATGATTCCCTTCGGGCTCGAGGTAGACAACCCAATGTGCCAGTTCGAGATATTTTGGCTGTAAAAGATCTGGAGTATATGATACTCATTTATGTGTTTTCAACTAACATTAGCCTTAGATTGTAGTTAGTTTAACCTGTATGTTTAGTATTAGTTTTGTTTTATTGGTGAAAAAACTGTTTCTTAAAAATGTTTAACTCAAAAAAAAAAATCCAAAAGTTGTATAATTTTAGTTTTTTAGACAATTCAGAATTTAAAATAAACGTGTTATGTAAACCATACTTCAAATTCCCGCTCATCTTTCTATTCGTTAAACTGTTATTCCTATTATCCTCGAGACGGCCGCGAGTAATCTGTTCTAAAGGGTGTATTCGATAAAAATGGCACACAGAAAATCTTCTGTAACTTTTGAATCGTATGAGTAAAAAACCTAGAAATTTGAGTAGATCTTATCCAAAGTGTATTATTTACATCTGCTAAGTTTCATAGTTATGCATTCAGTAGTTCCTGTTATGTCGTCGAAACAAGAAATTGTCCGTGAGAAAATTTTGTGCACTCACAATCAAAATCCAGGGGCGTCCCACCGGTGGATTGCTAAAAGGCTTGGAGTTGCAAATACAACTGTGTCTCGTGTAATAAGAACCTTCAAGGAGCGTCTGAGTGTCCAAAGGAAGGAAGGGAGTGGTTGTAAAAGTGGTCCAATGGACAGTAAAATGGCCAGGAAAGTCGTACAACAATTCAAGAACCGTCCAAACATGTCAATTCGAGATGTCGCTAAAAAGTCTAAGGTGTCAGTCGGTTTTGTGCAGAAAACCATGAAGCGTGCTGGGTTACATGTTTACAAAGTGCAAAAAGTCCCAAACCGGAATGAAAAACAAAACATCACTGCGAAAACCCGCGCCCGGAAACTTTACACGAAGCTGCTCACCAAATCCGGTTGCATCGTGATGGATGACGAAACATACGTCAAGGCCGACTTCAGTCAACTTCCTGGGCAAGAATATTTCGTTGCCAAGTCGAAGTTCGATGTTCCGGAGGATGTTCGAAAGAAGAAACTATCGAAATTTGCAAAGAAGTTTCTAATCTGGCAGGCGATTTGCGGATGTGGTGAAATAAGTGCTCCCTTCATCACTTCCGGAACAATAAACGGTGCGATTTACACGGAAGAGTGCCTTAAGAAGCGTCTCTTGCCATTCATTAAGAAGCACAAAGGATCAACTCTGTTTTGGCCTGATCTAGCATCCTGCTACTACGCTCGAAACGTATTGGAGTGGTACCGAGCCAACGGAGTCAATTTTGTGCCAAAGGATATGAACCCACCAAATTCACCGGAACTTCGTCCAGTTGAAAAATTCTGGGCAATTATGAAAACGGAACTTCGCAAACATCCCAAAAAATTATTTCATTTAAAAAAACATCACCTCCCTTTTCGACGACTGTAGTTAGACGCATCCGGAAACTGCCGTATGTATGTTTTTCCATGTATCGATCCATAGATGTCATCTTCACTTTGATTTTAGCTTTGAATGTCCTAAGTATGGTGTGAGAGGTTTTTTTTTTATTATTTCTCTCGAATAATAAAAATTGTTGTTTGGGATACCTGGGAATATCTGAGAGGTACTATTTTGGTCTTGTATTATCTCAATTTGGTATTCACATAACATTGTGGCAACATCGTTGTGATATTATCCTCAGGTATTTTACCTCTTATGCAGCGCTCTTAAATACCAAGGCCAGTTATCAAGTTATTCGTTCCTGTTAGGGTATCCCCTAAACTTTAGTTTTAAGATAAATGATGTATATAAATATGAAAACTTGGCTCTGTAAAGTTGATTCGATTGAGCCTGTACAAATAAATGATTTATTTATATTTATACTAAAAAAAGTCATACCTCTCCATAAACTATAAAAACAAAGAAAAACAAATGTATTTGATATTTTCAAATTGAAACTAATTTTTTAACAACAGTTTTAATTTTTCTCCATTTGTGCACTTTGTCTTATCGGTTGAGTCGTTCAAGAGAAATGATTAAAAAAAAAATGCCATTTTTGAATAATTTAAAAAAAAAATGAATTTTAGAACCCCCCGTTGTGTCAGTGTTGACAGAGTAACTCATAGAGAGAAATAAAAAAAATACGGATCTAATATTTTTCAATAAAGAACATACTAATTAATATGAAATTTTGGGAGATCGTTTAACTGTTTATATTGGAATTGTGGAATTATGGAATATATTTTAAGGAATTAAAAAGATAATAAACTGGACACCTCTTTTTGCCGATCACTGTAAATCAAAATTTAGGTTTTGTCGTAATCTCGGTCCTTGTCGTCAAGAATCAGGTTTCAGCATAAATTGTTTAAAAACACAAATAAATAGTTGAGCTTTCGTTCAAGAGATACAATTGAACATGGTGCCGTTTGTGACACTATAAAATTCTACGGCTATATGGGCTGGTAAAGTTTGCAATGAAGACAAAAAGTAAAATTCTAATCCAAAAGATTACCATATTACTTATTCCCCTATATATTTAAACTTATGCTTTCCCTAACAAATCAAACTACTTAGTAATTTTCCGTAATACGAAAAATAGATTGACCCATGATGTTGAATAAGTTGGCAGAAGTGCCACTGACCTTTTCAGTACCACTGCCTTTCGCAGATTATATTCTGAATCCCTTCCTGATGCGGAAAAATCTCACCCTCACGCCATTTCGCTGTCCTGTTGGAAAGTAGCCACAACTGCCAGAATACTCCTCACAAACACGACACGTCTTACGACACCGTCGTCGTTGTCGGCTGGCTAGAAATGCCATGTTTATAGCACACAGTTGTAGTGTGTGACCGTGCGCCAGAGGAGGAGTATTATCACATTCTATCCGTGTTGATCTGGTCAACATATTTCATGCCCGGTTCAACTCGGAAATTCCACCGATATTATATGTATTTCAACAGAAGGGATCAGCAGCAGCAGTAGCAGCAGCAGCAGCGTACAACAACTGTGAGAATTGTGGAATGCCTTCAGTGTACGCTGTTATTATTCAGTGTCTTGGTTATTGGATATTTCGGTCTTGGTCTTGCGACCGGTCTCGGATGGTGTGTATAGTGATCACAAAGCTGACAACCACCGGAATCCTGATAGTTCCTGATGTAAGCAATAGTGGTTTCTTCCGCTCCCTCATATAACTTAGCCGGGTCGCATGCCTAGCCTAGTTAAAGCTGCACTTTAGTGGCAGAGTGTGGTGGAGATTTCGCGATTGTACGAAAATGCATATTCCATGTACCTACAATGAGATACCGGTGTTTGTGCGTTGAGTTTCAGCCGGTATTCGTTTACATTTTTCATCTGACTAATATTTAGTAGTAAGCAGACTGACCTCAAATGGTGTAATGATGAGCTAAATTAGTTGTAAGTACTTTTTATAATATTGTTGCTATGCGAGATTCTATTGGAGAAGGAACTGATGCTTACCTATCACAAGGTATGCACTGTAAAAAGTGGAATCCAAAATAACATGATACCGCTATTACTGGTGAAATTGATCCTACGGCATGTTACTTCGAATCAATCAGCCTACGGCCGTAATTGAATAGTACGGCTCAGAGCCTCGTCAAACCATATATTCACCATTTATCTTAGATTTATATGTCTACTTTCAGGGAGAAATTGATCATCTCTTAAAATAAAGTTTGTATGTACTGAGCAATGTTTTGCTTCTTAAATTTAAAGTTTCTGAGCTCGATAATATTTGCGATAAACTCAACAATTGCATCTAGGTCCTTTAATAAAGCCCGATTCAAAGTAAATTAGGACGCATTCAAGTGATTATAACTCAAGAATTAAACAACATACACGATTTATCAAAACGTCAAACAAAAGGGTATTTATTCAGCTTTCAAACGATATATAACAAGTTATTACATTTAACCGTTTCGAACGAACTGTCGCACTTTACTTATGATCGATGCCATAATGATCTGAACAGTCGCTGTTGACACTGTAGCGGCGAACTTATGCCACTTTAAACGTATTTGTTGTGCATTTGTCACTTCTTTACCGCATCCAAGAAGTTTTCCCTTGACAATTGCCCAATATTTTTCGATCGGGCTGAACTCAGGGCAATTCGGAGGATTAATCTCTTTGGCGACGGAATTAACATTGTTTGCAGCTTGCCATTCTAGTACCTCCTTAGAGTAGTGGCAGCTGGCTATATCCAACCAAAACATAACGTTGGTCTTGTGTTGCCGAATGAAGGGTAAAATTCACTTTTTCAGACACTCTTTAATGTAAACCGTCGACGTCATTGTGTGAGATGTGATGAAAATCTTGGTTTTAAGACCACAACTGCAGATTCCTTGCCAAATCATAAGGTTCCGAGAAAACTTATCAGCAAAAACAAATTTATACATGAAAGGGACATCCCCACGACCAGTTGCCAGGTAAAATTTTCGTCCGGGGATTTGTTTATAATCCATTTTGACATATGTTTCGTCATCCATTAAAATACAGCCATCAAATTTCGTCAAAACTCGTTCGTATAGTAATCGCTTTTTGGCCACTAAATTTTGTTTCAGGGAGCGATTCGGATGTTTACTGACACAAAAAGACTTATATCCTTCTCTTGAAAGGATGTTACGCACGGTGGAAAAGTTGGAATCGTATTTCTTTGCCAAATCACGTATGGAGACACCTGGGTTGCCTTTCACGTACCTCAACACCTTTCTCCTCAGCTCTTTGTCCCTAGTGCCACTTAGATGCGCTGTGCTCTATCCACACTTAGAGTATCCTTGTAACGTTTGATTACAAGACACACCATTGAATTTGGGAATTTAAACACATTCGATATTTTTGAGGCAGACCACGAAGGATTCTCTAGATGTTTGTGCACAATTAATTTTCTTTTCTCAAGTTCCATGATCCGTAATTTCGAGATGCGTCGATCAATCGAGAAATTTTTTTCATCAATTTCTTCGTTAATAAAACATCAACAAATGCCGGTCAAACGTTTTTTGTTCCAACCACCAGAGACGCGGTGGTTTATTAAACCGTGCGTCCAGATTTACTTTGAATCGAGATTTATTTTATCAACATTGAAAATTGCCTAGATGTGTGCAGCGAATACATTATTAATAAAAAATATATAGCTGGGTTATATCATGGACATAATCGAGAGATTGTCGTAGGCCTGCGTTGGTTATAATGGTATAGTCTTATTTCTACGTAATCATCTAATTTATCATATATGGTAGATACCTTACCTTACCAATCAGACTAAGGCCGGTGTGACCTCTGCTGTACACAGAAGTTGTTTCCATTGTAATCGGTCCATGACTGTACCTCGCCAGCCTCGCTGTCTGCGGAGGGTCCGCAGGTCGCCTTCTACTTGATCAATCCACCTTGCTCGTTGCGCGCCTCTTCTTCTCGTACCTGTCGGTTCGTTTTCGTGTACCATTTTCACAGGGCTGTCGTCCGACATTCTTACGACATGCCCAGCCCATCACATATATGGTAGATGCATGATTCTAATTTATTACTACTCAAATGTTTTGATTTAAGTGTGTGATTATATGTGTGCCTTAAGAACACAGCTAGTTGAAAACTGTATAAAAATACTGTCCAATGATAAATACAGGTAATTTATATAAGTTTCTAATACTTTATTTCATACTTTAATATGACGTTAAAACCAAAAACTGGAGTCTGGTTAACTGCAAACACCATTAGCGTCCTTGACAAGTTTCACTCGCAGTCTGTACTGCCTCATGCGTTCAGTATTAGTTACGGTCGGCTCTAGCAAAACTTCCGCTTCTTCGTCTTCTTTATCAATCGCCTAACGTCCTCAGCGTAATTGGCTTGTATTTGCTGAGACATCCTTCTGAGAACATTCGTAGAAGTCAATCAGGACAACGAAAGTTTTGATTCTGTTTCATACTCACAGAGAAGCAAAGCATGCAAAAAGGGAGGAGATTCATTGAAACACGGGTAAATTTTTATTTTTTCACTTTACGCGGTCACTGCTTATGAATTTTGCTTCATATTGCATTCACGCGACACTCTGCTTTATGGACTAAACTACTCACCGCTAGTATAGTCACAGCTATTCAAGCTTGAATCTCAGCGTGTGTAAAATTCCGCAACCGTCAATTTAAAAGGAATCGCCAAATGACAATAAGCAACCAGCCAAAAGCAAATCTGTCAGTTTTGTTGCGGCTATGTGGCATCTAATTGCACGTCAAAACATTGTGTCAATATCGGGTAGCGTGTAGCGAACGTCGGCGTGATATTTTGACATGCTAGCATATGCCGCAACTTCACCACATCAGTGGGCACCTCGATTAAGTGAACTACGTGGCGTTAGTGAAGAATCGATTGCTAACGCTAGCGGTTGGTAGAGATTTGAAAATTTGCACAAAGTTATCGATACATTTTGTTCTTGCTTAAACGTCTGTCTGTGGTATAGTATAGGCGAACCGAAATGATTTCAGCCTCATCAGTATCATCATCATCATCGTTTACCGTACAGCGGTCGTGTTTAACGCTTTCGAAAAAAGTAAAATATCGCGCGCAAAAAGAGAAGGAAATGGTGGTTCTTCCACCGGCACGAAGCCGAAATAGAAGAGATAACCCTGTCGTTGACGACGACAAGTTGGAGCAGCAGTTGCTCAAAAGCATCGCGTTCATCGCGCTGGAGCGTCAATCGATCAAATCGAGAAAACCGACTGCGGAAAAAGTCCCCCGCACAAAAAACCAAACACCGTTAGAGGTAAAAACCGCGAGCCTGCGACGCCGACCCGACGTACAAAATAATCAAATTCGACATGAAGATCAGCTGCTCCTCTGCGGAAGGTTGAATAATGACCACAATCTTGATGCCCAAGATGTGCGCATCATCAAACGGAGAGGGGAGTGTACAGAACTCGACTAATCGTTCTAGGTGGTCCATTTCGCTAAGGGGTATACCAACCTAAGGAGCTCAACGAAATGAGACACGTCGAGCGAATCATCGTGCGGTGGGAACCCTACCGGAACAAGCGAGCCGACTTCACACAGTGTATGAATTGCCTGTATAACTGCCACGGAACCCGCAACTGCAACCTGAACAGATATAAACAACTGTGGTGTTGCCCATAGTATAGAAACATGCCCGACCAAGAACGCAGCAACGAAGCGATGCGTCAACTGCGGTGGTGCTCATCTGGCTATAGGCCGTAGCTACCCGAAACACTTTAGAATTCGGCAACAAGTGACTACATCAAACCAACCGGAGTGAAAAGTGACGAGACAGGGGCCACCAGTTCCAACGACGATGGAATTCCCTCCGCTTCCCTCCGATCAGGAGGAATGGCGAAGAGGTGCTCTACAATTCAGCTATGGTCCATCTTCACGGAGTTCTGCGGTCGTTTGAAACCAAATCGGACCAAGTGAAGGTCCTTGGTTACATAGTTTTCAGATATGGGGTCTTTTGAGCCCCGCAGCATCCGTCTTGCCAACTGGACGTGGGAATTATCACTTAAACTAGGCTCAGCCCAGCGATAAATTTCTCACTCCCAACACACATCATCGTCCGGCTAGACTGCCCCAACTCAACCTGTGGCAGTTTCGTAGCCGTAGAGGGCTACCGGTCTAATTAATATCTTGTAGATATTCAATTTTGTCGTTCGGCGAACTTTGTTCGGTTTTTGCATCTTTTGGAGTCCAAAGTAGGCACGATTGCCTTCCATGATGTGGCTTGTATCTCTCTGCTGGTGTCGTTATTGGCGGTCACAATTGAGCCCCGATACACAAGTTCGTCTACCGTCTCGATTTCATCACCGTCGATCTGAACTCGTGGTGGAAGGCTAACATTATCTTCGCGTGAGCCGCTTCCTTTCATGTATTTTATTTTCAACGCATTAATCATAAGCCCAATCCTACGTACGTATCCGTCATCCTCTCAAAGTTACGTGCTGGGATATCAACGTGGCCGGCGAAGTTAAAAAGTTCAGCAGACTTCTTGAAGATCGTGCCACTCGTGTCTATCCCCACTCTTCGAATAACACCCTCCAATGCAATGGCCAGGAGGCATTCTGGCTCCAATCGTCCTAATAACCCGGAGACGTTTGTCAATAGTTTTCCGAACTATGGATGGAAACCAGCAGACTCTCTTTACAATCACCGGTAATTCCTCCTTTGGTCCAAATATTGTTGTACAGTGATAGCAGGATAGTTTTACCTATAATGGGAACATTCATGAGAAAAGAGAATTCTATATCATCAGATCCGGCGAATGAACCATGCACCCCACGGAGAGCCCATTTGAGCTCTTTGAACGTGAAGTCTCAGTTATAGTCCAGATGTCAAAGCATCGGAGACACTTTCTGTGTTTCAGGAACTGTGGTGAATAGTTGAAAGATGGGTCATCGGTGATATTGTTATTAATACGTAGTTTAATGGAAAGGCGATTTTTATTACCACTCAAACGATTTACCTTTTCTCACAGTTCCTTTGAAGGTTGATGGCAGAAATGATTTTTTTTTCAGCTGTTCGGCCGTTCAGTGTTCGGCTGTTCAGTCTTTCAGTGTTCAGCCTGGTGAATCGTATCTTTGAACTTTAAATGAGTTACTGAGTCTCTACGATCACCTTTTGTCGTTCTTTGGAGAGCTCGAAGTTTTTCCGACGTCCAGTCGACTAGCTCGTACGTCCATCTGGGACGGCAAGTGGTGACAGGAGGAGCTTGATCCAAAAAAAATGACAATGGGAGGTGATCGCTTCCGTAGCAGTCATCATGTATCTTCCAGGACAACCGGGAGATCGTATTATGGGATGAGATGGATAAATCAAGGCCAGAAGTATAAGAACTGGTAACAAGATTTGGTTAAACAGCTTATTGAGACGAGGTTTGAGTAGCTTAGTTGAACATGCTAAAGTGAGACATGATGAGAGATTGACTGGCCGATGGGGAATATTGAAATTTATAGCTATTGCAACACCCGATATGTGTGGGTTATCTGGATATTCGTGAAGGTATAAATTAAAACTTTTAATATAATTCAAAGGTAAATTTGATTCTGGAGCTACGGTTTTTCGTAATGCTGTTGCTACGGGGTGGATTGAGATATTAGTATGTGTAATTCAGATAATCCTTCTTTTAGACCTAACAGATTCAATTGAATAGCGAGTGTTGTTAAACTGGCAGACGAAGATGATGGGTTGGGTGCGTGGGCCATTGTTACGTTGCTTGGTGAAAGAGTACTTTATAGCATAGTCAGAGGGGTTGGACAGGCTGTCAACTTTAAGTTTTGGTTTTTTTTAATGGATAGAGGGATTATTTCCGTTGTGTAGTAGCGTTTATGAATAAACTTTGAGACATAAGTCGATAGACCATTAACCATGGAAGAAGTCTCACACACCTTGTTTTCAGCGACATGAACACTTGAGTCCATGTCCGTCTGTTCAGATGCTTTCTTCTGTTCTCGGCGGGTTTGCTTCTTCTGCTTCTTTTCAGTGCTTTTTAAAACCAATTCCTCTACTCGAGACTTAAACAGGGTAACGGTGTCCATCAGTTCCTTGATGATGTCGTTGTTTTCCTTCAGCAGGCCTGCTACCGCGTTGTTTTGGTTGATTATCTTTTTTCTTCGGCATACGAGTCAGCTCCAGCGTTGAACTGCTTGTATGCTTCAATGTAGTTGACGTGAAAACGTTTCGCAGCAACAACACCTTGAGGCTTCAGATGTTGAACCAGTTCTTCTTCAATGAGGTTCTGGATTTCGCGGTACGAAAACACTCAAATTTCTCCGAAAACTTTCTCCTCTGCTCAGCACCTCGTACTCTCAACACGGATTTGTTTCCAGCAGCTTCGGTGGTTGCACCTTCGATATCACCGACCAATGCATCCAGATACTTCTCGACTAGGAAAGGATTGAGCTTCTTTCCATCTTCAGCTTCCGGCAATAGCACATTCAGCTGAAATTTCCTCCATTCATCCAGCTAAGCACCGTTCCATTGTCTGACGGAGGGTGGCCTGGGTCCCACCCAGAGCCCGCTGCTACCGCCATCACTACCACTCTTCAATGTCACTGTACATCAGGTTTGTGTTCTCCTTTTAACTTCTTTTAACACTAAAGAACTACCGCAAATAGAAACGGTCACACGATGCGCGATTTGCAAACTAACAAGTTTTCGCTTGTTGAAACGATTTCCGGGAGCCACTAAAAAGTGTCTTAGCCGATCGCTTGCCAACATTCATATATAACTCATATAACACTCATATATAACATGCAACTAAATGTATTATTCTGTAAATTTTAAATTTCAACCTCAATTTCAGTGAGCGAGATAAGGCGCTATAACCTTGGCAAATTATCGCCAGACTTTTAATTCAAATGCCAAAAGTCCAAACACAGGCAGAAGGAGCATAAGCTAATCTTTCTAGCATCTATGCTCCCAACGATAAAATACAAATTATCACGTTATTTAACTCTACATGGAAGCGTTTGGTGGAGATCCATGCTTTCTTCCTTCCCTTGATTCGAAGTAGCAGAGCGATTACAGACATTCTTTCTGGAATCGCTCTATTTCTTGGAATCCTCTCTACAGCACATGCTACGCAGTTGGCCTGGCCGGTGACGAAAAAAAATGATGCATTCAAGAAGTCGTCATTTTCAAGGATGCTTTAGAGAATTGGCTGCGTTAGTATGATATTAGATTATTAGATTATTAGTAGCCAAGTAATTTTTTTTGTCCCGGTAGCTGTTTAAAATCGGCTTTCACATAGGTTTTATCATCCGGGGGGGAAAAACATTAAATTTTGTCAACACCTGATCATACAGTTTTCTGGCACGGATTCTGGCCACATTGTTCTGTTTTTGATCCCTATTTGGCTGTCTACAGGCACGGTATGAATTGATGCTATCCCGGAGACGAATCCGTTGCACGGTACCCGAACAGTAGAAAGTAACAGATTTATGCTAGAATATGTTATTTTGATACACTGATTTGTCATAACACTAGCTGTTACAAAACCTGTACCGTAAGTAGTTAAAATAACAAAATTTATAACAAAATTTCCACCAGTTTAAACAAAATTGTTACTCAATTAGTTATCTTTTTTAACAAAAATGAAACTGAATGTGTTCCACAAAATACGACATTAAATTACAAAAATCACAACAAATTCTGTTATTGAGGAGAACAAAATTGTTACTAAATGTGTTATTAATCTTTTGGTTTGAATCGTATTGCCTAAAAATACAATAAATTCGTATGTATCAAGTCAATTAATCAACAAATGATCAGTTTTATTGCATCCGTCAATAAATTTTTTATTCATTTTAATATATTTGAATAAAAAAGAGAAAATAAGTAAGTATAGTAAAATTCAACATGAAAAGCAAAAATTACCTTCTTGTTTGAGTTAAAATTGATTTAGTGACATCCTTTTTAGTCTGCGGAAATAACATCTTTCTTTCCATAGTATGCGATTACGCGTGTCATCAACCACCCACACTCCTTAGCTTTTACTCTAGCTACAGCTCCTCAATCACCTTGATATAGAAAATGCTCTGCTAAGCGATCTGAAAAAAAAAAGAGAGCAAGGGTTAATACTAAGCAATGTTTATAAAACTCCTCCAAACCAATGCGTTTTTATCGATTTGACGTGGCATCCACTTAGTGACAATTAAAATAGTTCATCAATCTGTAATTGCTACATCAAATCAGTAAAAATGCGTTGCTTTGGGAGAGCTTTTTAACTCAATAATTACCTTCAATGTAGGGCACTTTATTCGACTCCAGGGGTATCTTTGGCGAACCAGATACGATTTTATCAGTCAGTCGGATACCATGAGCGCCATTTCGTCCGAAGGGATTATTGGATGATCGTCCAGTAACCGATCTGTTACTGAACCCTCCTGGCTACAGCTCATGCATAAGCAGCTTTACAAAGACGTAATCACTGCTTTGACCAGCTTCAGAGAATGTATTTAATTTTTCGTTTGTGGTAAACCCTTCGATTTCCGAAAAAACATCTTCGTGAGGATTTCCAAGGATTTTCGCGTTCAGTGCGTCTGTCAACCTGAAGCATCGTCGACTGGTTTCCTCACTTTTGTGCTTCAGCTTCTCTATTTGAGCTGCCTGTTCCTCGTTGCGTTTCATCAGGTCATCTATCTTCCCCTGTTGTACACACATACATGCTAGAAAACAAACAATAATATAGGTAAATTGACCATCTCATAATGAAAAAACAACTTACCAATTGCATCTGAAATCACCAAATCGATCTGTCGAGGGTTTGTAGCCAGATAGTGTTCAGTTCCTGGTTCAGTTTGACGTGCAGATTTCGAGCGGGCGTAAGTTTTGGCCACAGAATTCATAACAGCAGGGTTCAAGGCGTTCATCTTGATCATACTGGCTGGTTCTGACAAGTTGAGTTCCGAGGTGCTTGATGGATCTGATGTATTTTGTCCTTCCGTGTGCGTCAACTGCGCTTCAATGTCTTAACGAACATCCATTTGTTTACTGGCTTTGAATTGCTCTTTGCGGGATTGCTGCTCGCGCTGCTTGAAGGGATGTGTGCACTATGGGCGATTTCCATACAAGCAGGCGGACGAAAATATTTTGATCATTTTTTCTTGTTTTATAGAGTTTTCTTTGGTTGATGTTATCAAAATATGTTGTTAATATACTTTTTTTAACATTTCGGGATTAACTTTTCAAAAGGGCTTAACTTTCCATTGATTTTAAAAAACTATAATATCTTGAAAACGGATGTGACTAAAACTCTAATTTCAAAGGATAAATAATGATAATAATATTTCAATCTTTCTAAGGGAACATCCACAAATTACGTGATATATTATGGGAGGGGGGCTCAGAAATAGAAACGTACCATGTATTAGGTATGGCATAATATGCTACGAAGTAGGTCTGGAAATGATCAATATTATGCTACGTCATTTGTGGATGGTCCCAAACAGAGATATTGCCTTTTCACAGAAAACTTAGCATGCATAGAATATTCAGAGAGAAGAAGAAGCAGCATCCGCAGCTGTTGCTTCCTTCAATGATTTGAATATTACCAAGCAAACTCGATGCATAGGTACAAGGTAATCGCTGAACAAAATAGCTGTGGTTGTCAGTGACGATTGTCAGTTTCGGGTATTTGAATCTGACGCCTGATGCAATTTTTTCTCTGAAACGGCAATAATAAGAATTGATTTTCGGTCCAACCATCAATAACGTAATTTATTTTTCGAAATTGTTCCATACTGCCCTTGTATGATTTTTACGAATAAACCTGATAAACGTTTCATGACGCGTAAGAAAACACAAGATCCCTTTACCCGTCTGCCCCAGCAAAATTAATAGATGACTTCTTTGTATAGAACACGCAACAACAAAAAAATCATAATCTGCTTCAGTTTATTTATTTACATAACGGTAGAAATACATATATATTTTTACAAAGCGAATATAAAATAACAACTCCAATTTTTTTTGTCGATTTGCATTAATCTTACTATGTTTCTGTTTCATCACAAACAAAATCCTCATCAACTTCATCGACAGCTTTCATAAGTTCCTCCAACGCATCGCAGTTATCGGTGTCGGATGTTGAACGTGTTTCAGAATCTTCAAAAATCATAAAACTTTTCACGATATCTGGATAATCTAGAACTTTTTTTTCTGTCGTCTTTTCTCCATCCAAAGTGAGCTGATGAATGGGTCTGATTCATTCATGGCACGAATGAAGACATCATGTAAGTTGTCCAGCCTTGAGCGCTTTCTAGCATGATGGGTTCGGTATTTCTTTAACTGTTTGTGCTGGCTTCTGCTGCCTCTTCTGCTAATATACCAAGCGGCGCTGGAGAATGCATAATAATTTCTCCGGCATGAGCGAGTACTTTATGCACAGTTGCAGGAATTTTATACCAATCGTACAATTCCAGATAAAGTCGGTAGGTATCCTTGCAATACGAATCTATTTTTTCGGGGTTTATTGGGTCTTGACAGTTGATAGCAATTAAAATATTTCTAAACCTCACAATCAATTCTTCGTCGATGCTCAGAATTCTGCTTAAAAGCTGAGGATTTGCCAATGTTCGTCGACAAACGTTACCTGTAGTACTTGTACCTGCACCACCAGATCTTGGTTGATCTACTCTGACTCCAAAATGCTCATGAAGCTGTTTCGTTATCAGTTTTATTCATTGTTCGTATAATTCTTTAAATGGCTGTGAAACCTGCCATTTTTTAAAATCCATTCTATATGCAATATGCAAAAGGCATTCGAAAAATCGAATCCAAGCATGAAGCGGAGATATATCGTAATGTAGAGCATCTTCGTTTGTTAAAAATCCTTCTTCAAACTTTTCTTTACTGTTCATTACATTAGGCTTTGCTCCACAGATTGGGCAATTTTGCATTAATGAACTTCCTGTAATATACGTGAGGACTTTTCCATCTATCATGCTAAGTACAAAATCAAAATCAACAAGAATTATTTTGTCATTTAAAAGCTCGACCTTCACTGGCGTCAATTCATTCATTTCTTTTTCAATGTCATTTTTTGTGGCAAGAATTACCTCCTTACTCTCTTTGATAAATTCAAGGATGATGGGCCTACAAAATCGAACACTTTGAGGCATAGCATTGAACCACATAATCATTTTTCGATCATTATGCATGAATAACTGAATTGGAGTAAGTGTTGATGAAAATACATCAGAATCATTCTGACATCCTTCTGGCAGCTTCTGGTGGTACTGAGAATACCCGGTTGAGCCATCCATACCCCAACTACATAATAGAATTAGTTCAGCACTATCCAGCTCGTTAGAATCCATGTACTCGTTCAGCTCTGCGTCGATTATTTTCACGATTCGATGCACTGTATTGTCCAGAAGCGCCTGCAGTTTTACTCTAATTTTTGAAGCGGTTGCTTCGATGAACTCGTTAGGAGGTGCGCATTTCTTTTACTTCTCCGATGACGCCGTGAGGTGGAAATCGTGACGGTGATTCTCTGTGTATTAGTTCGTATTGGAATCGACTAAATCCAGCTTCGATGAAAAAACTAAAAGCTTCCTCGGGTGACATCATTCCACGTTGATCAGTTAATTGCGACAACATTTTTCTAGAATCTCCTCGATTTCTTAGAATAAGGCCGATGACTTTAACTAAATTTATCTCTTTCCTATTGTAAGCTGTCCTTCTCGCCATTACTAGAGCCTTTTCGATGCTGTCTACTTTGGGATCCAAGCTTTCGTTGTCAATGACACGTCGTTTTCCTCTTTCGCTCAGATCAGCAAAAGGTTTTGAGGGTCTCCCACGCTTTGCAGATGACGCCGAGGTTGAAGGAGCATCTTGTTCTTGTTCGATGAACTCCGCAATGCCGAAGTCTCCATTTATCCAATCCCGAGAATATGCCTCGAATCTTTCCTGTTTTCGTTGAGCTTCATTCCACTTTAGCTTGTATTTACAAGCGGTCCTATAGAGTTTATCCTGGAGACGTTCACGTTTTTCCTCCGATATAGGATAGTTTTCACAAATAAATTTAAAAGCTCTTTCAACATTCGCATTATGCGTCAATTTAGAATCAAACAACGAAATTATAACTCTATTATCCATTTTTACACTTGCACTCAACCGTAGTTTATGGGATTTCAAATAATACACTGTCAGTATAAATACCACTCCTGGTAATAAATCGTACTCTAGGTACTTACCATGAGCCTCAAACATTGAGTACCTAAGCGAGTCGATGGCAGCAAGGTCCACATACACGTAGGTACGAATTAACGAATTTACGAAAACTAATAAAGCAACACCAGCAAAAATTCAGGAAACACATTATTCAAAAACAAGACAAAATAACAAAAAGAACGTAAACTTTAAACTTACATTGGAAAACATGTTAACATGAAGAAGCCCTTGTATGCGATGATAATAATACCGATTTTATTATTTATAACCAATTATAGCAGAAACTGTTTTAAACATATTTTTAATAATTTTAAATTTAAAAAAGGTTCAGCCCTTTTAAAAAATGGTCGAAATTTTCTGTAAAGTGTTAATTTATAACTTATTTTGGTTAAACCATCGCCAGAAATTACCAAAATCGCCCAAAAAAGTAAATACGTTTTCATCAACCTAAAATAATGGAATTACACCAAAGTGGTCATATTTTTAAACCGCCTGATTTCAAAATGGCGCAAGTTTGCGCAGAGTTTTCCTTCGTAATTTGTTATTATACATCCCACACTTGATTCAGAGCTGCTGGGTTATGCGGGGATATGCGGGGAAAAAAAGTTGCTGATCAACAAAGTTGAAATTTCTAATTTTTTAATGTTTTTTCTTCTCTTAAAGATTTTTTTGATTTTATTTCTGAATGACAACCTATCGTATCATTATTTTTTAAAGCTAGTTTTGTTACCTTTTCAATCGTGTATAGTGAGCTAGGGGTTATCTCATAAAAACAGGTCAACATTTAACTTGAGATAAAGCGTATTTTTTTCGGCAAAAAGTACGTTTTTTTGCTAACTTACAACTTTGACATCTAATATCTCAGGAATGAAAAGTGCTAGAGGCTTGAAACTTTGAAGTTTTCTTAATTTATATGTTTACTTTTGATAAAAAAATTGAAAAAAAGTTTTGGTGAAGGTCACTTTTCCGATTTTCGTCCGCCTGATATCTTATAGTGGTGTGGTAGCAAGAATCGAGGCGTTTGCCGTTTTTTTGTTAGCAGGATTGTTGGTACTCGGATTGGCAGTGACAGGTGCATTCTGTCCTGCCGAATGCGCCGACTTTCCTTTTCTTTCCTTGTGCGAGTGTTTTTGATCTAAAGCTGCCGGCTGCTGATTCAGAAGTTGCACGAATGATTTGAAACGCTTTATCCCTCCGAGAAGGTACGGCTGAAAAATAAATGGTGAACATTAGGTTATGTTTCTGCTTTATGGGTCAAATATTACCTGTGGCTTTAAATTCGCATTTTCTTTCAAAAACTTCAAGTTTTTTTTAATTTGGCGGCAACACGAATTTTCTTTGCAGCAGCACTCGCCCGAGTTTTCCCCATTTTTCCGATTTTCACAGCATAAAATAACTTTTTTTATGACGATCATTTGTTTTTCTAAATGGTATGTTTTTGAGAATTTACCGAACATTGCTTGATGCACTACGCAAAAGCTGTATGAAAATATGTATACTTATGAATACTCAGGAAATCAAAAACTAATCCGTATTAACGATTTTCTGCGAGTTTGTGTTAATGTTCAAATTTTAAAGAATGGTAATGCAGAATGTCAACTGAATTATATTTCCGAATGTAAACCTAAAACACAACATGATTAATGTAATATAAACGGTTGTTCAGCAGTAATAAAAAATCAATAATAATCAAATTGAAAAAAGATTGTTATCATCTCACAAATTTTATACAAAAAATTATCGTTAAACAAAGAAACTTGAATCATAAACAATTTTAATGTAAATTCTAACAAACTTTGTTATAATTATGTTTCCAATGTGTTGATTATTTTTCTTCCACCATTAGCTTAAAGTGCATAAAACAAAATTAAAACAACAAGTGTTATTCATAACAGATGGTGATAAAATTGAGATATATTTTTGTTATGCCGTATTGGTCGGGTATTGCGTGCGGTGCGAAACTTTTTGGCCAAATCGCGGCTTGAGATGTTGGGGTTTGCCTTAATGTTCTTGATGACTTTGTTCTGCAGTTGACAGTTGACAGTACCCGCCCGACGCTTGCTTTGAGGCCTGTTTCCGTCGACAAAGTTTCTCTGTACTTTTTCAAAACACGCCACACGGTATTTCGGGGGAAAACCCAACACTTTAACAAGTTTTGGCCCAGACCACGAAGGGTTTTCCAAATGATTGCACACAATTATTTTTCTTCTTTCTTCTTCTTTTTTGTATATCTCTGAAACACGTTCGAACTGCACCGCGAAAAAAACTTCTGATGTTGTTATTGTTATAGGGAACAATTAAGATGTCATAGTTTACAAATCCGACCACTAGGGTCGCTGTAAGAATCAAAAATGTTTGTTCCAATACTAAATGGGCCACACCTTAGTCCTACATTCAAATAAAAGTTAAAAGAAACAAAACGAACTAAAAATTTATAAGCATGAGCATGAAATTGAGAGCACTCTCAAAATCATCTGTTTTCTCTCGATTGGTATGTTTTTACAGGGTGTCCGAATATCATGCGTACAACAAAATGGTGTTAAAACTATCTTTTACTGGTCGATTTAAAAAATCAATATGTATTGCTTGTTATAGCAATATGTTTGCAAATTACAGGTTTTATTTGTTCGTTTCAAAACGGCCGCCTCGTGCTGAGATGCACGCCTTCAAACGTTTCGGGAAGTTATCCACGATGACCGCGAGTTCTTCGACAGATATTTGTTCCCAAACCTTTAAAAGAGACGATTTTAGATGTGCTAGTGATTTATGTGGTGTACTGCAGGCTCTTGACTCCAAGATGGACCATACCGAATAGTCCATCGAATTCCAATCCGGTGAGTTAGAAGGCCATTCATCTTTCGTTAAAAAGCTTGGGAAAATGCGTTCGCAAAGACTAATAGTCTTTTTTGTTCCATGAGCCGGCGCCCAGTCTTGTTGAAAAATCCTTTAATTTTTGCCGAAATGCTGCGATGCCCAAGAAGCTACTGTGTCAGTGAGTAGCTTCTGATATACCGCTTGGTTCACTTTCACCCCCTTGTCGATTAAGATCAAAGGAGTTTTGCCGGAATGAGTTATTCCAGCCCAAACCATGACAGAAGCGGGATGATGGCTCCTTGAAATACTTCCACGATTTTTGGAAGCAGCAGAAAGCAACTGCCGATCATTTAGGGGGTTGTGATGCTGCTTGGGAAAACTTTTTCATCGGTAAACAGCACTGACCGACAGCGACCCTCGGATAAGCGGTTCAGGAGTACCTTAGCTTTTCTCAACCGGTTTGCTTTCATGGTGTCATTCAAGTAGTGATTCTTGCACAGTTTATATGACTGAAGCTTCAAATCGTCGTGAACTATGGCTCCAACGGAAGATTTTGAAATTTCCAGAGTGAAGTCCGAACGTTTTTCCTCTCCCTACGCTGTCATCTAGCGTTCCAAGCTATTGGTATCGTTTTATTGCGTCACTCACAGTAGATTTTGCCATATTCAGAATCTTTGCAATCACTGAAACAGTTTTTCCTTTTCGAAAAAGTTCAATTACACCTGCGCGCAACTCATTCGGCTTCATTTTGAATGATTTAGAAATCACAACTGTACCAAACTTACTGCGTATAAAGACAATGGGTCAAGATGTTAAACCATGTAGGTATGCTTACCCTAATAAATTTCGTATGGTTATTTTTCTTAACGACCTATTTGGGGTATCATCCAAACCATTAAAGAAGTGGTTGGAGGATTTGTGATATCTTTCGTTTAAGGTAATTTTTGTATCAGGGTAGTTTAATCCATTTGGTTGTGTTGAGGCATGCCGACAAAGTCTGTATGGATAATTTGCAGACACCCTGTATAGCTTGTCACAATTAGCTTTTTTCCTGCTCTCAAGTTAGTGTTCTAAAGGCACTTCCTGTTAATTGAGAGCTTTCGATGCCTGTTCCATTTTGCTATGATTGTTTGCCACACAACTATACAACTATACTCCATGCTGAGGGAGTCAATAAATTTTACTTTAAAACCGGGAATCGAACCCAGCCACCTTCTGCGTGGTGTTGTTTTGTAGCTGTGCCTTTACCCAGGGAGCAAAGGGAGGACCCGTCGACGTCATCTGTGCGTAGTGCTTATTTCAAAACGATAATGTATGCATACAACGCATCACTGCAAGCTCTGTAACATATCCGTTTTCCTTCCGCCCTTTTCAAGTCTTCTTGCAACTCACATCGGTGCGCCAAAACACTCGACTCGACAAAAAGGAAAAACAACATATCTGTGCAATATCCATTGAGAGTGCATAAGGGGCCATTCAGAAGGGATTTTTATGCTCCGTTTTTTTTTCAACCACACCATTCAGATTTGCTCACAATGCGCTGCCATGCCATATTCCTATCCGGCTACCAACAGCATTACATTATACTGCGGCAACTCGAGGAAGTGCTCCTAAGTGCAATGTTCCTTGGATACACATTATCGGTTTTCAAAGTATCACCAGAAGTAGTGGACATCCATTTTTCAAATGGATTTTTCTTCGCTTTGATATCTTCAGTGGGTGAAGAATTCTTTGTTGTGATGGAACAATAAGCGAATTATACTATAATGGATCCTTACACTTGAGAGCGGTACAGTTGATGACATCTTCAAGGCTGTTAGAAAGAATAGGAAAATTGCAGATGTGCATGTATTCTTACAGTTTCCATAATTGAGTAAATTTTTGATGTAGGCGATTCCAATTTAATAAAAAACGAAAATTACTTGTTCTGACAGCTGTTGTGTCTAACGTTGAAACGCAAATCACACATTTATTTCAATTCGTTTTGTTTCAGCACAAAATCAAAGTGTGAAGAAAATAATTTAGCACAACTGATGCCCGAGTATGGCAAAGTCAAAAGGGGAACACGTAATATTTCGTGAAATGAAAAATAAGTTGCAAATGAACAGTCACTTTTCTCGACATCTCACCCCAGCCGCTGTCAGTTTTATTCTTTCTTCCTGGTGGTATGTAGTTCCATAGTTTCCATTTGCTGCATCTTTCAGCTTCCCTAAGCGAAAAAAGCATCATCACTGCTCACCAAGAGAAAGAAGGACGACGAATGATGGCAGCAGCTGTTAGTTATGCTGCCAACATAGCACACGCAGAGGAGTAGTCCTTATTGTGCAATCACGTGTTTTCACATGTCTTGCATTTTGCAGAGAGAAAGAGAAACGCTCCACGTCCTCTGACCTGAAAGCTGCTGTGGTGAGATAGAACATTGTAAAACTAAGAACCCACAATCAAGCAGTGCGATGCTATGGTAAGGTGAACAGCAACTATATGGATGAAAGTAGGTATCATCTGCTGCAAGGTTCGAGCAGTGTGCCTCTAACAAGAACATTATTCACTCTACGATGTGGTGGTAGAAAGCCACCAAGATGGTTGAGGGAGAAACAACCATGAGACTTATGACGAAGTAAATCTGGGTGCTAATTTTCATGCGCCAAAAGTATTTGTGAGAGAAACAAGGTAATACGGTACCCTTCTAGAGCAAACGATACTTTTTTGGACACCTATGACGCACCGTAGAAGGCATTTCGGAAGTGCCCAGTTCCTGTGACCCAAGTAAAAGTTCGGCAACTCGTCCTAGGCCCGAGCTCAGATGTGGATTGTGGGTTTCCCCACTTTCTATGTCAGATAAGTATCTCAACAATCTTCGTTCGTGTATTAAAATCTTCTTATTGGTCTTTGCAGATTATTGGTCTACCTCAGTTTTGTTCTGATTATCTGATTCTGATGTTAAAGACTACCGCTTGGCTCGATAACCGTGGGGCTTCAAATGGTAAGTTGACAATCTAGAAGGAGAGTACGACTGACCTCCGGTCCTCACAAGCTCTTATCTCACGCTTCTACGAGTCATATGATCATCAAAGACTGCCAGTGGAAACATGGTGACGCTGGTTGGCGTAGCCTGTGCATTGTTGTCCATTTGACAATAGTAAAGTGAGGGGGTGTGACTGAATTATATATACGGTATATATATTTATTTAATTACTAGCTGGATCCGGTGCGAGCGCAGCTACGCTTGCAATGAAATGAATGCAAATTTAATAGAACTGGTACGTTTATGGTTGCTTTTGGAATATCTATTTTTGGAGTTTTTTCTTGACAAAGCAGGGGTTCAAACTTCTATCAGAACATGCATCTTACCCGGGAAATACACTTTTGTGTTTTAGTAGCCTGGATAATTCTCATGTTTGGTTGAAATTTATGTTTTATTTGTATATAAGAACCTTCCACAGGTGGGAGGGGTCTCAAACCACCATACAACCATTACCTTCCAAACCACCACATGCCAAATTTGGTCCATTTGTTTTATTAGTTCTCGAGTTATGCAGAAATTTGTGTTTCATTTGTATGAGAGCCCTCCCCCCTTCAGAAAGGGAAAGGGTCGCGAACCACCATAGAAACATTTCTTGCCTTCAAAAACCTCCACATGCCAAATTTGGTTCCATTTGCTTGATTGATTCTTGAGTTATGCAGAAATTTGTGTTTCATTGTATGGGAGCACCGCCCTTCCTTCCAGAGGGAGAAGACATCTCAAATCATCATAAAAAAGTTTCTTGCCTTCAAAAACCTCCACATGCCAAATTTGGTTCCATTTGCTTGATTGATTCTTGAGTTATGCAGAAATTTGTGTTTCATTGTATGGGAGCCCCTCTCTTCCAGAAGGCGGATGGGGTCTCAAACCACCATAGTAACATTTCAGGCCTTCAAAAACCTTCATTTGCCGAATTTGGTTCCATTTGCTTGAATAGTTCTCGAGTTATGGAGAAATTTGTGTTTCATTTGTATGGGAACCCTTCCTTTCAGAAGAAGAAGGAGTCTCAAACTACCATAAAAACATTTATTGCCTTCAAAAACCTCCATATGGTCCCTCCTTTCAGAAAGCAGAGGGGTCTTGAGTCATCTTAGAAACATTTCTTGCTTCCGAAAACTCTCACATGCCAAATTTGGTTTCCTTTGATTGATTAGTTTCCGAGTTAGAAATTTGTGTTTAATTTGTATGGCCCCCCCTTTCTATCATAAGAATCTTTTCCGGCACCAAAAATCCCTCCATACAAAATTTCACGCTGATCGGTTCAGTAGTTTTTGAGTCTATAAGGTTCAGACAGACAAAAATTTATTTTTATAAATAATGATTTTGCATTCCATTTATCTTAAGTGCATGGAGCAACAAGGCAAGCATCAAAGGCTTAATTTTTTTTCAGCATTTCAGCATAATATTTACCTTAAAATGGCACACTTTGGAACTTCAACTACTATGGCCTGTTCATAAACCAAGTAGACTCGTTTTTGAACATCGCAGACCCCCCCTCCCCCTCGTAGACTTTTCTCCATACATTTTTTTTGAAATTTTTTATGGAGCGTAGACTTTGGTCAGCCCCCTTCAGTAACTTCATGACATATTATCCGATTTAATTTCGCCAAGAAGCATTCGACTGGAAAAGTAACTTAGTTTTAGGGAAACTGCCCCCATATTAATCTCATTGTGCCTATATTCATCCTACGATGAATCAAACAATTGGGCAGTTGAAGGATCGGTTTCGTTTTCTAATAATGTTTGCTTACGTTAAATAACTACAACAAACATTACTAACTAATCCTTTCACGAGTATATCGTTTTATTTCAAGTAGGATGAATTGCAAAGTGATGAGATTAATAATTGGTGTTTTTTTTTTTTAGGTACATCTTCCCTATATCTTGGTAACATAATTAGCCATGGCCTCCGGACACCGGAGTTGTTTCGGGTTTCCGGAGAGGCTATCTCACATGTTGAATTTGTGATTAGATTTTGTACAAGATGCCGTTATCAAAAAATTTGTTTTAGTAAACACACGTAAAGACAAAATATTTTCCAAGCGAATGAAATGTTTATTACAGGAATCGGCCTTAAATTGACTGATATGGCCATTTCCATGAAAAAAGTTCTGATACAGGGTCCCGGATGCGGTTAACTCTTTATTTTACTCAAAACATGCCATGTGACAGCTCTTTCTTCTTGGTTTTTCATCATAAACCTTATTTTAAAAGTAAAGTGGATCCTTGATCGTATTGACCACTCCCGAAACCACCGGAACGTTCCCGGGTAAACCTGTAGTAGGGACCAGTTACGCATTTATCCCAAAACATGCCGTGCGGCAGCTCTATCTTCATGATTTTTCGTAAATATGATTTTGATAAACTTCAAAAGGCTTTTGGATACATTGAACACTTTCTGAACCACCGGAACGTCCCTGGAGGAACCTGTAGTTGAGGCTATCTACGATGTTACTCTAAAACATGCCGTACGGCAGCTCTATCTTCATGATTTTTCATAATTATGTTTTTGATAGACTTGAGAAAGCCATTGGCTACATTGGGCACTTACGGAACATTTTTGGGGTAACCTGTAGTAAGGATCAATAACGATTTTATCACAAAATATGGACTATAAGATTCACTGGCTCGCCGGATTCAGCTTCCTGGTACCTATGAAGATCAATTTATTTAGCTTTGGCTCCGACAACCAAGCAAGAGCTGCCGTACGGCATATTTTGGAGTAACCTCGTAAATGGCCGTTTCTACATGTTTCTCCGGGGACGTTCCGGTGGTTCCGGGAGTGACCAATATGGTCAAGGATCTATTTAAAGTTTATAATAAAGTTTGTGATGAAAAACCAAGAAGAAAGAGCTGTCACATGGCATGTTTTGAGTAAAATAAAGAGATAACCGCATCCAGGACCCTTCATCAGAATCTGTTTCACGGAAATGGCCATATCTCGATCAATTTAAGGCCGATTCCTGTAATCAACACTTCATTCGCTTGGAAAATATTTTGTCTATACGTGTGTTTACTAAAAAAAAATTGTTTGACAACGGCATCTTTTACAAAATCTCATCACAAATTCAACATGTGGGATAGCCTCTCCGGAAACCCGGAACAACTCCGGTGCTCGGGGACCATGGCCAACTATGTTACCAAGATATCAAATTAAATTACTTTTCCAGTCGAATGCTGTTTAGCAAAATTAAATCGGATAATATTTCATGAAGTTAGAGCACTACAAAGTTGATCAAAAATTTGCCTATCTCGATCATTTTGTTTATCCCCTGTAGAGCATCACTTAACCTTCTTGGACTAGATGCTCCCAAAGACCATTTTTAAATAAGGTTTTTGGCTCTGCACCAAACAGGGCATTCTGTTCAACTATTTCCCCTTTCCTTTGATATCTACTGAAGGCCACGTGGGTTCCCCGTTTCTTCTTAAGGTAGAAAACAAATTCTTCCTACCTCTAACGGTTTCATTGACGTGATCAGGTGAGCCATCGAGGAATCTTCGTGGAGATTATTGTGTGAAGGAACGTATCAGTAACTGGATCCGTTTCATGGTCACAAGCAAATGTCTACAACGAATTATGCCTCATCGTAGCTCCATCCACGAGGTGTGCAAACGTCAATACTAATTATCATAGATTGCGCTTTAGGACGTTCAACTTGCTTGTTGCAGATATTAGTTCCAGTAGTTAAATAGTTTGTAGAATGTAGTTATACAAATTGAAAATTACGAAAAACAAAGAGTCTGCGTTGGGCATCGGCTGTGAACGCTTTTGTCGATTCTTGTTGCGCCCTGATTTGTTATCGGGCATTGCGCATTATCTATTGTTTCGGCTACCTATCGGTGGCGCGAGCACAAAAAAAACAATGAAGCTGCTTCCCGGTCAGATGTGGTTGGTCGTGGGGTGTGGTGGGTCGGTGGATCATAATTAATTCTGATTTATATTATCCGTTCGCCATACACGCCGGGCCACCATACCTTGGATCAAGTAATCCACTACCCCATTTAGTGAGTGGCTCCAACAGCATCCTTAATATTGGTATAAATCGGTTCAAATTGGAGATCGTTACTAAAGACTGTATTCGATAAAATTTGGACACACGCAATTGTTCGTAACTTTTTAGCGTGTGGGTAAAAATTATTGAAATTTTAACTGGATGTATTTCATTGTGTTGTGTCAATTGTGTAATGAGTTTCGTGAAAATCGGTCGAGTGATTTCAGTGATGGCTTCGAATGAAGAAATAGTGCGCCAACGAATTTTGGGCACTCACTTCGAAAACCCAAACGCTTCTCATCGATGGATCGGAAAACAGCTCGGAATCGCACATTCAACCGTATCTCATGTGATCAAAACGTTCAAGGACCGTAAGACAACCAAGCGGAAAAATGGTAGTGGCAAAAAACGTGGCACATCAAATCCGGAGAAGGCCAGGATGGTATTGAACCAATTTAAGCGTTATCCCAACATTTCGATCAGGGATGTTGCGAAAAAGGCGAAATTTTCAGTTTGTTTTGTGCAGAAAACAATGAAACGTTCTGGATTACATGTGTACAAGGTCCAGAAGGCACCGAACCGGAGCGATAAGCAGAACTCGGTGGCCAAAACTCGTGCAAGAAAACTGTACAGGGAGTGGCTCACAAAACCGTTCTGCATTGTGATGGACGATGAGACCTACATTAAAGCCGACACCAAACAAATGCCAGGACAGGAACACTACGTCGCCACCTCTAAGTTGGCCGTTCCGGAGAGTGTACGGAAGAAGAAACTGTCGAAATTCGCCAAAAAATTCCTTGTCTGGCAAGCGATCTGCGGATGTGGCAAAATGAGTCAGCCCTTCATCACCTCGGGGACCGTCAACGGACAAATCTACAAGGACAAATGCCTCCAAAAACGACTTCTGCCCTTTTTGAGATCTCACGATGGCCCGACACTGTTTTGGCTGGATTTAGCATCTTGCCACTATGCCCGGCCCGTCTTAGACAAAGATAATAATGTAGTTTTTGTACCAAAAGACGTCAACCCTCCAAACACTCCGGAACTTCGCCCAATTGTAAAATTTTGGGCAATCATGAAGGCAAAGCTCGTTAAAACTCCAAAACTGATAGAAAATGAACTTGAACTAAAGAAAGTGTGGTTAAAAGTAAGTAAGCAAGTCGGTCCTATCATTGCCCAAAATTTGATGAAAGGGGTCAAGGCAAAGGTGCGGGAATTTGGGTTGGGAGAAGAGGTTCAATAAACCAATGATGTCAAAACTTAACCATTTAGTAGTACTTTATTTCCAGAAAGTTTGAAAAGAATCGGGCTCAAGGAAAATTTTTGGTGACCTATTTTGTGTGTCCAAATTTCATCGAATACAGTCTTTAATGTATAAATATTTCACTAGACAGCTTATCGTTTACCAAAACGAACCCTGCTGCCACCAAGTCCTGTTATCCGACATCCCAGTGATTTTTCATGGAAGTGTTGAGGTGTTCTCGGCTTCCAATAAAGCGAGTATCACGTCCTTTTCCTTATTTGACCTGCATTCGGACCGAAACGGTGCCGGAATTGCCTTAGTTAGGGATGACTAGTTTTCACATTTAGGATGTATGTAAGCATCATCAGTTGGTCGTCTGTGTAATAATAGCTAATCTGGCAATAACGGAGTACTAACATCGGGCGGTCAATCATGCTTATGCTCATGCAACGAGAATACGAATTAGTTTGTCTAAATATACGTTTACTGAGCTTCTGGTCGTCAGTTGTTTTGCCAAGTCGTATGTATGTTTTCCATCAATAGTGGATCTTTTTTAGACTTGTGCTTCAGAGGCCTCTGCACATCTAGTACTAGCTAGTAATCAGTGTAGCTAGCTCTGCACATAATCTGGCCTCACCTACCAACTGAGATTTGCGAATATGATTAACAAAACATTTGTTTTTCGTTGTAGCAAGAATTTTATACATTAGTTGCAATGTGAACGTTGTAATTATTGTACACGAGCTTATGTTATGTACTGTTGAAATTGTTTTCTGAGATATATTAAGCATCAATTCCATTTAGAAATATCAATCTCAAAACACATATGTGGGATTCAAAATTTCAATTTACACTGTTGAAACCTTTATTACAGCAACATACCATAGGAATATTTCTCTTTAAATTCCAACGCATACTGTAAGATATGTAGCAAACCATAAGCTCTGGCATAATTATTTCCTCTTCAATAAAAAAACCCAATCCCTACATTACTCACAAACATACATGTTCACATTTCTCACGGAAACTTTGGCGTGTTGTGGGGCCTGGGGAAATCCACTACTCAAATTCCTGCCATTCATTTGTGAACATTTCTCTATCGTTGAATCGAGCTTCCTCTTTGCCACATCGGAATATCTTTTGCATTTTCCACATTATCATCAAAATAACACTCCAACTACGGCCATCGGCGTGGCGTGGTTTGCTGGGGGTGAAACAAGACGAGTCTGAGGAAGCCCAAGACGCGCGGATATCCTTCTGCGTAGAAACCGTTTGCTCCTGGTCCGCTTCGGCTAGAATGGGCTAGTGTATTGCGCAGGCAGAAAAGTACCGAGTAGGATTCCAGAAAATGCGAATCCTTTTTGTCATCTCGAGAGTTATGCTTTCAAACAAGAAGCGGCCTGTTCACCCAACCTCACCGACCCAGGTCGTGAGCGACAAACGAACGCAAGAAATTGTTTCCAAATGCATAGTTTTGCTTCTGCTTATGATGGCACACGAGGCACTCGTGGAATCGAGCGTGGAAAATATGACATAGAGCTTTGAAATATCTCGTTAAAAGTTGCCTCCGGGAATGCAGGCCCCGGTTTCCTTTTAGGTGGAGTTATATCTGAAGCGGTTTTTTTCCCCTTTGCTTCTAGATCGCCACGTGGCTTGTGGTTGTGTTTTGCTCAGCACATTGCTCAGAAGTTGGTGAGAAAAACGTTGATGGGGTCCGATTGTTTGGAGCAATTTCATCTAGTAAATCATATTTAAACATTCCATCTTGATTAATGCACTTAATTCGATTGCAGTCATTATAATAATATACATATTAGTTCAAATCAAATCATTCCATAAACTGTTGTCAAATACTCTCTCAAACTAACTTTTTTTCAGGGTTCCCGCCAAAATTCCCCCTGTTTTCATTTCACTATTTACAGCTTGGGAAATTCCATTTGATTTGAGCTAGCCTTCTAGCCTCCTGTAGACAAAAAGTGTCTCATATTGCACAAATTTGCTTTTATTTGGCAGTATGAAACTCTTAACTTTATGGAGCCATTTCGCCAGCTTCCCTCCCCAATGCTATCTTGTTTCGGTTCCAACGATTTTGGTCACACATATGCAGTTCTCAGCCGCACTCTATCTGTTTCGCTTTGTTCCAAATACATAGTTTTAACCGGACGGAGTGTAATTTAAGGATTTCCCATCTTCTTCTTCATGGTTCGTAAGCGAAAGGATCCCTATAGCCGTCTAAAGCTTTCCATCTTCACTTGGATCCGACTCCGATGCTTTTTTGAAAAGTCCACCTCCGCCTTTCTATACCGCTCCCTATCTTTTGTGTGTGTGTTTGAGTCTTTATATTTGTGTTTTAAGCTTTATTTGTTCGGCTTAGTGAAATCCTAACCCCGAAAACCTCATTGTCCACAGAAAACTTGTACCCATCAACAGAGTGAAATTGGTTTAGTTATGCTCAATTTCTAAATTTTCCGACTAGAAGGGTGGGTTTGAGAAGTAATCTTATTCAACTGAGCTTCGAATATCTACCACTGCTTTTTAGGTTTCGTTTCGAATAAGGCTACTCGGTTATAGGATGGTGAATGCTAGACCTGAGCGCCGACACATGTAGCCAATTAACACTTAACATTTTGTGCACTGAGTTATAAACCCTGGTCCAACATCTTAAATAATTGATTTTTTTTTTGCTACATAGGGTGTAGCATGATTCAGCAGCCAGCCAATTCCCGTCAACCGTCGCTATTACTCAGCAATATTTAAACCAAACGATTTGATTTTTGTTTCTTGATTAGAGTAAGGTCTGTATTCACAATAATCCAGACACATCTAAACTTAAGTAAAACACAAATTTTGGATTGTATTTCAATTGTAGTTGTTTATTGCAGGTTCATTGGATATGGTTTTATAATTCGCGAAGTCAAATCATAATTATTAGGTATTTGAATACAGTTTTCGAACTTTGCACTTAACTCCATCCATTAGGATATGTATAAACTCTTGAAATACCATGGTGGTCGTCTTTGTACATATTTGTTGGAAGTGTGTGATATCTTTGATTCCTTGTTTCTTTCCAGAAGGCTTCCGCTTTTGCAGAGCCCATTATCTCTCGATTGGACTGAGTTCTGGACAATTTGGCAGATCTGCGGTTTTTGTTACAATATTCACTTGATTTGCTTCGTACCACTTCATCACACAGTTTTAGCATAACGGCATGATGTAAAATCGAGCCAGACCAAAGATTTTTCTTTGTGGTTTTTTAATAAAACAATTGAATGAATACGTCTGCTTGGTATGACAGTAGAAGATGCAATGTTTTATTAAACTAATTAAACATGCTGGCATACTACGATTACATCAGTGGTATTCGATGGTTACTTCGCCAACATCCTCCCTTAACCGAGAATCCGTCCAACTTCAATTACTCATCTCTCAGTTTCAAATTTGGGAGCCGGAATCGCCTTGATTAGAAGATCTGCGACCTGTTGTTGACTGCTAACGTGCTGCAACGTGATCGTGTTCTCCTCAATCTTCTCTCGAACAAAATGATGGCAAATATCGATATGCTTGCTTCATGGTGAGTATCCAACTTCCCTCTCAGCTAAATGGATTGCGCTCTTGTTGTCGCAGAAGATTGTGATCTTCTCCGATCGGATAACTCATGTGACTCAGATGTGAACTGCTGCATATACTGCCATGTATTCCGCTTCCGTTGTCGACAAAGCCACTGTAGATTGCCTCCGAGAATTCGGTCCACCGGACTTCATGAATACGTACCCAGTGATGGAACGCCTTATCTCGTTGTCGTTGCCCCAATCTGCATCGCTAAATCCAACGAAACGGTCATCTGCTTCCTTGCGGTAGATAAGTTTCATCTCCATAGTCCCTTCGGTACGAAAAGCACTGCAGAAATGGCTAACTACATTAACGGCGAAGCTAATGTCCGGACGCGTGCATTACGCCAAGAACTGGAGACCTCCTACCAGCTCACGGAATGGAACATTCTGCATCTGCTTCCGTTCTTCCTCGGTGCTAGGGCTCATCTGCTTCGTTAACTTCTGGTTGTGATCTGCCGGGGTTGCTACTGGATCACACTCACTCATGGTAAAGCGTTCCAGCAGTTGAATATACTGCTCCTGGTCCAAATACACGGCATCTTCTCCTCGCTCGACTCGGATTCCAATGACTTTGTTGGCCAATCCGAGATCCTTCATCAGGAACTTCGTTGCGAGCTGCTTCTTCAGAGTATTCACCCATGGCTGGTTGTTGGAAAATACCAGTAGATCGTCGACATATACCGCCACAATAAGGATCTTCTCGCCCTCGATTCTGAAGTAGACGCACGTGTCAAACTTCGATCGCGCCAGCTCAAAACGCTTGAGTTCTCCATCCAGCTTCTGGTTCCAAACTCGACTGGCTCGTTTTAGTCCGTAGAGGGCTTTCTTCAACTTGCAGGCTTTCTTCGAACTTCTACTGTTGATTAATCCTTCCGGCTGCTCCATGTTTATATCTTCCTCTTTCAGCTCACCTTGCAGGAACGCTGTTACTGCATCCATCTGGTGTATCTTGAGATCCATTCTGGCAGCTAACGACATCAGGTACCGGACCACGGGCGAGTAAGTCTCCTCGTAATCGATGCCCTTGACTTGGGAATAGCCCTTTATCACCAAGCGAGCTTTTAGCGTTTCGTGGATCCACCAGGATTCGTCTTGATCTTGTACACCCATTTGTAGCGGACTGCTTTTCTTCCCTCAGGCAAATCGGTGAGCTCCCAGGTCTCGTTCTTCAGCAACGCTTGATATTCCTCAACCATGGCTTCTTTCCAACGATCGCTTTCCTCGCTCGAAATCGCTTCCTGGAACGTCTGTGGCTCGACACTTGCATCTCAGGGAACATCGTATGACTGTGTATGTTGGGAAGTTTCATGAGGAATAATACTGAAGCCGAAATGAAAATCTCGATACTTGCCTGGGGTTACGCGCTCCCTCACACTGCGCCTTACCAACTGTTGTGGGTCCTCTGTTTGTGGAGGGAGCGCAGCAGATTGTAGATCAGGATCGACCAGCGTATCATCAGCGTCTTCTTGTTCTTCTGAATCGGATTTACTGAGCTCGTCATCTTGCGCCTGAGGATCGTTTTCCCCACCATCTGCAACCTGTTCCTCTGCTGCCTCCATTTCATTCCGCACAACCATCTCTAAAGGTGCCTCTTGTTCGACAGGATCAGCTTCTCGCAGCATCAATTGGCCTTCGCTCAAAAATATCACGTCACGGCTGACTACTACGTTGTCTATTTCGGGATTGTACACTCTGTACGCTTTGGAGTTTTCACTGTAGCCCATGAACACACATCGCTGAGACTTCGCATCCCACTTGCAGCGCTTTTCCTTGGGAACGATTACCTCACTGCCAAATACACGAAGATGCGATAGATCTGGACGCTTTCCGATGAATCTTTCCTCTGGAGTGACTGGTAATCCTTTCGTCGGTGAACGGTTGACGACGTAAGAAGCAGCCTTTTCCATGGAATCTCCTCTGTTTTGTCTCGAACGTCAAACGTTCCGAAAATGATTTGAGCACACCGTGAACAGTGGATTTAGCTAAATTCTATTTTCTTGCAAGTTCCCGTATTGACAAATCAGGATTCGCACGTGTTCTTTTCATACGTCGCGTTCTTGAACACTAAACATGGGATGTATACATCTTTTTAATCAAAGCCTCCCATCTATACCTCAGCGAAATGTTTCACTCTTAACGTTTCAATTAAAAAAAGGGACTTTTTTCGGATGGTGATTAAAAAAAGCTAAGACAGATAATTGCTTTTGATAAATTTCCCATGGAAGGTAATTATATAAGCTTACTTGCAAACAAAATCTACGCCCTTCCGAGCGGCCTTTCGGCAGTTAACAGGAACATTCGCCATGGCGGACGGAAGCATGTGTGTAGGCATGTTTTTGAGTTCTTTCTTCGTTTTATTTATCAATTCCTCCTCAGTTTTCGCGACTAAATTGTTGGAGTAGAAATTCTTCAGGTTGCCCAGAAATTCTCGATAGGACGCGAGCGGGATGGGACGTTGGACGGGTTCGCCGACTTGGGTACCACATCGATATTCTGCCGCTGCATCTCCTCCAACGATCGCTTCGAGTAGTGGGCCGACGCCAGATCCGGCCAGGACACCGCGTCTTCGCTCTTATGGTATTTCTTGACGAACGACGCAACTTCCGGCAGGCATTTCGTACTATAAATTTCCCCGTTCACGGCCAGTCCGGAGCGAAAGAAGAGCGGCTTTGACATCCCCTTCTCGCTGATTGTCAGCCACAGCAGCACTTTCTTGGGGAACTTGGTGTGTGAAATGAACTTCACCTCGGAGCTCACTTCCTTCGTGGGGGAAGTAAAATGCGAAGTGCCCTGCCAGTCGTTGCCATCCAGGGTGAGATAGGTCTCGTCGTCCATCAGAACCGCCACGTCGCGATTCGCCGGGAAAATCGAGTTGACCATCTTATTCAACCGCTGCCGCTGCATCATTGCCTGCAGCTCCGAAACCAGTGGACGCGACTTCCGCTTCCTGACATGTATGTTCATGTTTGCAGATACTTTTTCACTGTTTGGTTGGTTGAACAAGCCGACCGGCCAAGTAGCCACTTTTCCCTCGGTCTTTGAACGCGCACACTTCTGAACGGAGTTGCTTCACTGTTTTTGCCATCACGGTTAAAATTCGACTGATAGAGCTGTCAACTTTTGTTTGCTGACTCATGGGTTACTATGATTGATGCTGCATAGTTTTGTCAGTGCGAGTGAAGGTCAACCCATGAAAAATCGGCAATTTTTGTCCATTATTTTAAATGCAAACGTTACAAGCAATATTTAAGTTGCAGTGATTTGAAGGTGTTCGGATTAATATGGATACAAACTTTGTTTATGGAACTCAATAAAAACTGTATTCGAAAAAAATGAGACATTCTCATTTATTTGCAACGTTTTACCATGTGGGTAAAAATTACTTGAAATTTGTCTGAAACTAACTATTAGTATAATGTTTACGTCGGGAGAGTCTCGTCAAAATCAATCAATCGGTTACAGTACGGCGTCGGATTAAATATAGATGCGCAACTCGCACTTTGAAAATCAAATCACATAGATGGATCCTAAAATAGCTCGGAATTAATCATTCAATAGTTTTTCTCGTGACATTCAAGCAGCCTCAGATGAGCAAGCAAATGAATGGAAGCGGTAGAAAACGCAAGACAGCATATCCGGTGAACGAAGGAAGATATTGAATCTCTTCAAGCATCCAACCAACCATTCGGATCGGGATGCTACAAAGATGGCGAATGTTTTAACTTAGCGTAGCATAGTATAGCATTGACGATTGCACACTTCGTGGATGGAGCTACGATGAGAAATAATTCGTTGAAATGTCACCATGATATGGAATCAGTTATTTATACGATTCTTCACGTAATAATCTCCACAAATAAACTCCTTGATCGCTCACCTGGCTCAATTGCATTAAAAAATAGACAACTTTCGTATCGATGAAATAGAAAACTATAGAAGATATCAAAACAAAACGAATTTTCATTGATTCCTGTACACACACTTAGATTTTTTTTACAGATATCTGTAAAATTTTACCGATATCTCAACAGCTGAATCTTCGGTAATCCGATTTAACGGATTTCGGTGAAATTTTACAGATTTCTGTAAAAAAATCTAAGTGTGTACATTCATTATGTTGAAAAAAATGACTCCACTTCCTGTCGGGTGGCCTTACGGCAGAGTGCCGACACTTTGGCCATAGCCGTCGAAAAGTATGATGTTTGAATATTCTTTAACTCACTGGTCGCCTTTTTGATCAGTTTTTTTTTAGATTTTTGCCACAAAATTGTACGAATAGACGCTTCAGGTTCGCCCAGAAATTTTCAATTGGCGCAGCTGGGACCTGTAGGGGGGTTTGCGTTCTTTGGAACGACTGGGATCATAAAACAACCATCTCCACCAGCAACCGCTTTATGTAATGTGCCGATGCCATATCCGGCCAGAACACGACATCATCTTTCGGGTAGTGTTTCTTAATCTTCTATACAGTTTCCCGTTGACCGCAAGTCTCGAAGAAAGGAAGAGCGGCTTTGACATCCCCTCTCACTGATTGTCAGCCTTAAAAGGACCTTCTTCGGGAACTTCGTGTGGAAGATGTACTTCACGTCGCTGTTCATCTCTTTTCTGGGGGACGTGAAATTGCCGGTCCCCTGTCAGTCATTGCCGTCGAGCGTCAAGTACGTCTCGTCGTCCATGATCACAACCACGTTGCCCGTCGCAGGGAAGACATCCTTTACGAACACCTTCAGCGGCTGCTTTTGGGTGGCAGCTTGAGCTTTGGACAAGGCCAGTCTCAACTTCCGCCTCCTCATCACGATGTCCATGTTGGTCAAATACTTTTTGACCGTCTGGCCGATCTCCCGACCCAAGCAATTTCGCCACCTTGCCTTTCGTCTTTCACTTCAGAGCTTGCTGCACCATCCGGTCACGCAAAACCGGACGGTCGGCTTGCGCTCGTTGCTCTCTCCTTTCTCCAGGAGTGTCTGGATCTTGTATATGACCGCTCGGCTATATACGATGACGGACTTCTCCGCTCCGGGTGTGTAGCCGGTGGTAATTACAAACCATCGAACGTAGTTGTTTCACTGCCTTCGCAATGGCTGCTGTAAAAAAATTGATAGAACTGTCATTTCTTTCTGTATGTAGCCTACTTATGTTTATTAACGATTCACCCGTGGACCCACCAGGTAGCAGTTAATCGCATTCAAAATCAGTGAATAATTTTTAACGTTGGACTACGTTTCTCTTTTCTATACCGGGTGTCATTTCAAAATTTTAAAAAAAGAGAGCGTTACGCAAAAGTGACAGGTTTTTGAACGCTAATAACTCTCGTTTGACTGAACATCATGTCTACACCATGTGATTAAAAGAAACTATGAGATTTTCAAAAATAAGTCTACGTGGTTTATGCACAGGCCCCAAACGGGTAGCATATGGTTCCAATTGTATTCTCCTTTTTATTTCATTCCGTTTCATTCTATGTTAGTACAGCAATAGCCACACCCCTCAGCTGCAAAATTCTTTTGCTTTGCTGCCGGTGTCTGGTTTTATAACTGAAGTCCGTCCCCTCTTATAACATTTTCTTCGAACTGCATTCTCTCTTATTTTAGGCAATGCTATTAACACCAGTATAAGTATACGATTTGAACCAAAGTGATTTCATTGGGATATTCTAGTTCGATTGAGCGAGTTGTTTTTCGTTCTCTCGTTACGAAGATTTTGACGTAGACTACGTCTTATGGCAAGGTTAGGGTGTCAATTGAAAATCTAAAAATAAGCGACCGTCACGAAATATCGTCACAAATTAATCGCTAATAACTTAATAAATGCTCGATAGATTTTCAAGATGCTCACATCAATCGGTTGTAAATTTTCCCGCGTATTAATTCAACTATCAAACATTATCCGTTAACTATTTTAAACTATTGAAAATAACCAAAATAAGAGGTGATGTCTTATAATGTTGTTCTGCAGGCTAAATTTACTAAATGCACAGTACTTTTCTATCACAGACTTCAAATTTTAGTAATGAACGTCTCATACGTGTCAGTGCACGATATATAAGGAAGACCAGGGTTGTTACGGCAGCGCGGATTTCGCGAATTTCGCGGATTTCGCGATTTTCGCGGATTTGGCTCGGATTTGTTCATAAAATTCGTTCTGGCGCGGATTTGGCGCGGATTGGTTCAACACCATATTGATATACCAAAAGAATGAGTTAAATGAATTAACAAAATGAGTAAACTTCAGCAACTTCAAGGTTGGAAGGATCATAAATAAGGATTCCATCAAAGAAATCGTCCACTAAGTCGATGTTATTGATTTTAAATTAGACAAATCTAAAATTCACGAAGAACTAGTACTTGCAAGTGTCAAGTTGCCAACTAAAACGTTTGAATCAGAAACAGATTTGGAAGTACTTGATTTTTTATTCCAGGACGATAGTTTCTCTGAAATGAGAACATTGCTCAACATTGTAACTTGCGTATCTCATTCTAATGCAGAGGTCGAAAGAAAATTTTCACTAAGCATGTGTTACCGAAAAACCGAACTAGGCTCAGTGAACAGCAGTTCAATAATCGGAAAAATATTTTGAGTGGCATGCATTTTTTTGAGAATCATATAACCAGATTTGTTGTTTCAAAGGACTTGATTTTGAAGGCGAAATTTGCGAGGCAATCTTACGAATCCAAACAGAAAAAAAAGAAAGCTTTTGAATTAGTGGAGGCACAAAAAAGGAAAAAGCAAAGAAGGAAGCAGGCACCAGATCAAAAAGCAAGAAGAAGTTGTAGGAATGAAAAGGAAGGCTAAAGAAGATATTTTTAATTTGATGGAAAAAGAAATCAGAGCTATGACATCCAATAATCCAGAAACATCATTCCTGAAAGATCTTTCAAAACAAAAAGATAACATCCAGCAGGAGGAACAATCAGAAAGGGAAAAATTAGCTCATATGAAGGCTATTGAGAACAATTAAATGTTATGATGTATATGTTAAATAAATACGTACCTATCTTGATACACCATTGACAAAATATGGATCATTCTCTTTGACATACTTTACATATCGGTTGTGTTCGAGTGCTTTCATCACTCACTCAAACGTCCTGTGCTCCTTCAGGGGAGGACTTGGCAAGCGTGGATCACATCTTGGGTCATTGGTTGTTTTTGTCTGGACATTTTTATTAAGTTGGTTATCGGTCAATTTATTTGACTTAGCTCATCGTGACTTATGTTTTCCTCTTTACAGGTTTTATTTCACACTGAAGTTTTCAATTACATTCCTGTTTTGAACAATGCATCTAATTGGCTCAAAAACGCAGACAATCTTATTGTGGGAAACGGTTTTAGCTCCACCGAGACCCTATTCCAAGCGCTGGGTTTTTCTGAAGGAAATTAATCAAAAACCTACTTTTATTATTTGTAGCATACTGCCAAAAATGAGTGATGCATGTTATTGTTTACCCCTTGTTTGAAATAGGTTCGCCTACTGATGAAGCCGTTCCCCATCCTATATATTTGATGCTTGATAAGTTATAGAACATTCGTGTGTGGATTGGATTTGAAGGCGCGGATTTGATTTTGAGCTCGCGCGGATTTGGCGCGGATTTGATTTTGAACTCGCGCGGATTTGGCGCGGATTTATTTTCAGACTTCTCGTAACAACCCTGGAAGACACATTAAAATTTTCTTCATTCGCTCGGCAGCCACGGAGCTATGCAGAGCGGCAATGGCCAGTATTGCCCTGGCAGCTGGCGGTTGCAAGTACCCTGCAGGAGGGTACGCGGGCAAGCAACCAGAGAGAATTGTGGGTTAGTGGCTATCGCTGGTGAGTGGCTGGCTGGACAGCTATTTTTAATGCAGTCGTGTGCTATGCCCAGCTCGTGGCTAATTTGGATGGAAACATGTATGAACCAGTTGGTAGCCATATCACGATATGATATATGTTTAGATATATATGTAGATGATATAGAAATATATGTAGATAATAACGATGTATATGTAGATGATATAGATAAACATTTAGATGATATTGGTGTATATGGTGATGATATTGATATATTTGAAGATGATGTCGGTATTTATGTAGATAATATAGATATGACGCAACATTGAGTGTTAAGAATCCGCAATCAAAATGTCTTTACAGGCAGAACTGTATTTTTCGGAGTAGAACCAACTGTGTTTAGCACCACGGTTCCCAAATTTCGACAGAATTCCAATAACTATTAAATGATGTATTTCACACAAAAATCAGTGGGGTTGTGTACCATAGAAGGTGCACTGCCGACCAACAAATTGGTCAGGTAGCTGATTACGCCGCAGGCTGTTGCTAGCAAGCCGTTGGCTACCCAAGTAATACCAGAAACATCTTCTTTGACAAGAATATAAGAAGTTTGTTGCTAAAAAAGTCGTGAGGATGAAAAACCTAACATGTCTGGTCTTGAAAAAGTTTTGAACATGTTTTTCCACACATATTCAGCTCAAACGTGGTACCAGAACAGCGAACACATTTTTGTTCTATTTTTGTTCGATCAACTTAAATTTTACTTCTTGAAAACATCGGTGACTGTTTGTCATCTTACCACTACGAACTATCTTTACTCACTTTCGAGTATCCATACTTTTGACTGATTTGAGTCAAACGTACTTCATTTTGGATTGTTTGGAAATATGTTGATAGGTTGCATTCAAGATGAATTTTAAACATGTTTTTAACATCCTCATGCAATAGTGAAATTATTCAGAATTGATTGTGAATCAAATACAGTGACGGCTGAAAATATGTTTATTTGAAATACTGGAATAAAAAAAAAAACACTACCTAAATGTAAAATTGTGATGCCACTCACTGATTCAAATAGAAGCTAAATTGGTCATAGGGGTTTATTCAAATGTAACATAAAGCAACAGTTTGGTAAATTGTTTAGTTTTTTGTTATAAATGTTTACACTGTAGACTTCGAAAATCATAATGTTGGTTTTTGTGAATTCCATAAAGAAATCTCACTAAAATTCAATAATTTATTCGCGGTACCTTCTACGTTTTTTAATCCAATCGACGGCGCATGCAATTAGGGAAGGTAAAACGGAAAGTTGCACTGCTAACCTTGAGCCGCATATACAATTTTGATACAACTTCCATGCGTAAAGCACTTTTAATTTCCTATTTATAAAAGTTATAAACAATCATCTTTAACGCGTAAAATACCATTAGCACGATATCGTTTCGCCATTAAAAAATCTTGTTTATATATTTTTTACTTTGTTCATACCGTGCTTGCTTTGACAAAACATATCATTATGTTATAAGCATGCTGTTGGAAGCATCCATAGAACATAATATTTGTCTTATGGATGTTCTATAAAACATCTGGTATTACCTAAAAGATGTTCAAAAATGGCACATTTATTGCGTTTTTTCGGTTATATGCGTGTATGAAGCTATGTTATTGACGTTAGAAAAAAAACATGAGCTTGGTCTAAAACGTGTATTATTAACATGAATATGACAAGTGGTGTTACTTGGGTAGCCATCCGTTGTTAGGCAGCTATTAATTATGCAGTGGTCGGCAAAGCAGTCGGTTGTCAGTGATTGATTTGTAGCCGGTGGGTTCAACCACGAGGAACAAAATAAGGTGTGTATGTGTGTGTGTTGCGGGAGGGGGGGTGGTTGTTGATTTGGTTGGTTGCCATCTTTTGGCGAGGCGCTACGTGCAACGGCTGAAATAATCTGCTTCTTCAAAAGACCGAGTAGGTTTGAATTTGTTCTGCGAACCATTTGAAATCCGTTCTTTTCAGGACAACAAATTTAATTTTGAGAGAGTTTGTTTGATTTGAATTTATCTAACATTACTTTACAAGTTCTTACTAATTGGCAATCACTGGTGGCTAAAATAATTTAATTTCAGTTTCTCTTCGCTGCAAACTTTGAGAGCATTGTGTAAAATTTACAAATGGCTGCCGTCACAAAAAATTAAAACAACGGACGCTAATAATTCGATCATTTCTTGATTAATTTATTTTTGAGAGTTTCGCTATTAACAACTAGAGGTTTTTACGATTGCCATTTTATTTACTCAAGTATTTAAAATTTTAAAAATCAAACATGAAAATAATTCGCGTACATATGCATCAATCGGTATTCTAAAATTTTAAAGAATGTTGCGTTCCCGCAAATATCAAGAAATTTTCTATCACGGACAACGTTTTGTTTCTCGAACATGATATTCCGAAGTAACATTTGCTGCACATTCCAATCAGTACTGTTATGAATAGTTATTCTGTCGTGTTAACAATGCGCGTTGGATAGATTTTTACTTCTAGGAAAAAATAAGTTTTGAGAAACTGTGAAAGTGAGAATAAGTACGATGCCTAATCGTTTTGATGCCTACCGTATGCGCAAATTTCGGTAGCGCGTTAAGATCGAACATACGGAAAATCCTCCGAAACGACAATGTACCGATGTCGAGTGAGCTTGTGGTTATCGGGCGAAACTGAAAGCAGCCAGAAGTAATGCGTTACCAACTACTGGTTGGGACGCTGGAGTAGAACCTTCAACTCGAGGCTGTATCATCATTTAAAGCTTTCTAAAGATTGTGCAACAGAATTTTCTAACAAACAGCTGATCTAACGATCTATTAGGACCACACCCACACTATTTTATTCAGGCGGTAAGGGTAGGGGTCAAATGAAAATATGAAAATGAAACATAAACATGTCGCGATACATTTTCGAGATTATTGCTTCAATCAGTTGGAAGTTTTCACGACTGTCAACTTACAAAAATATCATTAATTTAATAAGGATAATGGTCCCCAGTCGGTCGATCATATCAACACCATCACTACAGGCAGCACAATCGTTGCCCTTTCATCATACCAACATTCAATCCAAACATCCATTTCCACGGCTGCTAAATAATTTCTACGAAGCGAATCCTAGAATGTTCTACATACTTACTCACTTTCTTATGCTAACCCAACGTCCCATTAGAACAGCACCTGCATTGCAATGTTCCGCTACGAAACTAAAGAAACTAATCAAACGGTTTAACGTTGTCTACGTCAACCGGTCGTGAGTTAAACACAACCCCACTGATTTTTTTCTCGGTTTTTGTTTATCTCATCCGTTTTCTCGCGATTGCGCGTCTGGCTCCCAAATTATCGCCTGCGCTTGCATAAAAAAACCAGAAAGAAGCGCTGCAAAGTGTTCCAAGTTTCCCCGCTCGTAAAAATCGATAATCCGCGCGGGCGACATCCGCTTCCGCAAGCCTTACCGGAGCCGGGCACCTCCCAGTGCAAAACGATGTTTGTGACAACTAGATTACTAGAATCATCCCAAGTATCTTGCCGTCGGCCAATCACAGCGACGAGGAGTTTAATAAACTACTATCCGGATTGAATACAGCACATTATGGTGTCCAGCGGGCCAAATAAACCGAAAGTATAAATCAATTTCTTAGGCGTATCATAACCATCGTCCTTTTCAGGACGACCAATTAAATTTTACAATGATAGAGTTTGTGTTTCACTGAAATGTTCGTGATTTATCCTGAACTACCTTTGCATATTATCAAAAATAGTACATTTTGGATTGTTTGAGGCATTCAGTCGAGAGTGTTAAATTCGACAGAGATTTTTCATTAAAACCGAACTGGATTTTTTTTTCACTAAACTGAACTGAAAAAGCAATAGCTCGGTTTGTAGAAAATTTCATAAGAAGGGTCGGGTCAAGCAAAATAATAAAAACATTTTGATATTAACCAACCATATGCGTTATGATATGTATAAATAAGATGATTTTAATGCAAACGGTGGAATATCCATTATTTGCTGGTAATTGGAGGGCACTGCATTGGATAGATTTCGCTTGTGGACTGCAATCGCAGTATCAAGGATTAACCATGGTGGTTTGAGAAAATTATTTTTGCCACTTGCACTGTACACTATTTTTCTCCTATTGTGTTTAGGTATCAATTTTCTAAAACACTGAACATACACTAGAACAGTTTCCACCTTCTCACTAACCTCTCGCCCATTAGCCCTTCTTGACTACCACAACTAAATTTATGCTATGCTTTCAAGGCTCACGCTGTACTAATTTATCGTAGCTTTTCATCACACTTTGTCATTTATTTTTTCCTAGGCTCAATGATGTGCTCAGCACCACGCTTTATTTTCGATAACACCGAAATCACAACCGTCTGGAGAAGTGACCGTATAAAAATTGAATTATTTATAACAAGTTAAAACACCAAACTTTTCTCCTTCTCCGAACCTAAAGAGTACCCCGGAATTTCTCAGTAACTTCAAGTTTTCAGTAAAAATACAAGTATTTGAAATTTTTATTAGTTATGCTGTAAACATAAGAGTAGCACATGGTCAGGTCAGGTAGTGTTCTTCATAAGATTCAACAAAGACTTCTTAGCGACAAGTTTTGACAATTTTCTGCTGCCGAGTCATGTTTCCTAAGATGTACCTTCGTCAATGCCTTAAATTACATCGGTCGAATTTGCGGGCAATTAGGATGTTTCATATCCTTTGGAACGAATGAAACATTCTTGGTGGTATACTATTCTATCGTTGATTCAGCGTAATGGCAAGACGCAAGATCTGACTAGAAGACAACAATATCCTTGTGGCTTCGAATCATTGGTAGAAGTCGTTGATGTATATTTCTCTGTGCATCGAAGCAGTTGTGATGCAGGTTTTGCGAAATATTTACAGAGCCACAAATAGCTTGTCAGACCAGAGCTTTCTTACAAAACTTTTCAACTTGAATGGATGTCTCAGATTGGTTCAATACTTCCACTACACGCACCGTTAAATATCGTGGCCGGTAAGGATTTATAGTCGAATTTCACGTAGCACGAAAAAGTCGTGCTAAGGAGCTCTACACCAATTTTTTGCAAACATTTTCTTGTATCATAATGGACGACGAAACATGCGTACTCGAAGACTTTAACAACTTCCGGGTCTGACTTTTTACACCGCAATGCAAAAGAACGCCGTTGCCGAGCATTTCAGGACAAAGAAGGTGTCCAAATACTCAAAAAAGTATTCGATTTGGCAGACCATATGTCGATGTGGTCGAAATCTAAAAGTTTCGTCTCTACCGGCACTATCAATAAGGATGTGTACGAGAAAGAATATCTGCCAAAGCGGTTACTACCGTATATCAGAAGCCACGACTTTCCAGCTCTGTTTTGGCCTGATTTGGCCACTTGTCACTATGCGAAATCTGTCCTGGAATGGTACAAGGTATAAGAGATCAAATACGTGCCAAAAACAGCCAATCCACCAAACTGTCCAGAACTTCACCCAAGAGAGAAGTACTGGGCTCTAGTTAAGCGGAAACTCTTCGAAACTAAGAAGAAAGCAAATGGTTCCGATGATTTCAAGAGTAGATGGAGAATCGTCAATCTTTAAAACAACGGGCTCGGGGCTGTGCTGGACGTGCGTACTACGTATGGCCATAGTCTTGGAGGTGGCAAAATCTATAAGTCTAAGGCCGTTCTCGTTCATCGTTCATGGGCACTGAACTTACCAATATTCCTCCTCATAGTCTACTCGTGCGTTTAAGTCCCCGACGACGATTTTTATGTCGTGGTTAGGGCAATGATCGTATTCACGCTCCAGCTGCCCCTAACCTGGAGAATACACCATGTCCAACATATTCTCATACACTTTTTCCTTGCATTGGTGTCGTGCAACTACACAACATGCTTCACGTATGTGTTGGTGTAGTTTTGCACTATGTTTATACAAACGCTTTTAGGTTATGTCCGATTGTTTTCATTCGGTGTTTATCTTTTACCAGCTATGAAAGAGTTTCGTGCTGTGGTGATAAAAAAGTTTTTGAAAGGTGAGCGCCCGGGCGCTATTTTCAGAAATTTGAAAAAAAACGGGCGTATCTGAGGACTCCTTACGGACCCTGATGGCGGGTGTACCACAGAAAGTTCGAGAACTCTACAGAAAAGACGATTAACATATTAATCAACTGATTCTAATGTACAATTGACTTCATTATTGTGAAATAAATAATCGGTTTTGTTGAATTATGTTTAAATTTTTTTGCTGCCATTATTATGTTTCCGAAATTTAACGTGGACAGGCTTTACTTTAAAAATGAACAACATAGTCAAACATACAACTCTCTGCTTCATCGATCCATTGCAAAGTGTCTAGCATAAAAGTCGAGGAAGTGAATTTGTTATTTCTTAAAATCAAACGCTCTATTTTATTCTGCAAACTCTGGAGCCTCAATATTTGTGTTTGATTGGCCAAAAATAAAATAGAAGGACCAAAGTCCAAATGAGGAGAGATGATAGATTTGTATAGCTGTATCTTACTGCAAGTAGTTAAATCGTTTAAAAAAAATAAAACCGTTAGTTATGAAATCGGCTAAGCAATAGGGTTAATTGACGGAAATTGGTTCACTGCTTGACCCTAATTAGACAAAAATCATCTTTAGGGGCTCTGAGACATACACACATATACAACAAACAACTTCTCCTCGTTCAATTTCAAGCTTAGGTTAAACAAACATAACGAAATTGTGTGCAATCTTTCATACAACAGATTTGGAGATATCTCGGTTAAATTTACATAAAATATCGCTTGAATGTATGAGAAATCTAGCTTTCAAATACGTGCATAAGATATTGCAGAAAATTACAAGATTTTTTCAAACTGTGTCCAAGCTTATATTATAATATGAAGCCGACACAGAGCAGAGACGAAATTAATTTCAGCCTTGAAATAATTCAGATTAGCAGACTTGTTTTGCCTTAGGGTCGAAAGTAGATTCCGAAGATATAGAATTAGTTGTAGAATGTATAATATCACAGATAAAAAGAAACATTGCATTTTATGCGTTATATAATGCACATAAAGGGAATGCTTGATTTGGCAAAAAACAATGGGATCTTTCATGTAAATGTAAGCCAGATAACGCCTGAATCTAGCCTGTTGTATGATATATTGCAAACATTGTTGTATGGCGCATAAAAGATTGCAAACAATTTCGTTGTTTACGCTTCCTTTGGCTTGGAATTAAACGGGAGGAAATTTTACGCGCTCGTTAAAATTAATTATTTTTTTCTGTGTTTTTTTTTTAAATTTTGTGCGATTTTAATTCACTATTGTACAGCCAACTGATGGTGCATACACCTATGCATTGACAATCATTGTTCCCCTATTGTTTACAGTCGACCGTTGACAGCGATACCAGTTGTCTTGTAGAAGCCATGAAGTAAGCACACTGTTTTAAAAAAAAACATGTAATTTTCTGGGTTTCTAATGCACATAAAAGGAACGCTAGATTTGTCAGAAATTAATGGGATATTCCATGTAGATTTAAGCCAGATAACGCCTGAATCTAGTCTTTTGTATGAAAGATTGTCAATATTGTTGTATGGCGCATGAAAGATTGCAAACAATTTCGTTGTCTACGCTTCCTTTGGCTTAAAATTAAACGAGGGGAAATTTTACGCGCCTGTTAAAATTCATTATTTTTTTCTGTGTGTGTTAATGCAAAATAATCATGTTAATTCAATTCATGTGTTTTATGAGTTAAACGCAGTTGTATTGAAGCCTGTATGGTTAAGTCCATAGGTGAAAAATGTGGATACTCCAAACGCAAAGAAGTAGCTAAGCGTCTGGACGATTGCATTTCAGGATGCGGCTGATATGTGATAACTTTGCACGATTAAAAAACTGACTTGATATTAGTGAAAGAGGTTGATGTCTACTTTCATAGGGTATTGCGATCAAAACTTGATTGACTTAAACTAGACACATATATTTGCATAATCATTTTTTAAATCCTGAAAAGCCTTCATTCTGTAGGTGTGTGCTTACAGAAAGATACCTCCATTTTGATTTACATTCGCTTTAAGTTATCAAAATGACGTCCACAGCAAGAAGAGCAAAGAATCAAACTTTTGCTTGCGTTTTGAAAAATCCGAGCTACTCACACGTTTAGTTACACAGAAAGAAAAAAACTGAATTCTGTTACTCATTGTGATGTTAATATTGATGCGGGTAAAATTTTATTTCTTTCCAAATGCTACCCAAGCTTGTAAGAAATAATTTTACGAAAAATTGGTTTTGCTTTCAACATTTTAGACAACGTTTGAACTATCTCAGCACATAACACGCGGTATAATGTAAACTTTAATGTTATGTGACGCTCCATTAATGTGCATGATATTGAACAGAAATGTACAGTATTTTTTCGAACTCTGGCGAAAAAATTGTAAATCAATAAAAAAACACTATATAAAACTACTCTAAAAATAATCATTAAAAAAGCTAGTTGTCATTTAAGACTTGAACACACCTAAAACGATGCCATCATCCATAGTAATTTTTTTATTATTTAATTTTGCAGGTATTTGTTTTTGTGATCGGATCTAGTAATCAATAATTTGAATGACATTTTCTAAGTTTTATTCGGGTACGTCTTGCGAAACAATTTATAATGTATAAAAAACAACAACAATGTTTAGTTACTCAGCACATAAGTAAGTGAAGTGTGTCTGTATTTCATTCAGGCAGTAACCATAAGCGTTTAAAAACTCTGAAGACTGAATGAACTGAATCATATTGGTGCACAGGTCTTTCTCTTTATGGGATGTAGTGGTTTAAACACTTTATGCTTGGTTTTCACTCCAGAGTCAGAGTCAACAATTCCTTGTGCAGGATTGGATAACACTTTTGTTCCGAATCCATTTGTGCACTATGTTGTTGTGGCGTAATATTCTGTTGGCTCTTCCTAAAGCTTTGCATCTGCTCTATCTTCGGTCTGCCGCCTTTTATGGTGGTTGACTGCTTCAAAGCCCTCTCAATTGGAACTAATCACCTAGACAAATCGTCTGAGATTACAAGTCAGTCAGCTGTATGCATGTGATTTTCAATGCAAGGCAGAATCGAATCATTATACAATTACTTAATTGTGTAGACTGTTGAAGAATTATGTAGGGTTTCCAAATTTGCTTAAACTCAGTTCATACAATGATTTTCGTGTAAACGTCCTTTGGAACACTGTATCCAGTTGTGTTCGATTTGTCACTGTGGCAATTTTATTATTTTTGTCACTAGATTCACATTCTTTTCAAACCATCGAAAACGTTACACCCAATGAAAAACCCATCACATTGATAGGCGAAGAATGTTCCCATTTCCAACCGACGACAATGCTTACCCAAACACTTTTCCCAGCTTTTCATTGGCATCCAAGTCCGGACGAAATAAAATAAGAAAAACGAGGAAATCTGCCTTCACATTCGTTGATATCACCCGTTTGCTATATTTGCATTCAGGACCAACCAAGGCTTGACAGTAGAATCTTTAATATACATATTTTACATATAAATGTGAATCCGGACCCATCCAAACGGAAGAAAATCAACCATGAATGGTGAAACATTCACCACAAGCATATGAGCATTTTTCGTAGCTTCAGTTTTATTACCACCTTTATGTAGTTGCTGCCCGTTTTATTCGTGAATTCCAATTTTTTTTCCGAAATGTATTTCGATTGCAGTGTAAGACCACGTGGAGGAACAATGTGGCCGGAAAAGCAGAGCCATACTTCATACGATCCGATCTGAAGATGCATAAAGTATGTCATTTGTAAGGTGGAAATTCAATCAAAATCGAATTACGTGCAATATTTGCTGCAAGCATTGGAGCATGAAGCAAGCTTCCAATTGAATTGTTACTGCTGGTTATGAATCGCAAATACCTGCATATTATAATCACAGAGCATATTGATTGTATGGAATGTTCTCATCCTTACGTACGAAATTAATTGCTGTATTCGGTTTTTAAATTCTGAAGACAAGGTCGCCTTAATGTTTATTCTTTGTTAAATTTTTGCGCCATCTTCATTTCATTTTTGCGTTCAGGAACCCTTCATTCTAAAACTTAAATTGATTATTCTCGGTTTTGCAACTAAAATTTCCAAGGCTTAACAAATTTCCTGCGGTGATCATTCAATAATTTCAAAAACATATTTAGGAACGCTTCCATTCCCACGGTAGCACAGATATTTATATATGTTTATATGTTTATATATTTATATATTTATTCATTCAGTCAACAGGTAAAATATTTGCCCCAATGACCGGCATCCTATAACTAAAATCACAAAATTTCATCATTTAACTGGCTAACAAAAAACACCTCTGAAACTGCACTTATTTGTTTCTCTATGTACATTAAATTCAAATACAAAGTAACAACTATTAAGAAAACGACACATACTGCGCACTGGCTCATGAAGACCATAGTTGGTCCTTGCCTCGGGAAAGCTCAGGAACGAATGTATGCGTAGATTACGGCGGCGTATGTTGATGTCCAACATGCTGAGCAGTGTAGAAAATCAATGTTCCGTTGAGGATGGCAAATTGGAATAAAAGTAAAGTAAATAAAGTTAATTAGGTAGGGTATGGGGGTTTAGTTGGGTTTTAAAAAAAGAAATAAGTTAAGTAGAACAGTGTTTGTTTTGTGGTGTTTGGTTTTTTTTTTGCTTTTTGTGGGTTTGGGGGGGCGGGGGGGGGGGGGGGGGGGGGGAGGTGGGTTTTTTGACTTTGTGGGTGGGGGGGGGGGGGTGGGGTTGGATCCCAAGCAACACATGAAACATCTTCAACCAAATCTGCTTTTTCATGGGTTGCAAACAAGGCTCATCACAGTCGCCGAGCACATAAACCGTTCCACCAGAGTTTACTTCATGTCGCATACATTACTTCAACTTACCTCAATGTTGCATTTGACAGGAACATAAACTTTGGAACATGTGTTAAACTAAGGCGGAGTCAATTTGTTGCTCAAATAGAACACCCATATCAATTGCATCTTTTTGTTGTCTGGAATTATAATGCAACTAAGTTATGAAGATGCAACATTGTTTCAATACAGTTTTAAAAGCCAATACGCATTGAAAAAACTATATTGTAACATGCTAGCACACGTTGTTGCTGTAATGGTGTATGTATTTTTTCTTGCAGCTATCTTGCAACTTGAGTATGCATGACAATGTTGATTTCTAAATAGTTTGTTTTTCATACATGAATGAAGCTTGTGTCAAAGTAAAATAAAGCCCGTGTGCTTCAAAAGAGTTTCAATGTAGGGAAGCTATTCTTCTAGTAACGTGTTTTTAATTTAAATCCTATTTTAAATTTTACGCCACAAAATTTACTATCCTGGCCCAACACATCAAGGCGCCATTAAAGCAATTTGGACATGACTATAGGCAGAGGATATTTTGGACCATTAGAGTAAAGAATGTTTTTTGTTTTTTGTTTACACCAAATTGATATTAATATTCATAAAATGCGTTTATGCAGCCATGGTTTCGTAACTAACAGTTTAATTTCAATAATTTTGTTTTGATTTCATTTATATGTTTCATGTTTTATTTTTAACTGTCCAAAATGCCTGCTTTTTATGTAGCAACGTTTGAACTTTCGCCTTCAATTTTATTCATTTTAATTTATCGGAATCATAAAATTATGAAGACAAGAATAATGCCTGGAATGGCCTCCTCCTGATGCAATAACAAAAGACGCTTCGCATTTTGTGAAATATATACTTTTATTGGATTTACGGTTTATAAATTGCGTAATTTTAACTATTTTTTATTATTTTTCCCCAGCATACAGCAGTATAGCAAATCTTTTATTAAACGTGATTATACAACACTAACACCACGCTTGATCATTTCGAAACAACAATATAAATTATTTCTACAAACTAGCATAAATTTGATTCAAGCAAGCAAATCAAAGTTCTCTATTTAATGTCGCACGCTTTGGGCTAGTTCAATCCCTTAAATGCGATCTTGCCCCAATTTATTGACATTTTATTTTTGGCCGGTGCATTTGATCCTGGTTGATGGCATCGGCTATTTTCTGCTCTATCATAAACAATGATCATCATGGGTACATTCACGTTCCACTAGAATATAATATGAATACGTTTATTCTGTATTAGGGAGTATCCAATGTGTAGAGCAGCAGCATTTTGATGAACTTTTTGCAGCGAAGATCAACACAAGCAAAATAATCAACTCCAAGCGTTGACAACGGTAGACCGTCGTAACACAACTTGCAAGTCAGTGTCGTGATTTTGATACTTATTTTTAACATTAATGAAACACTAAACGCATCAGTTATACATATACAAGTTAATATGTTGATGACAGCATTCGATCACGTCACACATTAATGAGAATAAATATTGTTACTGTACGCATATTTGCAACATAACATATACTTGTTTTCCACTTTAAAAAGAAATGCGAAGTTTTTTTTATCATTAAAACGTTCAATTTAACATCATTGCAACAGTATTGTAATATTACTTTTACCCGAATTAATCTTACACTGCCGATCAAAATTATGTTAACATTGATGAACAAGACAACTTATTTTTCATAAATTTCTAAGTATGTTGGATCATATGTATATGAGTGAAGTAAATCTTTATCAAGGAGATTTTAGGCCAAAGGCTTGTTCATTTTCAAAACTTATATCAGCAAATTCTAAATGCGATATTCCAAATAAGCCTTTTTTTAATTTTTAATATTTGGAATATTATTTAAACAAATTTATGTAACTACTTGGGCTATCCCTTAGCTCAGTCGGTAAAGGCGCAGCTAAGCAGCAACACCATCCTGGAGGTTGTGGGGCTCTATTCCCGATCTGGTCTAGTAATTTATCGTAAGTAAACATTTCTTGGCACCCTGGGCATAGAGTATGATTGTACTTGCCGCACTAATGCGAAAATGGTCCCACAATAAATGTGGAAGTGCATTTAGCACTAAGTTGAGAACAAGTAATAAGCTAATTGTGAATACAATATGCTGGAAATGCTAAGGAAGGAGAAGAAATATAAATATTTCTAAATATAGTAAATATTTTTTTTAATCATTTAACTGCGTTTGGCCTAATCGCCAATCATTGAACCCATCGAACCAAAGAGGCTGTACTCATCTTCAATTTCAACGTTATCAATTTAAGTAACTTAACATTTGATATTATACCTCAGGTCAAGAGCTACAATATGATATCTTAGAGCTTAAAATTGATGAATGTTTACCATCTTACTGAATCCCGTTTTTTCTTTGCTTTGACAAGCCAATGTGCGGCCACTTTCAATGAGTCTTTGGCCAAATGAAATCACTGGGCAAAGTTTGCCAATAAGATAAGGTGTTGAACTTTTAACAGAATGGCAACAATTTAATACTGTAATAAATCAATATAAGATGCGCCTAGGAAGATGGGACGAATTGCTAGTTGTGCTTAATGCGATTAGATATCCTTAAACAAAAAAAAAATATTCTGATGATTGATCGGAACATATGAGTGGATATTCAGAATACTCTCTTTATTATTTTTTTTTATTTGGCCTCAATAAGGTTCGATACAATTTTCTTAATAATTGTACACGCCTTTACTTCTCTCTGGTTAAATTTGTAAACAAATTTACAATGTGGATATATATATATATATATATATATATATATATATATATATATATATAATATATATATATATATATATATATATATATATATATATATATATATATATATATATATATATATATATATATATATATATATATATATATATATATATATATATATATATATATATATATATATATATATATATATATATATATATATATATATATATATATATATATATATATATATATATATATATATATATATATATATATATATATATATATATATATATATATATATATATATATATATATATATATATATATATATATATATATATATATATATATATATATATATATATATATATACATTCCTTCCTTAAATCAATATCAGCAAACGTGAGAGTTATACGGATCTGAAATGAAGTTTGAATGACATAATCTAATGATAATTACAAAGATAAATCTTTTTTTTCCGAAATTTATAGCTTTTTCTTAAGAAGTTTCATCAATGTTTGTTTCATGTAATTCATATTATTTTTTTAACTAGTTGAAATGAATTGAGCAGTGAGAGCACAGTTACTCAATATGTTATAATTTGTCTTCATATTTTCTCCAAATTTTTGTTATTTATATAACGAACATAATATTCTTCTAGGGTTGGTTGTCATTGATTTATTTAACACTCAGTTGATAAGTATTTTAGTATTGGCTAGTTAAACAGGATAGAAATGCGCTTGATCTCAAGAATTTATTATGCAATACATAGTATAACGTCATATGTAAGATTTTTTGTACACGATAATTACATGTTGTTACACACACGTGGTATTTATTAGAAAATAAGACCCAGTAAAATAGTAAACCACTTTTTCCAACTTAGCTGGGATACGTTTATAAAAGAATAATTGATCATATAAAATATAAAATGCTCATACAAAATTGACGCATGATACAAACACAATTGTAGAAATTCTCATAGAACACTCTTTTGTTAAGCGATTTAAATGGTAGGATACCTTTGCCATATTTGAAAAAAATAATCTACTTTTAACGACTTTGCACATATTTTTGAAGACCATATTTTTAAATATTATTGAATATCTAGCCCGTGCAATAGAACACCAATTATAGAAAATGCCTGCTTTTTATCGAGAAAGTAAGTAAAAAAAAAATGGAAAATCGAACTCTTTAACTCTGTGGTATGCGGATTGTCAGAATAGGCCTCTAATAATGTTTGCTATCTGACGATACATTTATTATAATTATGTCGTCTACCTCTGCGTGGCTAAAAACAAAACAATGTCAATCCTACGGACCTAACTTCTAATCACGATCTCGATGAGTCGCTGTGAAACTTTATCGAGACTAATTAATCAAGAGGTCAGCAATAAACTTGTTGCTTTAAGAAATAATTTTGAAGTAACAAGAAACAACATTAAAAAATACTTTAGCTCATGAACAAATAAACAGAAGTTCTCCATGTTTTAACTTGCCAAACAAAATCGGTGCCAAAGTGAATCAATGTGTTCATAATTCTTTCAGCGAGTAGTGTAGTTGGTTTGTGCGTAGTCGCCATATGCTATTTATCATGAAATATTGAATTGTATGGGATTTTTTCACACATAATACCTTATTAACTAAGGTTTTGACTAGCAATAGCTTACTGAGTTTATTCATTTCTTAAGTGTATCAGAAATCTACTTTCACGAATCATTTTTTATTGCCGCAAAAAAAAATTTCCCTCAATTTTTAAAGTAATGCTTTGTTTTCGAAGATTTACTGAAGCGCGTTATTTTTTAAGAAGTACAACACAACACTTCACCGAAAATCTTAAAGGGTTTTCGAAATTCACTCATTGTAACACGATTTCAGAGGCATCTACTTTTTATATTTTTCATGCTATGGAAACCATTTTCATAAGTATCGAGGAGTTGAAATCAATGTTCATGCTAAAAATTAAATTCCCGCAGTCGTTTTAGAAAAAGACAAAACATGCTTGTAACAGATATGCATCGATGCTTTGTCATTCACATGGTCAAGGGAACAGACAAGTAACGCTGAAAAAACTTTGAGGCATCATGTCCACCATGTTATCTGGATATTTTTTGCAACGCAATGTGAACATTTCAAAGTTGCGTGAAATTTTATCGCAACTCATTAAGAACATTGAAATGTTGCAAATAGGCTCCACCTCTTACGCTATTTTCGTTGCTATTGAGTATGATTTTGAGGTTCATTACCAAGAAAAAACAACCCTTATTTGTTTCAATGGAGATTTTGGTGCTCTATTGGAACAAGTGGTGCTACTTGGGTCGTATCGACATTGATTTGTTCTTCCGAATTAGAGCTACAACTTTCTGATCCAGTTTAGGGTTGAAAGAACCGAGTTTTCTGCATTTTCCTGGCAGTTCATCCAAAGAACAGTATTCTCCAAACTTGGTTATGATGAATTTTACACTCGCGTGATGAATTCCAAAGCGCTTCGCCAATTGTCGCATAGTTACACCCTTTTCACGTAGCCATGTGTCCAAAACCTTAATTTCCCGTCTTTTTTAATGCGCGACATTTTGAAAACAAATAATTTAAACCGTGCAAACAAGTAAAAAAACGAAAGATGACAGTCAACGCACAGCGTGCTATGATGAGCACATTAAATCATCACAAATACACGCGTACAACGCAAATGTTCGTGAATAGCTTATTTATTTTTTGGGGACCAGACAACAGAACAATATTCCAGGGTGGGGCGGACGATTGCGCAGTAAAGCGACTTCAGGCATCCTGGGTCCTCCCTTAGCTCAGTCGGTAAAGGCTAATGTCGTTTTCGGTTTTAAACCTGGGTCAGGTCTGACTCTGACTCGCAATTACCAAACGAAAACGGATCCAGAGTCGAGTCAGTATGATGGTATTAGTGCAAACATAAACATAAACAATGATAAACATTTTATTTTGACAGTTCATATTTGTGTGTATTGGTGAATCCAGGCGAAAAAAGTTGAGAGCGAACCTCATCGATGTTGGGTCGGATCCAGAGCGGATTCAGATCCGACCCGATTGAATAAAAAAAAACGTTTTGACAGCTGTTAGGGCGGACCTAGGGCGAACCCAGTTCCGCACTGGCAATAATCGAAAACGACATAAGTTGAGGCACTCCGGACAAAGCTGGAAATGGGTGACGAAGCGTGATCATCGATTCTGACGGACATATTACGATCGGTTAGGTAGGATCGCAGTCAGATAAGCAAGCTGTTACTCATGCCTAATTTATCAAACTTGGCTACTGCTATCTCGTGGATCATTTTATCGAACCGTACCGGAGAGATTCATGTAAATAGCATCTACTTGATGATCGTTTTCAAGTTGCTGGACCAAGAAAGAGGTGAAGCACGTCAAATAAGTAGTTGTCGAACATTGAGGATTAAATCCATGCTGATCCGACGAAATATAGTGCGTGTAGCTCTACACCAAATTTCGAAGAATAATCACCTCAAACAACTTGAATACACAGCCCTTAATGCAGCTGTACACCGGTAATTCGAGACCATTTTCTTGCAGCCCTTCTTAACACTGGAAAAACATAGGACTGTTTCTAGCAGTTCGACAATACGCCGGTAGACAAAGAAAGATTGAACACCTTTACTAACGGAGACCCAAGCATATCCACACACCGTTTTAGTACAAGCACTGGAATGCCGTCCGGACCACATCCCGTTGAAGACTTCAATTATTTGCCAGCTGCAATCATCATGTCATTGGTGATGGCAAAATGCCTTCCGGAGGCAGGAAGACGCAGCACATTACTGGTGACGAGCGCGATGTCCTGCGGGTCGAGCTGCTTGTCGAAGGAAACGTTGCTGAATTGGAAACGGAACATAGAGTGAACAGCTAGCAGAACGTCACCCCGATATTCTTGTTGCTATTAGAAGGTGACCGATCTTGTCAATAAACGGTGTATGAATCGTCAAAGAGTGGATTCGACGTAGTATTCCCGTTAAGCCAGGTCTCGGTGAGAGCGTAAACGTTGCTATGACATCGCGAAGGGCCAATTGATACTCGACAAGAGAACTGTTGGTCCCACCAACGTTTTGGTAGTACATCAGGACATTCGAAGTAGTAGCTGCAGGTTGTTTTCCTCGGAGCGCAGTCATGGGAATTGCAGTTCCGAGCTCGGACGGCGTAACGGTTCATCTCGTTGTCTTAGATGGATGTGCGCCCGATTGATCAGCCGTGGAGCGAAGCTGATGGTTGTGGCTGGAATGAATGGTTCTGATCAGACTCTCGTCGGATAGAGGTTGCTGGAAGTCCTTCTCACCGCTTTCGAATACAGGGCCAGGACGACTATGTCGAACAACGGCAGTGTGTGGCAGAACTGGATCAAACGGCTTGAGGGCTTCCAAGAGGCTTCCTACAGCCTGGTGTCCAAAGCGGCTGCCAGTTTTATGTGGGTGTTTCGTAGCGATTGGTTAAATCTGCATCAGTACTGTCCTCTCGTTTGCCGAGCTGCGAATTCGCGAGGACATCAGGTATATATTGACTGCGGGGACATTTGAATAACATCACAAAATTCAGGATTTTGATTTTCATGGACAACAGGGTACTTGCCTGAGCAAGCAGGGTGGATTACCCCCTCACCAACACCTAACACAGGAACGGAACGACTAGGATGGCCCGAACAATCAGCAAAGATGCGAAACCAGCAGTGCTCGACTGTGTTGGATGGCTGGGGCATCCACGATGATACACAATTAGGTATTTTTGCGGTATCGAGGAAAATTCATAAAGACTGTATAGAAAATTTGTTTCCTACTTATTTTTCTTTCAAATAAAAATAATGATTGATCATTGTACGAGATTGTACTTGAATATTTTGAAGACCGGGTGAAATTAATATTATTCTTTCATGATTTTTTAAATTTTCGATCGAACACTTTTCATTAAGTTCCGGACAAGTTTTTAATTGCATTTTTGGACGCTTTTGTCAAATTTTTTTTGGACTTCTGTATATTCCCAGCTGCTTTATCAGTCGTTTAAAAGACCCCCTTAACAATTACCCAGACGGTTCGATGAAACGAAGCACAGGGCAGTGTGATGGTTTTTTTTTTCAAGAAAATCTATACTCCTTTCCGTGAGCCAATTAAAATTTGTTTTGGCGTGGTGCGACAGCACCAAATTCGGCAAAAACTAAAATGGAGGGGTACTTCAGTAAACTTCAATCCACAAAACCAAATTTCTTGCCATAATAGCATTTTTCGACCGAATTTATTTTAGTGATGAGTCCAAAACCTTAATTTTCAATGGAAATTTTTGGAAACAAATTTAATCCATGCAAACACTTGACAAACAAAAGAAGACAGTCAAACGCACAGCATGCTGTGATGAGGACATTAAAATCATCCCAAATGCGTGCGTACAATGTAAATGTAGGTGGATAGCTTATTTCCGATACAGTCCTTATTCACAATCGGCATTAAGAATGGAATCGAAATCCAATGTTTCATCAATTTTTCAGCTTGTGATTTATTTTAAAATTGAAAGACTAAATTAATAAAACATGCGAATAGACTATCAAAATCCATCACTTTAATGCCTCTCGGTGACACTTTGTACAGGAGCGAGCTTTTATTCAGTGCATTGAGTACCAATAGGAAAAACTATTATTTTACCTAAAATCTGGAATATCGAAATCAAAATCAAAGTCTACGGAATCGAATAAACTGTAGTTTGGCTTAATTTTGGTTGATGTTAAAAATTACAGAAAAGGATGTTATTTTAGGAGGTCGAATATTCGATGAAAAATGCGGTACGGTTTTGAACGAAAATGTTCAAGTGTTTTGAATATTCTGTACAAAGTGGCCCACGCCTCACGGTGGTTACTGACAGCTGTTCTCTTTGTCGAAGTGGTGGAAGTGTGTGTTGGTGCAGTTACAGCTGTGCTACAGCTGCATGGATTGAAATAAGCGTGCGGCCATGACAATGTTGAAGCTGGACAGATCCCTACGCGGTCATCTAGCGTTCCAAACTGTTGGTATCGTTTTATTGCGTCACTCACTGTAGATTTTGCCATATTCAGGGTGTTTGGAATCACTGAAACAGTTTTTCCTTTTCGAAAAAGTTCAATTACATCAGCGACCAGCTTGACCCCAACAAACATCAGTGTCGAATAACTGCTTGTTCAAATAAATTTGGAGAAGTTATTCAGCTTGCTAGAAGAAAAAGCTGAACAACTTCTCCAAATTTGATTGAACAAACAGTTATTCAACATCGATGTTTGTTGGGTCTTCCCGGGTCCACAGATGCAAAACTGCCATTCCCACAACAATCAATCCTCCATTCTAGAAATCTCGAGTAGTTCATGATTAGGGCCTAATGGTCAATTGCAAATAATGAGTTTAGCTTCGATTCCTCTCGAATATAAATACATCCTCGTAAATTGAATGTACTATCTGATAGAGGAATGTTTGGTAAACCATATGGTGTAATTGGATACCCTGAAAGTCTTGTGTCGTTTTTTGTATGGACCTTCAAATTTTTTTGTATGGATTGTCACGTTTTCCCAAACCCCCCCTCTCCCCTTACTGCGTGATATAATTAATGGACCTTCCCTTACTCGAGAAATCACATTTGCGAGAATATAAAAAAAATGCTTCCCCTTAGCTCACACTGCTTCGTTAAAGAGTTTTCTATTTATTCGTATAACAAACTGTTGTGCTCGAGCAATATTGAAAAAAAAAAAAACACACCAACACCTAACATCGCAATTGCATGTAGTTTTTTGAAAGAATCTTGAACACGCAACACTCGTCTAACTTCAGCTATCTGAAACCAATTGCACACGCGCACACAAAACATTCAAAATTCGACGCACACGTATAACCTGCAATCATGAGAAAGAAAACACTTTTGTCGCTCGAAAGCATAGCCTACTCTCCTTTGTTGTCTTGATGAACAGTCTTTTTTAAAAATGACGACAGTATTCGGCAATATTAACCGAAACCTGAATAGCTGAACTGTTCGGTCAACTTAGGCCAATTAAGTTTAGTTTAGTTAATTTAGTAATTATTAGATAAAATCCCGTTACGACAACAAGATTGATTATTTTTCCAGGTTGAACGTGTTTGAAAATAACCAACAAAACAGCTCTCAATATTCAGATCAAAGTTTTACCGAACGTTCTGCTCTGCAGATTTTGGTAAGATTAACCGAAGTCGGAGATCATTTCTAAGTGTGTTAATAAAATCTGTTTGGCAAATAGTTCTTCAAATAGTTTTGTTAAAATCGTTAGAGACGAACCAGCCACGGGCTGAAAGTCTCGATAATAAAGCCAATCAATCAATCAATTATGTTAAAAATCATCCTCTTATTGTTCGTCGTTCGTTGTCAATTATTATTTTAATGTAAGGTGTTCTTCCAAGTTGTGACTTGATATTCTTGAATATCTCCGTAATTTATTATGGAACTACATTGTTGTATATTGGCTTCGATTTTGCCAAGTTTAGATTTCAAGAAAATTTCGTATATTTTGGTAAGCTATGGTAACCAATTGGAAAAAAATGTGTGACATTTGCATTGGAAAGAACATGCACATTTTTCATACAACAGGTTACATGCTAGATTCATCAAGATATGTAAAGAACCTCGTTGTTTGACAACTCATATTTATGTGTAGGCTGGAATTTGCGTTATGATGTATTAAAAATTAATCTGATGAGAAATCAGGTTCATGTCTTGCAATATGTGTATAAAAGACCCAATATTTACACCAAAATCACTGAGGCATAATAACACTCTTTGAATAAAGATTTTCCGTGTCGCATTTTCAAAGCGCGGAATGTAAAATTATTGTTGTTTTTACATCACATATAATGTTTCAAATATCTCCTACGAAATTCTAGGAATTTGCAACGTTAATTTGTGTTCAATATTGGGAAATAATGACTGTTGTCATTCTAAAATAACATCATGATCAACAAGCATATTAAATTTGCAAAGCTTTTTCTCGCCTTCAATTGTTCTACATAGACGTGGTTTGGCTTCCAAGGAATCAAGAAGTTTTGTTTACAAAAAACTAATGTGTCCCTTTTAATTGCTGGTTTTGGAATAGCAATTTTCTTACAAAGGATTTACCTCAATTCCATTATCAGATGGATGGCACATCCTCTCGCTAAGCTGAAAGCTCTAAATCAATTTCATAACAATATATAAATTGTTAATTTAAAAATCCTTACCCACTTGTTTTTGTTGGGAGAACTTCACTTCTTGAGAACGAAACAACCGTGTGGCTGTATTTCGCATCAAAATGAAAAAATAGCACAGCGTCGAGACACAGCCATGGCCAGCCCAACACAAGAAAAGCCCAACCGAAAGAAAATCATCTTAACAAGATATTTGTTGAGCAAGAAAATTGGATTTGCCCAAGTAGATTGCTTTTCAAAAGAGTAATAAACAGCGAGAAAAATTCTCCCAGTTTTTTCTTAGACCAAGCTGTGGATAAGCTAAACAACAATCCGACCAAATAAAAAGCGAATGCGAAAAAATGGCAACTTTCCCACCCACAAACACTTCAGCCAACCCAAAACGACCTAGCTGTCCGAGATGCTGTATTCACCGTAGATGCCACTGCCATCCAGGGAGAACGGAAAAAAGGGGTGGCCACCAGGAAAAGAAAACTTCTCTTTGGTACACCCTTCTATTAGTAAAAAAACGTTCAATTCCCGCAGCAACTCCTGATTTGTCATCATTTTCACACGAACTGAATTATTTTTCTCACCACGATCCAACGTTCCGGGAAACTCGCTTCATTCGCAAATTAGATCAACTATTGTGATTTTGTTTGCCGAAGTTGATCTGATCCCCTACCCCTGAGTTTCAGACAATTTCAGTGCGAAAGGAGAAAATGGAGAAGTTTCTCTATCTCTAAGGGGTTGGTACACAGCAAATGATGAAGAAGTAGTTTTGCAAACTGACACTTGCCCACTTCACGAATGAGTAACTCTAGTTACGAAAGAGAAGACCTAAATTAGATTTTGAGTGTACTGAGTGTGCCCTTCTTCGGTTGCGGGTGAAAGAGTATTGAGCTAGAATAAAGTCTATATCGAATCTTGATTCAATTATCGGGTTTATCCTATGTGATTGGAAATACGATCTGCTAACTTCGTTAGTTGTTGTTGCCTTCGTCAGTTAATGTGGCTTTGGTTGGATAGAGTGGATTTCGTGGGGGTCTTTTTTCGTTTTGGGTGGGGGGGCGCGGGGGTTCATGTCCGGGGTACTCTTTCGCGGGATTTTTTCGTTTTTTTCTTTACTTGATAAAGAATGTGCACACCAAAAAGTAGTCGTCGGAAATGCCCTAATGCAGTCTTCTCCGTGTACGCTTTGCTAATCCGATCATTACTACATGAATATTAATGTATGTGTGCTATGATGAAGACGTCGTTTGGCTACAGTAACCTTTATTCAGTAAAATGGCGTCGAATCAAGAACGCGTGCGCGAAGTAATTTTGCACAAAAGAGTGGAAAATCCAGATATGTCGCACGGCGATATTGCCAAGTCATTAAAAATCGCAAAATCGACGGTTACTAAAGTGCTAAAAAACTTTCAGCAGCGCTTAACTTTAAAGAGAAAGGTCGGTTTCGGAGGTAACCATGATTCTCGTTTCGTCGCGGAGAGGAAGAAAGTGATTAAAGAATTTAAGAAGAAACCGAATATCTCCGTTCGTGATGTGGCGAAAAAAGTGAAAATGTCTCCATCGTTCGTCCAGAAAGTGAAGAAAAGTGCAGGCTTGAAATCATTCAAAGTAGGTGTTGCTCCAAATCGTAACGACAGCCAGAACAAGAGCGCAAAATCTCGATCGAGAAAATTATATGACACTATGCTGAAGGAATACGACTGCATAATATTGGACGACGAAACATATTGCAAAGCTGACTTTAAGCAGATACCGGGACTACAGTTTTATACCTCGTTGGAAAGAAGAAATGTTGCTGATCGTTTTAAGCAAAAAAAAAAATTGTCGAAGTTCCCAAAAAAATACCTCGTATGGCAGGCAATATGTGGATGCGGTCTCAGAACCGACATCTTCATCACGACTGGCACTCTCTGAATAAACGACTGTTGCCGTTCATTCGGGAACACAACGGTTCGGTGCTGTTCTGGCCTGACCTGGCATCTTGCCACTATGGAAAACTGGCTAAGGATTGGTACATTGCTAATGGTGTAAATATTGTCCCAAATTATTGCATTCCGCCAAATTCGCCAGAACTCCGTCCGATCGAAAAGTATTGGGCTCTGGTCAAGAGGAATCTTCGAAAAACGAATAGCGTAGCAATTGATGAGAAAAGCTTCAGGCGTAACTGGCAGAAAGCTGCAAAATTGGTGACGGATGACACTGTGCAAAAACTGATGGAAGGTGTCAAACGAAAGGTGCGGGCATTTGGATATAACAGGTCAAATTGACTTAACTGTATGTATGTATGTATGGTAGCCACCATCCCTTCATGCCCTTGGCTTGGATGCAGCTCCACTTAATAGCAAGATCAAATTGAGCCACCGATCTGAATTCACAATATCGCTGTATGAAGGGCCAAAAACGGAGGGGTGGACCCGTAAGCAGAGACACTCACGCGAAATCCACGGGAAATTAAGAATCTCCTTCCAACGATACGATCCAACAATTCGAATAACCCAATTCGCAATACTTATTAAGCTTTCTACAGGATGGATTGTTAAGAAGGGCGCGTCACTCTCACTGAAACTGTTGGAGTAGAATTCGCAGGATCGCAATCGAATCGGTAGGATAAAGAAAATGATAATGCTCGTTCCCTCCTAGACTCAGGCAGTCAATCAAACCATCGTCCAATTTCAGCTTGAATGATACCCTGATGCTCCTTCCCAACCCAGTATTTATTATATATAATGTACATAATATGTCATAATATGCAATAAATGTAGTATGTAATAGAGCAATGAAATATACTATAATATTTAATTAAAATATGCCATGGTTGGAATTCGTCATCCTGTAATTTAAATATGGTTATAAATAAAATAATATGATGAAATAGTTAAAATTGTAATAATAGGCATATGATAATCATATGCAGCTTGGTGCATCTTTACAGCTCAATCAGTGGCAGATGAATATAACTCTGGAATGTGAAGGTCTTATTGCAACTAAATAAAATATAAACCATTTAATTATACATGAATCAAAAAAATATGTATTTATTCATGACATATAGATATACATAATCAGCAGAATTGAAGAGCATTTATTAATTTTAATAATATTCAATGATTTAAATTCATAGAAAAACACCTTTACATACAATGAAATAAAATATCTGTACATACTATCTGGAATCAATTTCCTTGTAAACTTGAAGCAAATGAAATTTAATTATTATTATTAATCTTTTAGTAAATATTTTCAATATGATATACTAATATATATAATGATGATATGATGAAAACAATACGATGTTGTAATAGTATACACATAAAAATTAAATGCACCTATTTGTCTTTTCTGCTGTGATGTTAGATGATTGAAACTCTGAAATGGCGAAAATTTCCAAAGTGATATAATGAAAGAAAGTTGATCACCGGGCAGCCAAGCAGAATAGCAAAGAAAATTTAAGCAAACAATTAGCCGAAATAACTTTCATATGATTATGATTACTGCCCAAAAACGGAAGCTTAATAAATCCACAAAAAAGAAAAAAACAGAGAGAAAAGAAAAAAATGAAATTTGAATTCTCCGATAACTCTTGCTTTCTACTGGGCCCATAAATAATTCTTTATATCTGTGCAATAGAAAATGAGAGATCATAAACAATTTTAGTTTTTGAATTATTAAACTTTTCTTGAAATTTTATTTAGTAGAATTTGTCGTATGATCCTTTCTAAACAAAAACGTCAAAAACCATCCTATCTTTTCAAATACATATCGTGGGTTAGGTCGGCTAAAACTTACGACGATGCATAAATGCGAACCTGAAAATAGCTTTAAAAATATTGTGAAGGGATGTTATAATATAAAATGATAGTAACAATTATATTTGTACTGTCTGCATGTCTGTAGACTGATGTCCAGCTGCAATTGTAGACGTACTTGCATTATCATTGCCACGAAGGAAACAAAAAAATTAAAATTATTAAACAACACTTGGGAATTCCATAGATGATCTGAAATTATACACCGTATAAAGAATACTTCCATTTTTTGTGGTAGGGTAAGATTTCAGCATGCCACCTTTCTACATCGCGTTGGTGGAACTGCTTCCTAAGGTATAGCTGACGCGATACAGCGTTTATTACTCAACCGCTGGATGCCAGGAGCTGTTTGAGCTGCACCTCCTTGGTGGACAGACGCTCGGAACGCACCTCCTCAATCTAGCTGAAGTCAGAAGGACAACAGTGCCCAGGCTGCACTACCAGCTAAGTACGCAACCCTTAGCTGGCGGTCTTTGTCATCTCTTGACCCGTGGAAGCATGAGGTAGGAACTTGTGAGGACCAGTGCTATGTTGCGGGGACGTACGCTCCATCCCAGTTGTCTACTCACCATTTTGCAGCCCAACAGGTCAAATTGACTTAACTGTATATTTTTTATATTTGTATTTTTATGAAGTCTTAAATAAATGATTTACTTTTGATTTTCTCATATTTAGCATTTAATACCACTAATTTCCCGTTGACTACTTTTTGGTGTGCACATTCTTTAATGGAAGAGTTAGGAACACGTAATTGACTCATTTTCGAAACCATTTCAGTTGATTAAATAACGCTTTAAACTAACGGAAGTAATCATAAATAGACAGTTTTGTTTCTTTTCTATTGCAAAAATATAATAATGAAAAACATTGAAGTTGCGAGTATGAAGCTAATCGCAGATTATCCTATCGCAACCAGGGAAGCAGAGCGATTTGCAGTTCAGTATTCCGAGTTTCCAATCGTAGTCATTATTTCGTCGCCGGTCATTGCCGATAGTTCCGGTCCGTATTTTTTTTTTTTTCTATTTTAACTATTATTATTGAGGGTGGCTTGTTGGGCCTTCCTCAATCCGGCAGAACATCGTGCACAGCACTGTTTAGAGCCCCACGTTGGCACGAGGACGAAGATCAAACGCTCCTAACATGGAGAACAGACGCTGTTTTCGTTTTCGAACCAAAACGGGTCTATCGAGTTATATTGGTGGATTGCTTTTTTTATCTAGTTCGTTTATTTGGGAGATTCAATTGCGTAAGCTTTGAGGAGCCAATAATTAATTGTTTTATTTTATAAGATTAATGATTTAATACTACGTTTAGTAGGGTTTGGGCCGTTTACTCGTGGTTTACACTAGGTTAAAAGGGGTGATATTTTTTGGGGATGGATTGGACAAAGGAACATGGAAATGGAAATTCTTTAGTCTCATCAGTTAACCTATGCTGCCAGGACTTCTTTTTGCCGTTGGCCGATTGGGGTGACCCATGGGTGACGATGGGACTCTTCAAGATGTTGAAACAAAAAAAAAACACAAACTAAACACAAAGTAAAGAAATAAAAAAAAGAAACAGATTACACTCTTATACTAGACGTTTGGAGAAGCACATAAATCGATTGCATACAACACAGATCACGAGATACCAACACATCTCTCATAGGAACATAAGGTTGCCTTCTTTGGGCCTCTAGGGTATTCAAAAGTCGTGTTCTGGCGGCGTCATTATCCGTGCATTGCCAGACTGCGTGATCGATTTCATCATAACCGTTTCTACACCGGAAAATATTGCTGTCCACGAGGTTAATTCGATATAAGTGTGCATCTAACTGGCGGTGGTTGGACATAAGCCTAATCATCACACGTATCAAATCACGGCTTACGTGCAGGTCCTTGGACCACGCCCTCGATGAAACAATAGGAATGATGGAATGTAACAGTCGTCTCAGATTTCCAGCGTCCCAATCGGTTTGCAAACTCGAAAGAGTACTCTGACGTACTAAATGGTATAATTCATCGTGTGAAATTTGTCTTTGATACAAATCGCCTTCGTGTGCGCCCATCTTTGCGAGCAAGTCCGCTTTCTCATTGCCTGGGATTGAGCAATGTGAAGAGGCCCATACCAAGGTGATCAAATATGTTCTTTCGACCAGCACACTCACTTGTTCCCTTAGTTTTGAAAGGAAATCCTCAATCGAACTATGGCTATCCGATGAGATAAAGTAATGGTCTGCGGGAATGCTGAAAATCGTCACCAATGCGAGGTTGATTGCTGCCAGTTCATAACAGTTCATAACAGAACAAGGTTCCTGAAGTTTGTGGAAGGCGCTAGAGTTTTCATTGAAGACACTGAAGCCAGTGGATCCATTGAGACGAGACCCATAAGTGAAAAACCTGTTTTTTCCGAATTGACGTGTTGGTACTTTTCAGTTAAAAGTCGTGGAATTATAGTAGAACGAAGTTGTTCCGGTATCCCATGAGATGCTTGTTTCATGGAAAGATTATACTAAAGGGTGTCCACAGTTAAATTGCATCACTTTAAACTCGTCCTCAAAAACAAGTCTCTCAACCGATTGTCATGAAATATTCAGGGAATAAAATACATTGTATAATCTTGGTTTAAGTATTTTTATCTCACTGTATTTCTGTACCAAATCGAAAAGCCCGAACTTTCTTCTTAATACCACGCATAAGATTTTGAACGACGCTTGAACCGACATTTTTGTTCCGCTTTCAACCATGACTTCAACATTTCCTGTTCTGTAGTGACAACTTTAGGATGCTTACGAAGTTCGTGCTTCATTATAGCCCAATACTTTTCAATTGGCCGCAACTCTGGAGAGTTTGGGGGATTAAGATCCTTCGGCACGAAATTGACAGCATTCGTCTTGTACCATTCCAGAACATCCTTGGACGCCCGCGTTGGTGGTGTAGTGGTAAGCGTGACTGCTACTTGGCACCCCGGTGGGTCTGGGTTCAATCCCAGTCGACGTCGGTGATTTTTCTGAGGCGAAAAAATCTGGTCACGTTTTCCTTCGGAAGGGAAGTAAAGCCGTTGGTCCCGGCTCATATTCATGAGTCGTTAGGTAGGGTCCAGGTGGTGGAGTCGTTTTCCTGGCGTCGGTGATTGTCATCATGTGAGGAAATAGGCCGACGTAAAATAAAGAAGACAAAAAAAAAACATCCTTGGAGTAGTGACAAGAGGCTAAGTCCGGTCAAAAAATTGTAGGAACGTTGTGTGTTTTGAGAAACGGAAGCAGTCGTTTTTTCAGGCATTCATTCATGTATACTTGACCATTTACAGTTGAAGTTGTCACGAAAGTCTTGCTCCGTTTACCACACGAACAAATCTCCTGCCAAATCATGAATTTCTTGGGGAACTTTGACACTCGCTGTTTCCTAAGAGACTCTAGAACATCGAACTTGTCTTTTCCTGTCACATACTGGTTGCCGGGAATTTGTTTAAAGTCCGCTTTTACGTGTGTTTCATCGTCCATGATGCAGCAGTGTAGTTTCGTCAACATTTGTGTGTACAGCTTACGCGTACGTGTTTTAGCAGTCCTATTATGTTTTTCATTGCGGTTTGGAGCTTTCTGAACCTTGAATGAACGGAGCCCGGCTCGTTTCTTGGCTTTCTGCACGAAACTTTTGGTCAAGTGCAGCTTTTTTGCGACATCCCGAACGGAACAGTCGGGTTTGCGTTTAAAGGCAGCAACCACCCGCTTGTGATCCTTCACACAGTACGGAACACTTTTTCTACCACTCACCGTTTATAACACGAGACACTGTAGGCTGGTGAATTTTCAACATCTTTCCGATGGCTCGGCGCGAAAGAAGTGGGTTGTCGAGGTGCATGTGCAAAATGTTCTCGCGCACTTGCTGTTCCTTCGACTCCATTTTCGAAACTACGAAACATTTCACAATGAACCCCACGCAATGTAAACAATACACGCTGAGGTAATTTCACCCAAAATTTCGTTGAAATCAACCCAAAGAGCGAAATGTTACAGCTTATTGAAAGTGATGCAATTTGACTGAGGACACCCTTTAAAATTCATTGATAACTGCTATAGGTGAACTGAGCACGGGCTGGAGTATAGCACGGAAGGCACATATCCGACGATATGTAGTGGTGGTAAATTCTCACAAATCGAACTTATTTGTTCATTTTTTCAGCAGTTCTTCGAAATTTTCGATTACAATTGCGATTTTCGTTTCACATTTGATTTATATTTTGAGCGCAAGCCTCCAGAACCGATTCCTGCCTAAGAGAAAGCAAAAACAGCCATATTATAGAACAGAGAGAATAGTTGTTTTATAAAGAGTTGATCAGTTGCCCTTCGCCGAACATTTCCAATCGTGTTTGCTTCTCCGACTTCGGCAGTTCGATTCATTTTGATTTATCCATGAAGCAGGAGCTTCATGAAATCCCAGAGCATCATCGTCCTATGATTGCTCCTGTGATATTTGCTGCAAAGTTTGGCCAAGTTAATTCCAATAAATCGTTCTTTACTGACGGATCTTTGATAGAGGAGTCAGCAGGCTTTGGTATATTTAATGAAATTTATAGCGCCAATCGTAAACTTCAAGCTTCTTGTTCCGTATATGTCGCTGAATTAGCGGCAATACACTTTACGCTAGAAATTGTTGCCTCATTTACACCGGATCAGTACTTCATTTTCACGGTTAGTCTCAGTTCTATAGAGGCTATTCGCTCATTGATGCCGGTAAAGCACTCCTCGTATTTTCTCATGAAAATACAGGAGCTTCTACGTGCTTTATCTTCGCGCTATTTTATCATCACCTTTGTATGGGTCCCTTCTTATTGTTCAATTTTAGGCAATTAGAGAGCGGACTCCCTTGCAAAGGTGGGCGCTATGGAAGGCGATATTTACCATCGAAAAATCGCCTTCAATGAACTTTTTCCTATTTTTCGTCAACAGTCACTCGTCAGCTGGCAGTATAAATGGAGTAAAGGAGATTTGGGGCGATGGCAACATTCAATCATCCCAAAGGTGTCGAAGAAAGCTTGGTTTTGGGGTATGGATATGGGTCGAGACTTCATTCGTGTAATGTCTCACCTTATGTCGAATCATTATTCTTTGAACGCTCATTTATACCGGGTTGGGATGAGCGACAGCAATCTCTGTGAGTGTGGACAAGGTTACCAGGACGCAGATCACATTGTTTGGTCATGTGCTGAGTATCGTGGAGTCAGATCTGAGCTTTATGATTCCCTTCGGGCTCGAGGAAGACAACCCAATGTACCGGTTCGAGATATTTTGGCGGTAAGTGATCTGGAGTTTATGAAGCTCATTTATGTATTTTCAACTAACATTAGCCTTAGGTTGTAGTTAGTTTAACCTCTTTGTTTAGTTTTAGTTTTTTTTTTATCTTTGATTGTGTGTTTTTTCTTTCTTTTTCAAAAATGTCCAACTCAAAAGAATACTCAAAATTGTATAGATGTTAGTTTTTAAACCAATTTAAAAAAAAAACAAATAATTGTAAACTATACTTCAAATTCCCGCCCATCTATCCATCCTTTAAATTGTTATTCCTATTAACCTCGAGACGGCCGCGAGTAATCGGTTCTGTTCTTCTAACTTTAGTTTTATGATTAATGATGTATAATTGTATGAAAATTTGGCTCTATAAAGTTGATTCGATTGAGCCTGTACAAATAAATGATTTAATAAATAAAAAAAGAGTTGATCAGCATTTCACCATGTGTCACAAATTGAACGAAGAAAGTTGATCCATTTCAGAATTTTAGCTGAAATACGTATTGTGGACATTTCAAGTGCACTTTGAATCAAACCAGACCCTAAGATATTAGAAAGATAACAATTGGGTTATGTTTCTGCCCAAAAGATTAAGGAGCAATTGGACTGGGTACCGCTTTCGACTAAACACTACCAGCTCAGTTTTTCGCGGTGAAAATTCCGGGTGATCCCTAGATTCCTAGCCCAAGAAGATAGGTTATCTAGGCAATTTTGCAATGGTCTCTGCAAGTTGACGGCATGTGAGCCTCTTAAGGAGACCACACTGTCGTCAGCAAGTTGTCTCAGCGTGCATTGTTCTATCAAACAATTATCAATATCTTTGACGTAAAAGTTATTAAGAAGGGGGCTGATGCATGAGCATAGGGGTAGGCTCATATAGCTTATTCTAGAAGTTGTAAGTTGTCGGAGTGAAAAGTTCATTTCTGACAATAAATTGTACAAAAAATTGGGGCTTCAAATGGTGAGTTGACAACTTCGAAGGAGGGTGCAACCGACCTCTGGTCCTCACAAGTTCCTACCTCACGCCTCCACGAGTCATATGATCACAAAAGACTGCCAGCTGAAACATGGAGACGCTGGTTGGCGTAGCCTGGGCAATGTTGTCATTTTGACAATAGCAAAGTGAGGGGGTGCGACCTGTAAATCATATAATATAATTTTCCATTCTCATAACAATTAATAATTTCAGCAGGCTTTGGAATCATCTCTGCATTCCAAAACCATTTAGCTCAAGAGCCTGGAGCAACATGACATGGATGAAAGGCTCAATTTGTTTTTCAGCATTCCAGCATAACATTTACTTTAAATTTGCAATTCTGAACATTAACTACCATATATTCATAAAATACTGGCATGCGCTTATAAGCAGTATAGGATTATATTTTAATATTGTGTTTAGTGGTATTATGATTAGGTAAGCTATTTATTTCAGAAACCATCACACTGGGCTCTTCGGTCACTCCAATTGCTATTTTAGAAATGTTACTAGAACAGTATAATGATAAAAATATTACAACATGTCTTATAAAATAATATCTCTCATTGAAATTATATTTTGGATATTTGGAATGATCTTTTCTGTTTTCTGCTTTTCCAGGACTAATAGGATGTTAATACAAATCTAATTATATTTTTTTCAGTATCAATCCAGTGGATGTCAGATATGTTTTGTGCATACGCATATTATGTTCTCGTATTGACTTACTGTAGCCGCTTTTTACATGGTCAAGTAATTTAATTTGTGTCTTAAAATTCCATGTACATCAAAATTTGTATTAATAGCATTTTTGTCTTCTATGATATCTTATTTTTTTTATGTGAGGAAAGTAAGACCTTGTAAAGAACGAGCTATGTATACATATGTATTTCAGTTTTGATTCCTTTCATATTGGATCAGCTTATAAAAGTACGAGCAGTGAAAGATGCGTTTGAAAGTTTTATTCTTTGAATATATTATACAACATAGAGACTGGTATGCTTTTATGGTAAGTTATTTAAATTTAAAACAACTATTTTATTAGGAACAGTAGAAATTTGCAATATCTCAGTACATTCACTTGTACAAATGAAAATTAATTGTTGCCGTGAAATTTTCGTACAATTTGTATCTTAAATTTTTTTTATAAATCATCATTTATGCTAAAAATTTCTACTGTTCCGGGATTGGGGGGTAGTCTAAGGCAGTCGAAGGATTTGTTGACTGGACAAGGGTTCGTGGAGTCGCCAGTCCCTTGTCATGTGAACAACAAGCCATCACGTAGGTTATTCTCTCGGGGCAACCTGCTGAGGAAAGTCCTGCAGACATAGGTAATCCTTGTACTGATGGTCGGTTCTTATCACATCATCACATAAATTGTACAAACAATTATTTAAAATTCCGGGAAGTTCACATCTATGTAGATTATTTGACAGGATTCCAATGGAAACTGAATAAAAAGCTCCCTTAGTGTCCAGGAGTACTGAAGCCAGTTGCGCAAAGGCCAGTTGAATATCTGAGCGTTAGACAATCATTTGTTCCATTGCTCTTACGGAACTCAAATGTGTATTTGATAGCAAGTTATTCGATTCGACCCAGTGATTGAGCCTTCGAAGGATCATTTTCTCCAACAATTTCCTAATGCACTTAAGCATATCAATCGGACGGAATAAATTTTGATCAGATGCTGGTTTACCAGGCTTTTGAATAGCTATTACTTCGACTTGTCTGCACTCAGGCGGTAGAATTTTGTTGCGAAGTAAGCAAGGTCCTGCGAGCGTCTTTTTGCGACATCTGGGAAATTTTTCAGAAGAATGAATTTTATCACATCTCTTCCGGGTGAGGAATTGTTTGATAAAAGGAGAGCCATGGAGTATTCCAGCATTATGAATGGCCTATCCAGAGAGCCACCGCTTGGAGACGTTTCTTGAAAAATATGTTTTGGTGGAACAGAATCCGGGCAGACCTATTTCGCGAAATGGAATATCCATCGGTTGGAATATTTATACTCTCATTAGAAGATGAGCGGTTACGCACGTTTCGAGCCACCCTCCACAAGGCGGTCATTAAGGTTTCTCGTGAGAGTCGCTCGACAAAATTTCGCCAATAACCGCGTGTTTTTGCTTTTACAAGTGGTTTTAGCTGTGTTTCAAGCTTTGAATATTGCTCGAAGTATGTCGAAGTCATGTGTCTACGAAGAGCTATGAAAGCGTCAGCGACAATTTTGTACATTCATCATCCCATCCAGGTGTGGCTGGTCTCATTTTCCACAGACAGTGTAATGAAAGCGATTTTGAACAGAAAGATAAGTTGAGTCTGCTTTCGTGAGCAGGAGGTTTAGGTATGCGTGTCGCTTCACCAGTGTTGAAAATTGACAAATTGAAATCGTCACATAAATTGTAAAAAATAGCCGCCCTATTGTCACCGTATAGGTCCCCCCACCCAGTACCATGGGCCTTCATGTCACCCGGAATAAATACTGGGGACGGTAAAATAGAAACTAAATTCCAGAGTTGACTACGGCTAATGGAAGTTCTGTTAGGAACGTAAACTGAAGCCATGCAAAGGTCTTTATTCTTTGCAGTTACTTTAAAAACGACGATTTCGTCGCCTGAAAAAGCATTCCTCCATAAGAATCGTCTCTAATCGTGTAAGTTGAGATCATTTTCTGAAGAAAGCCATGTTTCACATAAATCACAATCGGAATTGTGAACTGAAAATTTAAACGCGTTTAGTTGAGGAACCAAACAACGGCAGTTCCACTGTAGTACAGTAACCATATCTCCGACTTGGTTTGACAAATTATCCATCGAAAGATATGATCGATGCTAGGAGGGGCCTCGAAACAGTCAGTTGCTTAAGGTATCATTCCAATCTTGAAAACAAGGCAGAAACTAAGCTACTTAGAGGTCATTGCTATCCATGCCGATCTAGTCGATTGAAATTCTGGAAATCCCGGATTAAAGTTTTTGTATGTTGTTGATCTCAAGGCTATCTGCAAAGGGCAATTTCTATGATGTGGAGATCTACAGTTCATATCTTGATATACCACGTCATTATTTGATGGTCTGGTATTTTCTGCTTATTCACTCCTGCTACGTATTCCATGAATCTGGTTGAGACTTTTAATTGTTTATCACATACGTTGCTGCACTATCTCATAATACGCCTGCTCTTCCTCAATCATGCTAATGATAACTAAATCCAATCCGCATTTCTGCAGTTGTAGTCAAAGGTTATTCATTAATTGTAAAGTGGCACGGAAGTTCGTTTCAAGTGTTCTAAGGTTCCAATATGAATATAGAGAACGATAAATAGCTTGGTCCTTTGTATGATTTTCTCGATGATTGCTGGATTTGATTCCTCTTGAATCCGTTGAGTTTTAAAAATGTACTTGAAATCCTTAACATTTGTTGGAAATGTTTCGCTATGCTCTGAATAGTTTTCAAAGTTTTTCTTTCTATTTGCTAACAATTACAGTTATTGAAACATTTTTTTTGTTTAACGAGACTTTACTCTGAAAGGGAATTCGTCTCTTCTTGAAACATTAATTAGCTGTTGAACTTGAACAGTATTCAAATTAAAGTTTCAATGTTAGCCTTTTTGTCGAACACTGATAAAATCATTCTCCGGCAGACGGAAAAATAGATACAAGGAAAGCGGGGCTAGTATTTTTTTAAATCTATTACTTTGAGCTATAATCCTTATAATGAATTGTTTTGAGCAGCTATGGGGTTGGGGCCCATTTTCCATATGTTTGTGGGAACTTGCGATTCTCGGTAAAGTAATTGAGCTGAAGTTTTAGTCGTAGGTTTGTTTTTCGGCGTGCATTTCCACCTATGTTACGGTTTTTTGTTCGTCTCTTTGAGGCGCTGCTAATGACGGAAAAGATGGAAGATTTCTTTAACTGATGGCTTGAGGCTTAGGGGTAGTTGTGTTGTTTAGTGATGGGCCGTGACGTTTCATGGTGGTGGGTGTGGAATTGTGAGTTAGATACATGAGAATCCAAGTTGTTTCTAACTATTGTTAGGATTTCGGCTCAGTTGGTTCACTGAGAGTTTAATGATGATCTCCCAAAGGATTATCATTCTCTTGGGAACGGGCTTTGGTCTTATTTTTCGTCAGTCACTCTTTCTGAGTTATATCAAAATGATAAATTCTAATACCAAGTTGTAATTGTTTGATCGCTGAACATAACAGGAATGGATAGCAAAAAATATTCGTTGAATTTAATAATAATACCATCTTTATAACAAATCCTGTGATGTAAGCAAATTTAATGTAATTTATTTCATTATGTTATCAATTAGAATTCAAATTCTCACGCTAATAACTGAAATAATTATTTTTGCTAAAAAACACATTCCAATGTTGATAACTAAATTAGTTTTGCGATCAAATCATCGATCAAAATAAAAAACGATGTCTTGGATAGCATAAATTATTACTTTTATGATACCAGTTTGTTATTTTCCATTGCAAGGGTTACTATAAGGTTTGGTCTATGTGCATCGAGATGGGATTCATTTGGGATCGTTTGTTAAAATAGACTCGGTATGGCTGCCTTCTACACCTTGATATTTTTATTTGGCATGTGATTTAACAACCCTTCTTATAGTCTTGTACATGCCTATTTTGTGAACCGAGTGAGGTCACTCGTTGTCATATATGTGGTGAAAATTGTCGAATGGAGAGTTACCTCACTCGATTCTGGGAGTCTCTCACCTCACAGAGTAGGCCAAATAGTTTTATATTATGACCTTTACCTAATCTGATAATCTGTGAATATTTTTTTTACTGTCAGTTAGGGGGACCCAGTGACTTGAAATCAAGCAGTTCGGCTACAAGTGGGTGAATGAACATGCGGTATAAAAGATCATCATTTGAGAAGTTTGGAATATCTTGACGCGCACGTTACGACATCATATTGAGTAGATTTCAAAGGAAAGAAGTGAGAATTGAATTCCAATCGGTATAGTGAGCTGTATCTGAGATAAATTGTATTTCGTTGATTTCTACTCTCGTCATATTTTATAACTCTTATATGTTCTCTCTCACAAAGTTCGAGAGTGACCAAATCATCCTACGTAATGCTGAATCATCGTACAGGTCAGTTATGCTAACCACATATGATCAACCACAAATAAAAAATTACGTATCAAGAATCCAGGCGAATGTTAAACAGAATTCATCACAAACATTTAAACTTATCATGTTACAGTGACCGGCGAAAAAAAAGATCCATCGAGCCGTATACTAATTAGGCATAGATATCTTTACAACTCGTATCAATAGCAACTTTCTTACCCGTACTGTGCATATTTGGGTATCATTCATGAAGCTTAGCGTAAAAGTTTGAATATACATATTCATTTCAGCCAACTGCATGTGAAAAACGAAATAAGCTTGTGTTTACAATATGTCAATAAAAAAGATCCACTAGGAAAAAAATACTTTCCGTGTACATCCACTGGGCTTACCCCTTGTTGATCATGCTTTTGACATTCCTTTATTTACATCCATCACAGATAATTGCTACAGTTGTGAGAAATAAGTAAGTTTAGCCCAAGTGACGAGTTTTTTAAGAATCGATCATGGGAGGAAAGAAAATAACAGTCCAAGTTCGAAATCTTATCGTGCGCGATTGCTCAAAAAACGAATCTCAGCGCAAAGTTGCCGAAAAGTATGGTGTAAGCCGTGGTGCAGTGCAGAAAATAGTTTTAAAACACCAAAAGCTTGGAAGTGTCGCAGATCGAACAGGACGTGGACGCAATCGCAAGTCTGATCACCGCGAAGACACTAGAATTATCCGAGAAATTAAAAAGGATCCGTTTGTTACCATCCGTGAAAAGCTAAGCCTTTCGATATCCGATCGTACAGTTCGGCGACGCATTGCTGAGCACGGTTTGAAAAGTCATTTTGCTCGGAAACGGCCGTTCATAAGTAGGGTGAATAAGGAGAAGCGATTGCGGTTTGCAAGAAACCATATAAATAAGCCACTGGAGTTCTGGAAACGGGTTGTTTGGTCAGACGAATCAAAGTTTGAGCTGTTTAACAGAAAACGACGACTGCGAGTTTGGCGGAAAAGCGATGAAGGGCTGAAGGATAAACATCTACAAGGGACCATGAAGCACCGCGGTTGAAATATCATGGTTTGGAGTGGGGAATCTGGTTCTAATCAGTAGTATTATGACGGCATATGGGTATATAGCTATTCTGAACGAGAATATGGAAGAATCTGAAAATGAGTCTGGAAGATAATTACATTTTTCAGCAAGACAACGACCCAAAGCATACGGCCAAGAAAACACAAGCTTTTTTCCGTGCCTGTCGGATTAAACCCTTGGAATGGCCTCCCCAGAGCCCGGATTTAAACCCAATTGAAAATCTCTGGGCAATTCTCGATAATAGAGTCGAAAAAACCCACGTAACAAACAAGCAAACATATTTTGCGGCACTGGAGCAGGCCTGGAATGAGTTGGATCCACAACACCTCAGAAACCTAGTCGAAAGCATCCCGAAACGATTGCAGTCCATCATTGAAGCGAAGGGAGGTCATATTGACTATTGAAGAGTTGATTCCAACTCTTTCGATTATTTTTTTTTATTCATACATGAAGTGGATCTTCTTTTATGTCATACGTATTTTACTGAACTCCAATAATTTTGTTTTTTATTTTATGCAAGGAATAAAAGTGATCGTTATTTTTATACTGAAATGGTTCGTCTTTGTTTATTTTTCAGAAACATGTATTGGAATACCCTACTCTTTAAAAAATACGTGTTTTTCTCTCAACAATAATACATTGATCAAAGGTGGATCTTTATTTTTGCCGGTCACTGTATATGTTGTTGCTCGAAGCACGTAATTAATTATAATGTTTGAAAATTGGAAATATCGTTCTCATCAATATGGATAGCAGTTAGGAGTGGATAGCAGCTTCTGCTAGAACCAAAGATGTGAAGAGAAAGTATTGATTGGTCCGTAAGATCACGGCAGGCTTTCTGAACATTGAATAGAAGTAGTTGAAATTGAGCGTAGGGCATGTTTGGAAAGCGGTATCTGATCGAGCTGATAGACTTTTACCTAGCTACTACAATGCATGATAGGCAAGGGGGGAAGGGAGCCGCCATGAAAGGCAAAAGATTACCGACTCGATCATGCTCATCAATCACGAATTCATCACGTTTCTGGGATTTTGTGAAGAAACAAAAATCATCTTCCCGAATTCTTTGCAGCGTCAGCTACACCGGTGCTCTTGCTAGCTCAAATTCGGAAGCCGCTAATCTTTTCGCCATATTCTTCGAGAGTGTGTTCAACAAAGTATCATCTGTAGCACGTCATTCCATTCGCATTCCATCAACCTTCCCATCATCCAATCCAAATGAAATCTCGCATGCCATCCAAGACCTCGACGCCAAGAAAGGATCCGGGACAGACGGCATTCCACCAGTGTTTCTGAAAAACTGCTCCACGGAACTACCTATTTCGTTCCCATTCACAAGTCTGGCAACGTCAACCGAGTAACAACAACCTCAACAACAACAAATTTGATGTGCTACGATTCCACGCTGTCACGGGAAATAGAAATGAGAAGGCAAGTTGACGCGGTGTATGTTGATTTTGCAAAAGCATTTGACACCGTGCCGCACAGTCGCTAAGCTAAAGCACATTGGCTTTCCGAATTGGATGACGCAGTGGATATTTGCGTATCTATCTGACCGTACTTCGTATGTAATGGTTAACTCAGCACGATCCAGTTTATTTTGCATCACGTCCGGTGTTCATCAGGGCAGTGCCCTTGGTCCACTGATATCCAACATTGTTGTGTACGATCTGTGTCTGCTTCTCTCTTCGTTTAAATTTTCGTTTGCCGACGACCTGAAATTTTTTCGCGCTATACTGTCCCCGGATGATTGCACCATCCTACAGACGGACATCAACACCATGTTGATCTGGTGTGGCGATTATGGCATGCGCGTCAACAGCAAGAAATGCAAGATCATATCCTTTACCCGCTCTAATAATCCCGTGTATCACCAGTACAGTATGCATATTGAAACACTGGAGCGTGTTACTTCTATCAGCGATCTGGGCGTAACCATCGATGAGAAGCTTAGGTTCAATTAACATGTTGGGATTACGACTTCCAAAGCATTTTCTGTTCTGGGGTTCATTCGTCGACAGTGCGGCTACTTTCATTACGGCTACTTCACTGGAACGATCCAAACAATCTCCCTCCCTATCCCGAGCGTTGCCAATTGATAGGCTTGGAATTGGTGTCTGCCAGACGCGTGAAAATGCAGCGTTTATTTATATTCTACGTCATTAACGGTGTCATCGACTGTCCTGCGCTTTTTGAGCAGATACCGCTGAACATTCCTCCACGACGTTTTCGGAACTCCAATTTGCTTGCTGTTCCGTATCACCGAACCAATTACGGTTACCACAACCCTCTTGAAGCATTTATTCGGTGTTATTCAATGAAATTTCTGACGAGTTTGATTTCAAAATTATATAAGTTATATAAGTTAAGTTAGAATAGATACAGTATGCACGATCTTGCTGTCGAAGACGGAGATAATAATAAATAAAATAAATAAAATGTTGCTGGTAGGAAACACTAAACATGCATAGTTTTATAGAATCTTCAAACTCGTCAATTTATTATCTCTTGAATGTATACAAAGGTTTTTGGGGTTCCCGTACTTTCGTCAATAGAATTTATGAAATTTACTATTTCAACTACAGTTGGACCAGGTGTGCAGAGAGAAGCGGATCTACGAAACATTTTGTGAAAGTGAGTAGGAAAACTAGGTAAATTTAAACTAAAACCTCACTTGATCATTGTTGAAAAATAAAAAAAAAATAAAAAAATGAATCACTTTTTCATACTATCACTGACGAACTCGAGCAAATTCACTGAAAATTTATATTCGTAAATTAGCTTTCACTCGTTTCGTAAACATTGATTTTGTACAAAAAAAAAAATGTCTCGTATATTGTATGAAACATTCATTTTGGTTTTTATCTGGTGAAATGCTATCATTACACCTTTTTGTATAATGCACGAAATGAATTTCGTGAAGACCAGCCAATCGCTGTTTCTCTTTTATCGTACTCATGCATGCTGGTGTCTTCCCTTAGCTCAGTCGGTAAAGGCGCAGCTACAAAGCTATACCATGCTGGAGGTGACTGGGTTTGATTCCCGGACTGGTCTGGACAACTCCACGTGGTTGCGCTTTTTTATCAATTCCAGTTCGATTCGATATAGTAGAGCTGTCAGTCATTTATGTTACCACCAGAGAGACGTTTCTTTCTAATTTGTGACAAAATATTCGTAGCTCTTTGTATTGTTTTCGTACAATGCATGAATGTTTTTTCTGTATCAAGAAATGTTTCGTACTTTAGACAGTTGCGCGTGTGCCATTAATTTCGAAGGTATCTTCATAAAACAACAAATCAGTTTCGTTGCAAAACGAACAGTAAAATAAACGACGTTGCAACGAACAGTAAAATAAATTCCACTACAAAAAGCTTATCCTTTGACAGATAGGCCTATTTTACTTATAGTTATGATTTTTATGCTGACGTAAGAACTACGTGGCACGAGACAAGACACAACACTTATCGTCCTTACAATTTAAAAAAGGATTAAAAGGTAATTTTTTAAATTGTAAGGACGATAAGTGTTATGTCTTGTCTCGCATCGCGTTTTGTTAGTGTGAGGCCTATTTTGTCTGTGACTTACAGCCTTCTTCAGTGTCGAGTGCTTTCAAAAGAACAAGAACAAGAAATTGTGTGTTGTATTCACATTCACAACGATACTCAATCCTCAGGTCATTCCAGAACACGTCTATCTCCGAAGATTTTTTCGAGTGTTCCGCTCTAGCACCTCTATGCTAGGAAACAATGCAGGATTCAATAAATATTTTGTATGCTTTTTTTCATTATTTATATTTATCGCATTCGCAAATTTTTATGGAATTCTCAGTATGCAGGTCTCAGCTGAACATTTGATATAGAAACTATAATTCTCTGACAAGTTGCTGCTGAATTCTGTGATTCAAAATATCGTGATTATTATGTCGTCTCTTTTCGAATGCAGGCTATGGTATGCGTTATTCTTTTCATTAATATGAATAATAATTTTAGAAGCCAATCATCACACATAAATTTTTCCTTGCCCTGATAAAATCATGGTCCACCGCCCTATCTATAACTTTGTTGATAACATTGTCAAGGACCGTTTGGTGCTTATTGCATTTCTCTTATGAACCACAATTGATAAGTTGCTCAAGACTGTCGTCATCTCTTTCGCCGAAACCATTCCGTTCTTGTTGCGTTCGGATTTTGCTCGGTTCTCTGTTTTGATCCTTTCGGCTTTGTTGTTCCTCTCTTCACTTTGTTGTGCATCCCAAACAACCGGCAAAAAACGGCGTATCCTCTCTGGAGAGAGAATCTTCCAACGTGAATTTTCCACCCGCACACAGCATAGCCTGGCTCTTTGGAGGGGGCAGAATGACAATTACCACCCACCACTCACGTGGCTCGCTGTCGGTTTAGTTGAAAGGGGGGTGATGGTGATGGACTTCATCTCCACTGACGACTGAAGGGTGCATAGGATTGTCGTGCTTGCTGGCAGTTGGCAGCAGCAGCCGAGATTCAGTTTGATATGAAATCTCGCCCGGTGCGGTCGGTTTTTTGACGGTCGGTGTGGATTCGTTTCGTGGAATATGTAAAGGGACTTTTCTGTACGCTAATCCCCACAGTAAAAAGATGCATTCGGTCGTTCGATCGTGGTCGTAGTTCGCGTGTCGATGTTGACTGTTTTTGGACATAATAGTGGACGCTTCCGAGGTGTGATTCTAGCTCAGCACGGGTGCACTTCTGATTGCAAGCTACACTTTCATCGGTAGGTGTTGTGCATACGAGAAAATTGCAGCTGAGAGAAATGGGGGAAATCAGGAAGAAGCTGATGGATAAACAGTTTACGTGTGAAGTGGACAAGTTTGAAGGAGTGACACCGGTCGGCATGGTTTTGCTTGATAGCATTGACTGTTGAGGGCTCAAAACAATGGATATTAGAATAAGCAACCACTTCGTTCGAGATCCGATAATGCAAAATGTCTCACGTGACCTTGTGTGAATCAGACCATATAGATGAAGAATTTTTGGATATGTTGATAAAGAGAGGAAAAGTGTTGGAGTTAGCATCGACGAATGAGATTTAGGAAGTTTTCAGTCAATACCTAGTTTTCCTATTATATCTTAGAGATCGGCTGTTTTTTTTGCCTTTACTCTTCTTGGATGCTTAGTATTCACCATAATTAGCTAATTCTTATTAATTAATAAATTCTTATTAAATTTTATTCAGTTCGTTATGGTTTCTTTAAAGCGCTTTTTTAAATTCTAAACATAAGTTGGTTCCCTGAAAGAATACAAATTTATGTTTGGATTCAATAAAGTTTCACTAGTTTTTATATTGGTACAACATTTGTATGATTTTGTCAGCAAAATAGTTAGCAAGAATGGATAGTTCAAATGAATTGAAAATGATTCTATTTTCGCATTAAATAAATTTTCGTTAAACTAAACCATACAAAAGATCCACGTTTTACTAGAATTACTCTGATTTTGAACAGATTTTACAAATTCTGCTTAAAACTATACCGATGCCGAAAAGTATTGAAAACAACTGTGCGATATGCGAATCTCATCGGGATATGTACGGAGATAAAAAAAAAATGGAAAACACTCAAAGAAGGACTTCTGAAAATGGACAAGAAGTATCAACTAAAAATTCAATAGTAGTCCTAGAAAAAATAAGCACCAACTTAAAAAGTGGTAACAAAAAAAAAAAAAAAAAAATGTAAGCGATTGAAAGTGCCAAATCAATAGTGCACATAAATTATTGAACAACAAAACAAAACCAAGGCACTGCATGCAATTAGAATCTGAAAAGTGACAAAAGAATTTTAGCACCAAGAAATTTTCAGTGAAAAGAAGTTAAAACGAGCACCTATCGATCAAAACAAACTGTGTAATTTCATTTCATACGATGGACTTATTCAAGCAAGCGTTAATGAAAACAATAAATTTTTGCTGGAAAATGTATTTCAGATTTCCTCCATAATTTTCATTGTTTCCGTAGAAACTTCTTCGGTTTTTTACCTTATTATGCTCATATCAACTGTATTCTTTTATTTTATGTTCAGAATTAATGTTAATTAATCATAATAATTTATTAATAAGTAATAAGAAAATGCTCAAATTTTCCAATGCTGTGCTTGAGTTTGTGTATTACTCCCTTTGAATTGGTCAACTTTTCTTCTTCTACGGATTTAAATTTCAAAATGCGTTCTTATGCTTTTTGATTTATTATTCACCTCATTTTCCTTTTCTATGTTTTATTGCCATTTTTACTGACTAGTTCAATATCTCACTTGTTTGATTATTATGTTTTGAATGTTCATTTTAATATGATGATTGAGTATTTTTTTCATTTATTTTCGAATTTTCCTTTCTTTAATATTTGTACTCACTCTTTTTTTTTAAAACAACTAATTATGCTCATTATGTTTTGTTAAATTGAGAATCGTGTGCTCCCATAGCATGGTCAACTAAAGAAAACGCCCCAAATTCATCGTTTTAAGCCCTTACTGATTCAATGCAGTTTCATTGAAAACAAAGACAGTGTACCACATGAAGAAAAAGAAAGATCAGTGCCTCCGAATCGACAGTTATTTTCTATTGTGATGAACTCCAATTGCTCAGTGTTATAAGAAGCTCAAAGCCCACTTGAAAGCACTTCAAAAGCAATCGATCAAATCTATCAAACTGTGAGCGCTGGTAGTTGAAGCTCGTTCAATCGTATGTTTTATCCTCACACGGGATATCGGACAGGTGCGTTCCGATTCTGTCATCGTCATCGGAACTGCTGTTGCTGTTTGAACAAGCATCAAAACCTTCAAAAATAACCGTTTTCCCTGTATGGCCCTAACAAAGCCGTTGGAGAGAAAATTGCGTGACACAGAAAATGATCGCCCTTTAGAGGAGCTCCTAGTCGAAAATTCTGACAGTTCGGCGGTGTGTCGATAGAGGGTTGAAGAGAAAGTGCGTGTCTGGGAAAGTTTTCGGTTCCGTAATATATAGTGTTATTGGCTTTTATTGTTATGGCGAAGAGGATAATAGACGGATATAGTGTGCGTGAGGGATGGAAGTAGGGTTCCACTAGTGGCAGTTGTTGATGTTCTTCCATAACGATGATTATTATCTGAGATTGTGTATTAATAATTATGTTTATTTTTGTCTCGTTCCTATGTTCGTGGCTACAGTGGTATCGTGTGCTGATAGATGATAATTGGAATCAACGACGTGGTGGAAAGAGAGTGATTTTAGATAGTTATTGTGAGAATCAGCAATCCAATTTGAATGGAAGGCTAACACGCCAACGGAATCGAGTTTATACGGTAAGGATGAATATGAAAATTAATAACACACTGGTTATGTGCCGGACGGCTTGTTGAAATGAGGGTGTATAATTTATTGAAATTGTTCATGGTTTTCAATACTGGTTGATGTCTTCATAAATTTGGGTGAAATGGATGGGAGTTATCAACTCTTTCGTAAATTTAATCAAATACGTGATTGTATGGGTATGGTTGACTACTGATTAAAATGATAATGCTAACGAGCATGAACATAATTTCTTTACAGAATCTTTTGATTTGCAATAACATAACTAAATTGTGCCATAGTGAACGTATAGTTTTAATTTTCAAAACGATAGAAGTTTATCGGTTAAGTTACAAGATTTTTTCTTATGCAACAGAAAATCGTTAAATCATGCAAAAATTTGTCACCGTTTACTTGCAAATCTCGAATGTCATGCGGCAAATGCATACGCGACTGTTTACCCTATTAGCACACTTGTTAAAAACCGGATGAGGTTACTGATTTGAGACTCATTTAAGTCACAATCAATTTGCTGCAACTATTTTTGACCATTTTTTCCTGCTAAAATACAGTTCAAAAATGTATTTTTGATTTACTTGTTTAACACACAAATATATTCATGTTTTCTATCAACTAAGAATCAGTTAATTGACCAAAATTTCTAAATTTAAATATAAATACTGTATCTATCATAATGGGGATAACATTGATAATGCGTGAGACTCTGCATATAATTTCTTATTGGACCTGGAGTAATGCTGAAACCTAAAATTATCATAGAACAATTAAAATTCTTATAAATTTAGTAAAACTATTCATAATAAAATGATTTTCAAACATATGAAAAAAAATTACTCTAAAACATTATACAAATTTCTTAAAAAAACTTTAATTCTTCCATGGAAAAAACAAAAAAAAATTTCCATTAAGATATCACAAAAAGTAATAAAAAGGGGAAATTTTCTATGGAAATAGCATAAATTATCCATATAAATTGCATGTAAAAAAATGCATCCACCCCAGAAATTTTACACTATTTTGCTGTATTTTGAACGTTAACTGCAAATTTTTCAAGTGTTTAATCAACTATAATAGTATTGGAGCAGTATTGTGTATGGTATGTAATTGATAAATTGAAATTTTTTGATTATTTTATCCGGGACGCTAAACAGTAATACCAAATCAATTAATTTTCGCCTAGTATCCAATAAACATGGAAGTTGCTAGTGTAATATGTTACGCAAACGAGAGATAATAACAAACGAATCAAAAAACGCCAAACAGTTGTACGAAAACGTGATTATGTGGACAAACATATTGTAAATTGAATATTCCATACATAAAACATACAATGTAGTAAGAATAAAAATAAAAATGCAGTGAAATAATTTCATTAAACCATAAAAATAATTTGATATTTCCATAACAAAATCAAAAATTTCCATTATACAATGAAAGCTTCCCATAAATATAATCAAAAAAGCAATGAACAAATTAAAAAAAACGTTCATTGAAATTTTGCGAATATACTCAAATTGGAATGATACAGACATTTTCCACGGTATTTTATTATTTCTTCATTGTTAATTTAATATTATTTCTAATTTTTACGGTATTTGATTATATCTCTTTGTTAATTGAATATTATTTCTGTTAATTTTTAACAGAAATAAAATTATATTTTATTATTTGTGCATCTGTTAATTTTTTTTAGAAAATTTTCATTTCTTTTATGTGTTTATTATATTTTAGTCAATACTACAAGGGTCCTTTTTTTTTTTAACTCTTTATTTGTTCTAAATTTATTCATATCTACATTTCATGTTAATCTAGGTGCTCCAGCTACTACCGTAACGTATCAACCTTAATTGTTAAAATATGTTTCTAATTTTGTTTACATTGTTCATGCCTTAGCAGTTCAGTATTTTAAACAGGTTTTTATTCCTGCGTGTCAGTGTAACAATAATAATCTTAAAATTGAAAACAAACTAAAATTAATCTTAACTAAGCATAAAGGGAATTAATCATTGCAATAGAAGATTGCAACGATTTTTGTCTGAAATTATTAATCATTTTGTTGGACATTTGTTCTAAAGTTGAGACGATTCTATGTATTTCGTTAGTACTGTACCAAGAAGGCAGCTTCAAAATCATCTTCAGAACTTTGTTCTGAATCCTTTGAAGTATTTTTTTCCTGGTAGCACAACAACTAGACCATATTGGAACAGCATAAAGCATGGCCGGTCTAAAAATTTGTTTAAATATTAGTAGTTTGTTCTTCAAACAAAGTTTGGATTTTCTGTTTATAAGAGGATATAAACATTTTATATATTTATTACATTTGGCTTGAATGCCTTCAATGTGATTTTTAAAATTTAATTTTTGATCAAGTAATAGACCAAGGTATTTCACTTCAGCTTGACCAGGAAATTGGAACACCGCTCATAGTAACGATGTGACTACTACTAGGTTTCAAAAAAGAAGCTCTAGGTTTATGTGGGAATATTATTAGTTGAGTTTTGGAAGCGTTGGGAGAAATCTTCCATTTCTGTAAATAAGAAGAGAAAATGTCCAAACTTTTCTGCAGTCTCCTGCAAATGACACGAATACTTCTTCCTTTAGCGGAGATGCCTGTGTCATCAGCAAACAAGGATTTCTGACAACCCTGAGGCAAATCAGGGAGGTCGGAAGTAAAAATGTTTTATAGTATCGGCCCAAGAATGCTACCCTGAGGAACTCCAGCTCTAACAGGTAGTCGATCAGATTTGGAATTCTAATAATTTACCTGCAGAGTTCTGTCAGTTAAATAATTTTGAATTAATTTTATAATATAGAGCGGAAAATTAAAGTTTTTCAATTTAGCAATCAAACCTTCATGCCAAACACTGTCGAATGCTTTTTCTATGTCTAGAAGAGCAACTCCAGTTGAGCAGCCTTCAGATTTGTTTGAACGAATTAAATTAGTAACTCTCAAAAGTTGATGAGTAGTTGAATGGCCATGGCAGAAATCCAAATTGCTCATCTGCAAAAATTGAGTTTGTATTGATGTGAAGCATCATTCTAGTCAAAATTAGCTTTTCAAAAAGTTTACTGATTGAAGGAAGTAAACTTATTGGTCTGTAGCTCGAAGCTTCAGCTGGATTTTTCTCGGGCTTCAAAATTGGAACAACTTTGGCATTTTTCCATTTGCCAGGAAAGTATGACAAATGAAAACATTTATTAAATAATTTTACCATGAAAGACAAGGTACTCACTGGGAGTTTTTTGATGAGTATATAGAAAATTCCATCATCACCTGGAGCCTTCATATTTTTTAACTTTTTAGTTATAGTTTTTACTTCATCCAAATCAGTACCCCAGGATTCATCAAAAATATTTTCCCTTGAGGAAATATTCAGATAATCAGGAGAAACCTGATTCTCAATAGGACTAGTAAGACCCAAACTGAAATTGTGGGAACTCTCAAACTGCTCAGCAAGTTTTTGAGCTTTTTCCACATTTGTTAACAATATTTTATCACCTTATTTGAGCGCTCGAATAGGCTTTTGAGGTTTCTTTAAAATTTTGGAGAGTTTCCAAAAAGGTTTGGAACTTGGCTCTAATTTTGACACATTATTTTCAAATTGTTTGTTCCTCGGGGCAGAGAAACGTTTTTTAATTTGTTTTTGCAAATCTCGCCAGATAACTTTCATGGCGGGATCGCGTGTTCTTTGATATTGTCTTCTACGGATATTTTTTCAGACGGATCAAAAGCTGAAGATCGTCGTCTATTATAATTGTATTGAACTTTACCTCGCATTTTGGAACTGAGACAGCTCTTGCTTCAACTATGGAAGTAGTCAGAGAGTCAAGAGCATTATCGATATCATTTTTAGTTTCCAAAGGAATATTGGGATCAAAGTTATATTCCATGAATGTTTGATATTGGTTCCAATCAGCTCTATGATAATTGAAAGTAGAGCTGTTGGGATTAGAAATTATTTCTTGAGATATTTCAAAAGTTACTGGAAGATGATCCCAACCGAAGTCAGCATGGGTAACCAATTGGCTACAAAGTTGACATGAATCAGTTAAGACCAAATCAATAGTTGAGGGATTTCTGGCAGAAGAAAAGCAAGTTGGGCTGTTTGGGTATTGGATAGTGTAATAACCCGCAGAACAATTATCAAATCGTATATTACCATTGGAATTACTTTGAGCATTATTCCACGATCGGTGTTTTGCATTAAAATCACCAATAATGAAGAATTTTGACCTATTACGGGTGAGCTTCTGTGGGTCACCCTCGAGAAGATTCTTTTTGCTGACCTACGCATTGGAATGGTAAATAGGCAGCTAATAGTGTAAGTTGACCAAATTTTGTTTCAACAGAAACCCCCAAAGTTTCAAAAACTTTGGTATCAAATGAAGAAAGAATTTGATGTTTGATACGCCTATGAACAATTATGGCAACGCCACCACCTGGACTTTCAAGACGATCATTGCGGTATACGAAATAATAAGGATTCCTTTTTATTTTATCACCTGGTTTAAGAAAAGTTTCAGTTACAACGGCAATATGCACGTTATGAACTCGTAAAAAGTTAAACAGCTCGTCTTCATTATTTTTAAGAGATCGAGCATTCCAATTTAAAATATTCAGTGTCTTAATACCCATTGCTGAATTTCAGGGTCATGACAATATTGTTTGCAAATTTTATACCAGTTTGAATTGCATCAAACATGGAGTTTGTATTTAACTACAGGGGTCCTTAATTTCTCCGTTCGCTCTCTGTCATGTGATACGTATAGCAAAGCAGTTTCTTTAATTTTAGTTACCTGTGCTTGGTTGTCCTTTTCGTCGCGTAAAACAAGTTTATCCAAAGCAGTTTTTGCTTCATCGTTGGCCAGTGTGTTCAAGGTATCGAAGAGCAGTGGGAAATCGCGTTCAGATAGTGGATTAGTGAAAATATCACCACAAGAAGCAAAATTTCAGTTCTCTGAGTTGTGATGTGATAATGTGATAAATAAGAAGCCACCACCAGTGAAGGAATCTTCACTTGTAATCTTCACTTTTTCCAAGCACATTATGATCTTTTCTCCTGCACATTATGATCTTAATTAGTTGCAGCAACTTGATTAACTAAACTGCGACTAAAACAAGTCACATTTATGCAATCTCAACCAAATGGCAACAAGTGTGCTACTAGAATTCCATTTTATGAAGGCCAAAAACGAGTGCTTGGACCCGTAAACAGAAACTTTTACCCACAGAAAGGATAGAGAATCTCCGTCCTACGAAACGGTCTTATTACAGGACTTGAACAGTAAGCAATACACATTAGGATTTCCGTTTGGTGGTTTGTTAAAAATATAGGGTGTCCCAGAAAGTCTAAGCACGATTTTGATGCGCTTCTGTTGCTTCCAGATGACGTTTTAACAACTGTTCATTACTGTGTATCCTTGTTTACATTTCAATCTATAACTCTGTGAGTCTCAAGTGCCGGTGCATTTACTTTTCATGAAAATGCGAAGCATTTTTTCGAATAAGCGCAAATAAATCGTGCACAAATGGTGTATTTTTCCGTTTCGCTGAGTCTGTTGCCAAAATGGAAGGTTTGAGCATCGGAGCAGTTCGTAACGCGATTCGGAAGTATGGTGAAAAAATCTGGACCGGGCCATGTAGACCAAAACCTGGACCAGAAAATCACGCAAGCATTTCGCCCGTAAAAAGGGTACTTCCCTTCGATATGTGGCCAAAAACCGTAAATTATATGATAAACTGCTGTGTGGAAAATCGGCCAGCGTAATTATGGATGAGGAATCCTTCGTGAAATTTGATTATAAGACGCTTTCGGGTGACCAGTTCTACACGGTCCGTGCTGATCAAACTATTTACTATGCCGATTTGTCAATTTATACTGAAAAATTAGGTAAAAAAGCAATGGTTTGGCAAACAATTTGTGAGTGTGGAATGCTCTCAAATCTGTTTGCAACAACTACGATGACTATCTATGTTTTCGTTTGGGAATGCTTGGAGTGGCGCCTGCTCCCCAACATCCGGAAACATAATAATTCAGTACTGTTTTGGCCGGATTTGGCATCAGTGCATTACGCAAACGACACGGTAGCCTTGTACAAAGCCAAAGTAGTCGAATTCGTACCCAAGGAGATGAATCCTCCGAACTATCAAGACCAGGCAAGACCAATTGAAACTTTTTGGCTCTGACAAAGGCATAATTGCGCAAACATGTTAGGGTAGCGGATTCCATCAACACTTTTGAAAAAGACTGGAAAAAAGTATCAAAAATGATTGGCAAATAGTCTGTGTTGAAGCTGATGAGCAGTGTTAGATCAAAAGTCTTTGGCGTACGATTAAATGGATCTCGGAAATGTCACGTAGAACTGTAGAAGAATATTGTAGAGAACATAAAAGTGCAATAAAAACTCAATTTATTTTAAAACCGAGCTAGTATTATTATTTATAAATCGTGCTTAGGCTTACTGGGACACCCTATAGGGTTAGAAAACTTATTGTAGACTGTTGAAAGACAATTAGGCCTTCGCTGATCTCGATATGACGATTTTCATCATGGTATAATTATCATCCATGACTGGGGTGAGATTATCACGAATCCTTCATCCAACTTACACTTCATTTGGCACCCAGTATTCTCCCCTTGGCTTTTATTATTGGATTCATAGGTATATATATTTTTTTTATATAATGGCAACAACTTATTCAAAATTACGAAAACCAAAACTCAAACGTAATTTTCTCGAAACTCCCAGTAATGATTGCATTAAAAAAGCAACTATTTTTGGATGGATGGTAAAAAAGAACGGAAAAAGATATTTGAACAAACCAAATTGCATTTTATTTATTGAGAAATTAAACACTACACAAACATACTTCTACTCCTTGCCGCCCCGCCTTGCGGCAGTTAGCCGTAACTTTGGCCATAGATGATGAAAAGAAGATTGTAGGTATATTCTTCAGTTCTTTGGTCATCTTTTTGATCAGATCATCCATCGTTTTGGCCACGAAATTATTTCAATATACTCTCCCCTTCAAATTAGCCCAAAATTTTTCGATTAGATGAAACTGGGCCACGTTGGGAGGATTTGTATGCTTCCACATGTTCAGCTTCGCCGGGAAGATCTCTTTGAACAGAATCCTCAGCCGGTTATTCTGGATTTCCGCTTGGTTCTCCGACACGGCTGGCTTGGACTGTCGCTTTCGCATGTGGATATCCATTTTGGTCAAATACTTCTTGACCGTTTGACTGGTCGCACCGACCACCCGGCCCAACGCACGGAAAAAAGTAGCCATCTTGCCCCCCGTCTTCCGTGTGAGCTTGTGTTGAATCCTCGGGTTTCTTAATACGGTCGGGCGGCCGGAACCAGGCTTCCGCTCGATGGACTCTACCTTCTTCAGAAGTGCCAGACTATGAAACCGTTAAAAATAGACTAAATAGAGTTGATGAATTCACATACATAATCAATTTGAATTGCTTCGATTTTGTTTGCATGTGTTACCTTTCCATGCAATGGTCAAAATAATTTTTTTTAAATTTTGAGTATTTACACCAAAAATTGTGTTTTTTTTTTTGAAAAACTGCCATATGATTACTTTTTCCCAAAACGTAAAATGTGAATGTTATTAGGTCGATAAGTTGTTCCGTTCTGGAGTTATCGCTGAAAACAAACCGTGTGAAAAAAGACCTTCGTGTAATTTACGTCAGTCACAACTTTTCAAATCATGGGGATCCTCTCGTGAAAAGCACACGCGAAGAAATAATATGGACGTGCGATCACAGTCATGCCCGATAACAAAATACAATGTGAGTACATTTCTTTTGTAATCGAAGCATAACCAAACACACACAGCATGAACACTGAACCGTTCACGACGACTCGCAAAATTCCAGTTCTCTGAGTTGTTTATAAACGCTATACCGCCAAATATATTAAAGTTACAGTTATGCGATATTGTTAGAAAAACTTGTAGGATTATGCAAGTGCTACGATTTCAGCCTACAGAAAGTCGCAATTTGTAAGAAATATTGAATAGAAGGACAGGCTTTACAAACAAGATTATTCACGATGTATGAAATATCTGAGAGTTTTACATGATTTTTAATGTAAGCTTGTACGTTGGAGCGCAGTCTCATAGCATAGCCGGTAAATGCGTCGGATTTTCAATCCGGTGGTGAAGGGTTCGATTCCGCAACCGTGTTTTTTTTTCAGGTGGGATATTCGATCGACTGCCCTGGAGCACAACCGTATTCTAGTGCTTGCTACACACTATATGATTAGATGCATCCTGGGGAAAATGCTTCAAAAAACACTAATTTGAGCGGCAGACATAGCCCATACAGCCAAACGGAGAATTAAAAATTCGCTTAAATTTATATTAGACTAGATGAACCCGGTGCGAGCGCTGCTACGCTTGCAACTTAATCAATGAAAATTTAAGAAAACTGGTACGTTTATGGTTGTTTTTCGGAATGAGTTGTTTCTTGACTAAGCAGGGGTTCAAACTGCTATGAGAACATGCTTCTTACCTGAAAAATACACGTTTTGTATTTTTGTAACCTGGATAATTCTCATATGGTATAAATTTGTGTTTCATTTGTATGGGAGCCCTCCCTTTCAGAGGGAGTCGGGGGGCTGTAGGTTTCTCAAACGACCATACAATCTTTGCCTTCAAACCCTCCGCATGCCAAATTTGGTTCCATTTGCTTGATTAGTTATCGAGTTATGCAGAAATTTGTGTTTCGTTTGTATGAAAGCCCCCCCCCCCCCTTTCAGAAAGGAGGAGGAGTCTTGCACTACCATTGACACATTCTTGCCTTCAAAAACCCCCACATGCCAATATTGGTTCGATTTGCTTGATTAGTTTTCGAGTTATGCAGAAACTTGTGTCTCATCTGTATGAGAAGCCCCCCCCCCCTCCAGACAAACCAATATATTAAAAGTTGTTTTCATGATATACACACATATATGTAAGTAAACAAATCGTATAGAATTCAAAATTATGGCTTATACGTGCAAAAGAGGAGGCCATATACGTGCAAATTCCATTGTTTTCCTAAACGAGTTGATTTGATATCGTATGCGATTGAATTTGTAATAGCAAATTCGATATAAAACTAATCAAGCAAATGAAATTACATTTAGCATATGAGGATTTTTAGAGGCAGGATATATATATATATATATATACAAAAATGTATATCAATATATATGTATATATATATATATTTATTATATATATATCTATATATATATATATATATATATATATATATATATATATATATATATATATATATATATATATATATATATATATATATATATATATATATATATACATATATATTGATATACATTTATATATATATATATATATATATATATATATATATATATATATATATATATATATATATATATATATATATATATATATATATATATATATATATATATATATATATATATATATATATAAATCCTGCCTCTAAAAATCCTCATATGCTAAATGTGGTTTCACTTGCTTGATTAGTTCTCGAGTTATGCAGAAATTTGTGTTGAATTTGTATGTACAGAACATTTCTTGCCTCCAAAAACTCACAAATGTTGAATTTGGTTTCCTTTTGCTTGATTAGTTCTCAAGTTACGCAGAAATTTGAGTTTCATTTGTGTGGGAGCCCCACACACAAAGGTAACTCCCATCAAATAGACACAGTGTTTGTTGCATTACGATGTTGTTTTTTTTTTGTAGGTGCGTAGAACCACTGCGTCCACTGAGTAGAACTTTTGTGGTACACCCCTATTCGCACCCTACTATTCGCATCTCATAGGTTGATCACCATTTGTCAAGTGAACAGGACGCGTCTTTTCCCAGTTAGGCAAAATTGAGTTTATAAAACCCACCAACTTTCCAGGATTCGCAGTCCGAATTTCTTTAGGTTGCAAATGGCCCCTGTACAGTAATTTAAATCAGCTCTTGTACAAAGCATCACAACTGCAGAGCAGATGTTCCGAGGTTTCACGTTCCATGTTACGACAGATATCATTCTCAACCTGGACAATGTTTTTCAAATGATATCTACGCTTTGATTCCCGCTTGGCTGTCTGTAAAATACAAGTATTTGCAAATCTATATTTCCTCTTCAGACAAACGTTAACGCATTTTATTATAGCAAAAATCACCGCTTGAAACACCGTTGGATAGTTTCCCATTGCCACTGAAATTTCTACTCCAGGGCCGAAGATTCCTGCTCCCGTTTTAGTCCCAATTTTTAAACCATCTGTAATTAATTTTATGGAACCACGACGAACAGTAGGACCTCCGACTTCCCAATCTATACGTGACGTCTCACATATGATGTAAGGGATGTCATAGTTTTCCACAGGTTTCATCCAGTCTCCATTCATATACATCACTGGCCCATTTTGAAAGTTTTGCGAAATACTCAAGTGACCGACTTGAATGTTTTCAGCCATTTTAGTCTTATTTAGCATACTCTTTTCCGCTTCTAAGGAGTGTATCGAAAAGTAGTTATAAACTTCCAAATAATAAAATAGGCATAAAAACATGGTTAAAATTAACATACTATTTCAGTTTATTATAGCTTAACATGTTTACAAAAGATCCAAACGGAAAAACTAGTCATCATGTTCATTTCTGTAGAATGCCCGTACCTTTGATTTGACACCTGCCATCAAATTCTGCACAGTGACCTTTGTGCACTTCCTGGATGCCGCTGCCCAATTTTTCTTAAAATCGGTCATGTTTTGGGACACTGCACCATCCTTCTTAAATATACGCTTGACTATTGCCCAATAGCGTTCGATCGGTCGCAACTGGGGACAGTTTGGTGGGTTGATGTCTTTTTCTACGAACTTGATGTTATTCTCCGTCAGCCACTGTAGAGTGGATTTGGCGTAATGTGCCGATGCCAAATCTGGCCAGAAGAGAGGAGGGGACTGGTGCTTTCTATACAATGGTAGCAACCTGTTCTTCAAACATTCCTTTTGATAAATCTCAGCATTTATAGTTCCTTTTGTATAGAAAATTGAAGAACGCAAGCCACATGTGCAAATAGCTTGCCAAATGAGCACCTTCTGACCGAATTTCTCCACCGCAACAGTCGTATCTGCGGTTGGCACACGTTCCCCAACAGATTTAGTATAAAACTGCGGCCCCGGTAGCGTTCTTGGAATCTTCTTTAACGTATGTTTCGTCAGCCATCAAAATGCACTGGTCGACATTGTCCAAAATGCAGCTGTACAGCTTTCGAGCCCTGGTTTTGGCACGAGACTTTTGTTCCGGAGTTTGTTTCGGCACTTTCTGCTTTTTGTACGTCTTCAAGTCATTCCTGCGCTTGATTCGTTGAATCATTCCGATGCTGGTCCTGAACTTCTTGGCTAGATCGCGAGTAGAGGCAGATTTGTTCCGTTGAATATAATCCACAACTTTTTGGTCCAAATCGGGGTTGCTGGAGCCGGGTTTCCGGCCACTTCTTGGTAAATCCTTGAGGGAGCACTCCTTACCAAACTTTTCGATGATGCGTTTTACACTTACCGGTTGAACATTTACTCTTTTCCAATCTGGTTGTAAGTAACACCCTTTTCGGTGCACCAAGTGTGCAGAAATTTTCTTTTTTAGTCTCAAATTCAATTCGCGACATTTTGAATACAACTTTATCAACGGAAATGAATGAACCGAATAATCATTTTTGACATGTAAACAAAGCAAATGGCGCTTACACGCTAAAAATATATACAGTAGTTTATGCGTAATAACGCATCGAATGTTTATAACTACTTTTCGATACACTCCTTAATTGCACTTATTCGTGCAAAGGCAGCAGATTTAAAATTGCATCTAACGATTTTGATGGAGTGCTGCGCATCGCTCCCGTTATAGCAATGGACACTAGTCGTCGAAGTTTCGTCAGCTTTTTCTGTGCAATAGCCTCTTTTGTTTTTGGCCGCTACAGAAGCGAAGCATACGTTAATTTTAGACGAATTATGGATGAGGGAGATGACCTATATTAATCTCAGTTCCAATCACCATGAAATAAACGATATAACGTGAAGGATTAGTTAGTAATGTTTGTGTAGATTTCGTGGAATTTGGTGGGATGAAGGGCAGTGAATAGGGGTCTATATATCTACATTATCATTTTTGTTATTAGACCCCATTTTCTGCCAAATGTTTTTGAGCATATTCAGAAAGCACTGGTTGCCTTTCCGATCACACACTCAACATGAGCATTCCAGTTCAGTTTGTTATCCAGTATACCAGGTATTTAACCTTTTCGCTAAGATGGATTTCTAATCCTCCTTGCTGAAAAGGTTTTAGATTCAACTTCCTTTTCCTGGTGAGAGGTACCAATACTACTTTTGATGGATTTATGTATATGAATACACCATTGCAATCTCTCTGAAATGGTATTGTCAAACTTTCCTCTCACTATGATGACTATATCGTCTGCAAAGCCTACAACCTCGAAATCTTTTTCCTGACCTGACCACATTAGGGTGAGAGGGTTTTTTGGTGAGAGGATTCCTCCTTGGGGACAACCTTTCGATGCCCGTACAGTAATAGACGAACTTCCCAGCTCTGAAGTGATTTCTCTTTTTGCAAGCATGGTGTGAACCCAATTAATTATGCTCATGTCAAAGTTCCCTTTTTTCATGGCACGAGCCATAGACGAATAGGAAGCGTTGTCAAAAGCTCCTTCAATATCTTAGAAACAACAAAGTGCTTATACCATCTTATACCATTTCTTTTACCGATAGAGCTTTGCCTACTTTCGGTACCACAGTTTGGAGAGCCGTAACTGTTGACTTACCTGACTGGTAAGCAAACTGAAACTCAGATAGTGGATGCTTGTTCATGTAATTTCATGCTTGATAAAATCATTCAATACTTTTTCCATAGTCTTTAACAGAACTGATGAAAGACTAATGGGCCTGTGTGATTTAGGAAGCGCCTTATCTTGATTTCCTATTTTGGGTGTAGCGATAACTTTTACTAATGTCCATGAAGATGGAATCTGGTTTAGTCTCAAACATGCCTTAAAAATCTCTATTAATGGCGACATCAACATTGCTTCGCCGTTTTGAAGCATTGCTGGAAATATTACGTCTGGTTTTGCAGCTTTGTACGGCTGAAAAGATCCAATTGCGTCCATTTATAGTTGTTCAAAATAATAGCAGCTGAAAAAGATTCTGAGTTTTATTGTGCATTCTTGTGGAAGATTTGAAGCATAAAATGAAATGGAAGTTAGGTTGGGTGTCGGTTTGTATCTTATTTTCTCGCAGAAAAATGGGCCGTCGTCAACATCGCACGCCGGAACAACGGAGTTTGATAAAAATGCTTATCAAGAAAGGTAAATCGTACGGATAGATCCAGCAAACAGTAGGATGCTCTGTCAAAATGATCAGGAACGCTTTGAAATGGAAGGCCAAGGTTAAAACTCGTAGACGGAAGCGTTGCACTTCCAAAAGAATCTATCGGATGGTTGCAAAAGTGTTCGAATCGATCCAGCCACGACTTCAAAAAAAAAAAAAATTAAAGACAATCGTGCCTGCGAGCACTGCTACTATCAGAAGACGATTGATAGAGGTAAACCAGATTGCACCCGGAAGGTGTTATTGTTGATCAAAGGGCATGTCTCCAATCGTCTGAAGTTTACCAAAACGCCAAAACTGGTTCATAGAAAAATAGCGGGATGTGTTGTGGAGTGATGAGTCGAAAATTGTCCTGTTTGATCAAAATCCCGTTGTAAGTATGTGAGACGTCCACCTTGAACAAAATATTAACCACAATACATGGTGAAGACAGTAAAACTTGGACAGTAAAAATAATGGTGTGAGGGTGTTTTTCCTACAATTCTAACTTAACTTCTTTATGCCGAGAAGGAAATGTTACTAAAATGGGTGTTCCAACATGACAATGATCCTTACACACCAGCAAATTTAGGTTATGGAGTGGCCAGTGCAGTATTCGGCCCTCAATCTTATGGACAACCTGTAGGGAGACGTCAAATATGCTGTTTCTGATGCAAAGCCGAACAAACCGAGGAATTGTGGTGTGTGGTACACAACTCGTGGGCTGCAATCGCGATACCTAGTCCTTGTGGACTCGATGCTGAAACGATGTGCAACTATCATTAAGAACAGATGATGGTAAAATTATGATTTTTTTTATTATTATGAAAAGTTAACAAACTGTCAGGCAATCTGATAATTGTATTAAGAATGATGTAGAATATTGAACAAAATAAGCCAACAACTGTTACTACCCGCGCACCAAACTAGACAAAATTGATTCTGATCTAAGAACCGAGGGCTGCAATAAAGAATTCATTTTCAATACACGAGCCAAACTTGCAAACTGGGCGAAATTCACCAATCCCCGGCCCCATCCATCCTCCCGTGCTCACTGGCTTGTCTGGTTCCTCGGGAATCGGATCGAAGTTTTACGAAGTTGAGCATCATTAAATTTGAATGTTTATCCACACTGCTTGAGCACGTCACCGTAACACCCAACACGAAGCCAAACCACCCACCACACACCGAGAGGAGACAGAGTATGTAAAGGAATCCCTTGAATAGCACGGTGGGTGGAATCGTAACGCCTTAGCTATCTCACAAACAATAAATCAGTGTTTGCTGTCGTTATAAGTTAACCTTAAAAAAATGTTTGAAAATTCAGTTTTAAAACTCTGGATTTTAGAAGCAGATTTGAAATAGTGTTTTCATTTCTAATTACAAACAATTTTTAAATGATCCCTAACACATACAAAAATCACCTCACTAAGATAAACGCCAGCCGCGCAATTGAATTACCCTCCGTGGAATCCGGTCGTTTCCTTTACCTACCCACATACCACCCCCTTCCCCCCTCCACCACGCCACTGACAAGTTCCAGAGAGAACAGTATCGATATCCTGCTCTGAGCTGCCGAAGGGAGGTGAATATCTATGGCAAAGGGATTTTACTTTACCCAATGTACCTAATACATTCGACTTTATAGGGATAAGCGATCCGTCGGCATCGTCTCCAACGTCATCGTCGTCTGGCCGGATTTCGTCTCACAGGATTTTATGCTTATTTCGCCGATTGTGTCTCTTCTGTTATGGCGTAGCACCTTCGACTACGCAAAGATGAAGGAAGGAAGTTCAATTTCATAAAATAAATGTTTATGGGTTCTTTTCTGCTTTAACTCCCCTAGGTTGCCGAACCGGAGATGGTTTGTCAGCAACCAGATGAGAAACGCCTGTCATTTTTTTTTCAAACATCGTCCCAAATCTTAATAATTTGGTTTGTGAGAAATGTTGCATGGAATGGATTAGAGTCGCTGTTTTTAAATAAATCGTTCGTCTGTTTGTCTATGATATGAAGGTGTGACTAAGGAGATTATACAGCACGGGAGTGTAGCACATCTCTCGGGTTCAAGTATTTGTGCGTATGCTTCAAGGTCGGCAATTTCCCATTTTCCACTTTTGAGTGACAGTTCAGCGTACTTTCGAAGCGTTGCGTAAAATTGCCATTTTCTGTTTACGGTTTGCCAGGCTCAACGATACTCAAGGTGAACTTTAAACACCGGAGTTGAAGGCGTAAAAGTGACCTAAATAGATGAAAACTCACCATCAATACCAGCTCCGGCATATTCCCAATGAATCAATGCCAATTTGTTGTTCCTGCAATGTTTCGACGTGAGTTAATGGCTTCGAATGGTTTGGGCGCGAAAACAAAAAAAAATCCTATGGTTCTTATTGTTGAACGGGCGAAAGCCAAACGTGACCATGAGGAGCAATTTACTCCAGTGAAAGCGGGACGAGGTGTTAGGGAGGGAAACCGCATTATGTAGTAAAACGAAGGATTACCCATTGTGTTGGAGGATGGTTGGGGATAAACAATGTGGGTGTATGGCTACGGTTCGGCCGGATGCAAAGTGATGAAAAATAATAGAATAGATCCATTGCGTTTTTTAAACGTAGGACTACGGTTCTCTTTTCTATACCGGGTGTCATTACACAATTTTGAAAATTGAGAGCGTTACGCTAAAGTGAAAGGTTTCAACACTAAAAACTCACGTTCGACTGAATACAAAGAATGACTTCATTGATACATCATTTGATTAAAAAACTTACAAATTTGTTGCATTAAACTTTCAATTAAGTATAAGTAGTTCCCTGCAAATAAACAGGTTGAAAATATGGTTTTCCCTTTCCGGGTCCTCAAAAACGGGTAACAAATGGGACTTCCATATTTTGGGGGCTGCCATAAAATGAGTTTCACTTATTATTCCGTACGGCATGGACAAAGTTGAACCCAATAATAACCCACAAGTTGATGGCCTCTGGGCCCCCACAACTGTAAATTTGGCCCATGTTTTCATGTTGATTCAAATAATGTGTTTCAAGTGATCTCCACTCTTTTATTTGCTTCTCTGTGGGTATAAAAGAAAAGGATGATAAACAATAGAGTGAGGCGATTGAGAAAGAAGAAGAAGAAGCGAAAGTAATGCCGAAGCTGGCCGTAACTAATGTTGAAAGCATGAGGACGCTAATAGTGTTTGCAACCAACCAGGCGCCCATGCTGACACTGGCGTGAATATTAGTACCGAAACTAATAACAAAATAATAATAATACATTGGTATTAATTAGACACACTCAAACATTAATCCATATTTAGTTTAGATTCCGAGAAAGGAAATGACATGTATTCAATCTCACTACACTATCCTTTCTCATCCCAATAGTTTGTTGCTTCCCAACAATCACATTGCTTGTTATCAAATATAAACGATAAACGATACATACACAAGATATTTAACTAAAGATACTCTCTAAAATACATGCATGGTCATACTTTCAGAAGAACAAGAACACTACAATCATAACAATTCCTGCTCAGGATCATCATAAAGTTATTTTTGACATAGGACTTACGTCTCTCTTTTCTATTCCTGTACAGCGGCGCCGTTCTAAGATTTAGGAATTCGACCGCGTTACGTTTCGAGTGGAGATTTTGAATCCGTCTTATTCAGAACGACCAATTCAGTTTACCCAGCTAAAGAGTTTGTTTGATTGAAGTTTATCGCACACTCCGTTCTAATTCTTGCCAATTGGCAGTCAGCGGAGGCTTAAATAGTTTTAGTTTTCCCTTCATCGCATACCTTAAGCCTTGTGTACAATTACTAAAACTGTTCTGAACTTTAAACGCAGTCTATACACTAAATTTACTCTAACTTATACCACGAATCGAACGTAGAATTATCGCATCTATTCGTTGTTTTCTGCATCGAAACTGATTTGTTGTTTTTATGAAGCTACCTTCGTAATTAATGGCACACGCGCAACTGTCAACAGCAGGAAGCATTTGTTCAGACAGTAAGAACATTCGTGCATTGTACGAAAACAATGCAAAGATCTATTAACATTTTGTCACAAATTAAAAAGAAACGTCTTTCTGGTGGTTGCATGAACTACTAACTGATCTTCTTTATCGGCTCGAAATGTACTCCGTGTCCAATATATTCTCTTACAAAATAAAACTCTATTTATTTCAAATCGATGATCCAGATTTTATTGATCAACTACAGCATGTGTTTTGGAATAACACCACCTTTAACCTTCTTGACCAGCTCCAGACGTTTTTCGAAACCGTCGCAGGCGGCACGCACGACTTCCATCGGCATTTCGTCCCAAATTCGTTTGATTCCGGTTTTGAATTGGTTAATATTAGACGCCCTGTGGTCATTTACCTTCGCCAGCATGTATGACCATACGAAATATTCCAAGGGATTCAGATCTGGTGAACTGGGAGGCCATTCATTCTTGTCCAAAAAAGTCGGTCAAATTTTCTTGGCACCAGCCCTGAACGAGATTTGCTGTAGCGCTGTGATTTTCGTCTAATCCGTTCCCTGACCACTTTAACAACTCGTGCAGTCCACACCGTACGAGTACGACCGGATCTCTTCCGGTCATCCAACGAGCAGGTGTCACGGTACCTTCGGATGGTTCGGCACACAAAATCCCGCTTTACTCCGAGGTTTTTCAAATTTCTGAAAATAGCGCCCGGGCGCTCACCTTTCAAAAACTTTTTTATCACCACAGCACGAAACTCCTTCATCGCTGGTAAAAGATAAACACCGAATGAAAACAATCGGACATAACCTAAGAGCGTTTGTATAAACATAGTGCAACACTACACCAACACATACGTGAAGCATGTTGAGTAGTTGCACGACACCAATGCTAGGAAAAAGTGTATGAGAATATATTGGACACGGTGTAGTTGAAAAAAAAGCGCAACCACGTTGTTCAGCGTTTGTTTTAATGTGTCTGAAATGGGATTGGAACCTTTTTTTTTTTGGGAAGAGCTGTTACTGAATCCGTGATTGATCTCACTAGGCCATGGTGACTCATGAGAAAATATTTGATTAATGATTATAACTCTCAACAGTGCTTTAATTTTTATTTTGGGATAAATAAATTATTTCCGCCCATGCCACACCATCATGCATGAGTACGATAAAAGAAAAACAGCGATTGGCTGGTTTTCACTAAAATCATGTCGTGCAATACACAAAAAGGTGTAATGATAGCATTTCACCAGATAAAGATCAATACGAATGTTTCATACAATATACGAGACATTTGTGCTATGTACTTGTAAATGTAAATCCTTGTTTCCGAAACGAGTGAAACTTAATTTACGAAAAGAAATTTTCAATGTATAATTCCGAATCGTAAATATAAAGCAAGCTTACGGCAAGAGTAGCAAGCCAAATCGAAATTTAAAAAATGGAACAAAAAATTGAAGCTTAGGACGCTACCCGAGTAACATATTTTTGTGTTTTTGGGGGGGCTTTTAAACAAATGGTAAAATAAAGTATGTCACCGTTATAGACTTGTGTGTTGGGGTAATAACTCGATCGTTTCTTGGTTGATTTTTAAATAAACTAATATTTTAGATTTAAATTAAAAAGATATATATTTTTTGACGAAACACTATGTGCAATCGACTGAGCGTTCTCTAATCTTCTAATGATTGGGCGGTGAGATAGGTAAAACCAAATTCAGAAGAAATGCACTCAATGAGGGTTTCTGTTTCGTGGAAGTCCTACATGCATCCAGAACATACTAGAATCATAGACTAACTCTAAGACCAGTAGGTCCCGAACAAATACGATTTTTTTCTTGGCTCAGTCAGTACTAGCACATCGGTCCCAAGCTTGGTCCCAAGCTTAATAATAGGCCCCTAATAATGAACTCACACGAACACACTCTCAAATATTCTGTCAAAATAACACAGCAAATCAAAACAAAGGCGCAAATATGTATAGTTAGGTGCTGGCTTCAAGGAGTACTTCGGACCAAGGGGTTCTACAACAGTGAACCAATTTCAAATCGTTAGTTGCATATTGATTGTTGCTAGAATGGAGATGTGTGCGAGAGATCAATCTAGTTAAAAACAAATCCTAAGGGTTTGTTTGTCACTTCTTACTTCTTCGCTTCGTTTGGTAGAATATAACTTTCCTGCTTTCTGCGAGGTTATAAGAAAGATCTGTTCTGCCCAATTGGTCATCAGTTAGTGTGGGTATTTCAAAGTGTTAAGATTTCTTATACCGAAAGAAAAACCGTAATTAGAAGAGACGAATAATGTCAATGCTCCTTAAACACTTAGAGACTAATATGATATGCTTTTCTTCCACGGAACAGAACCAATATCAACGCCCACCCTTTCGACCATCTACTCAATCATCACCTGGTACTCGACTTTTATTGGTACTACTTGGATCGCTCCAGGAACAGTGAATAATGAAATACCAAACGGCGCTTTTCAGGGCTTTCACAGCTATACCCGTTATCTGTACGACCAATATGTTACCCAAGTAACACAAAACTGTCATAATTGGTTGCAGCTACTTGATTGTGACTTAATTGAGTCACACAGAAGTTAATTTAACTGATATGCAACAAGTGTGCTGTTAGGGTAGACGTGTGCTGAACGAAGACGGAGACGGAGACATCCGAAACAATTCTGGATTTTTTTCAATTCAAAAAGAAATGAAAGCGGCTTTCTATCAAAGCGCTTAAATGATCAATCTGCCTCATCTGCGAAAACCAAGAGCTAACAGTTTGCTACACATTTTGCGAGCGTTTGGCAAACTGCGAACCTGTCTCCATCGGAGGTTGACGCTGATGAATGCATTTTCGATGTTAGTCTGGCGATGGTGAAGGATGCACTGAAGAAGCTGAAACTGTCTGTAACACTTGGTCCGGATGGCATTCCTGCGTGCATATTGAAACATTGCAGTACCATGCTAATTACACCGCTGCAAGCCATATTCAACATCTCCCTTTGAACTCAGCAGCTTCCAAACGCTTGGAAGATGTCATACATGCATCCAATTTTCAAGAGAGGCAGTAAAGTGGATAAGTCGAACTAACGTAACATAACTTCTCTACCTGCTGGATCAAAATGCTTTGAGATCATCCTTAAGGACGTTATGTTCCACAAACCATACATCTCGACATCTCAGCAAGGATTCTTTCCGCAACGTTCCGTCATGACAAACCTGTGTGAATACTCGTCGTTCTGTATCGGTGAAATGGATCAACGATGGAAATTCGACAGTATTTACATAAACATAATGGCTGCTTTCGACACAGTTTTTTTTTTCTGCAACATAAACCACTGCGACCAGTTATTTGAGATTTTGTAGTATATCCCGTATCCTTTGTTTAGTGCATGTCAAGTTACTTCATCACTATTGAGAAATGATGATGTATTCGGTGTTGTTACAGTTGTCATTGTTTGTATTGTTGGTAATAAATCGAGTTTTATTGAAAGTTTACGCAGTACTCTTCAAATGCGCGCCCCTTTATCAGTCAAAACCAGATTCATTGCAAGGAAAACAAAAAATGACTCCAATATTAACCATTCATCATAACCCTAGCCATAACCAAAACTATAGAAGATCAAACAGAAAATTAGAATTCACATAAATGAAGACGAACCACGTTTTCCTTATTCCAAGTTCACTCTCGGTGGTGCAATCCGAGTATTGTCACTTTTCACAAGACATAAAATGTAATAAGGACTAAGATATGGTCCTTTGACTACAAACAAAAATTATGTTCCCTAGTTTGAATTAATTCTGATCTGATACCCCATAACGCACCACATAAAGGTGATCTACCAGCGTTACGGGTCTTCGCCACAGTTAATCATGATATTCTGATAGCCAAGCTTGAGCAATAAGGAGTATCTTCGAGAAGATCGTACCAGCGGCTGGATAGTCACGAAGAAAATTAATATATTTTTTGGCTCAGGAAGTACTAGCACATCGGTCCCAAGCTTGGTCCCAAGCTTAATTATTCGCCCCTTATACTTTAACTCACACCAATACATCCTCAAATATTCTGCCAAAATAACATAGCGAATCAAAACAAAAACAAAGATATTAGTAGCAAAAGGTACTGAAAAGCGCAAAATTGCAAGTTGCAGACTGCAAGGCGTACTTTGGAATAAGGGGTTCTACAACACATTGATTGTTGATCGTATTAACTGATCGCCATTTGTTCGTGAAAATAGGATCAGCCATATCTGTACCATTCATTACTCGATGTGGGGTACTGGGCAAGGAAGCATCTTTGGACCGGTGTTGTTCGCATTGTTTTTCAATGATGTGTCCCACGTCCTCGAAAACTGCTGCCTGATGTTCTACGCAGACGATTTGAAGATCTAGATAATCGTTAGGAGCATCGATGACTGTATTCAATAGCAACAACTGCTTGATGTATTTATCAGTTGGGGTCGGGTCCTCCCTTAGCTCAGTCGGTAAAGGCGCAGCTACAAAGCAACACCATGCTGGAGGTGGCTGGGTTCGATTCCCGGTCTGGTCTAGGAATTTTTCGTCAAGGAAAACTCATATTCAAAATGCACTATTCGGAAAAAGTAGATCAAGCAAATCGACAACTTGGATTAATTTTCAACATCAATGTGCTCTATTTGGTATTGAACCGCAAGTTCAACCAAGCCATCCAAGCCAGATTATTCGTCCCGAAGTAGATAGAGACGAACACAGATCGAACAATCCTGTCTGTTCGATAAGTCGAAGGTTCCCAGAAAACTATAGTCTGTTCGATTTCAACATCTCTACTAACGCGCTTCGAAACCGCCTATAAAATTGTCTTGACTGATTGTTTCTATTTATGTTTTCCTTTCATCTTTTAGGGCAGTGTGCAATACTTGTTTAGTTTAGTTTTATTCATTATTACCTTATTGTCGGATGAATGTATAAAATAAATACAAATCAACATTATGCAATAATTGTTATTTGCTGATGACATCCATGAGATGCTTTTATGATTTATTTCAATCTATACCCTATGAAATGATCAAAATTCTACTCAATTTTGATTTGTCGTCTGCTCTTTTATAGAGAAATTTTCCATCAAGTCTTTCAGTTTGGTAAGGGTATCCGGTAATTAATCCTTTTACGTAGCAATCATCTTCCTGAGTGGCAATCATGTACTCAGACATAGAAAGGAACAAAATACAGGGAGCTCAGGATACAGTCTTGCTGAGGATCTTAAACAGTCCATTCGACAGTAGAACATCAGAACTTCTACGGAAGGCGTAAAAGAAAGTAAAAGGGACGAATCTTGGGATGAAGTGAACACATCTTCACTAAATTTAGACTGCAACATATTTAACAGTTCTCATCTGAAACATCCTCTCATTAATTATGTTCCAACTTGTTATAACATACTGGACAATAATTAATCCCCCGTATAAGAATAGTGGGTGGGAGGGATTTCAATACACTCGAATTTTTGCTCACTTTTTTTTCCTTTATTCAAGGCATTTTGAAATTTATAATAAATGGATCATTAAATTCTTGTCATCAAAATAACTTTTAAGAAGTCGCTATTTTCACTGGCAAATACCAACAATTTTTGATAGGTAGATCACCCGGTACGAATATTCCCCCACTGTCAAGCTGTTGTTCATCTCTTTCCATCTTAGTTTCCTAATCCCACTCCACTATTAAACGCTTCACTGGGCATACGACTTCTTCTCCTGCTACAAGTGAATCGCTTGAAGTCATCTAACGACCTCTATCAGCAGCGTCCATTGTCGTCCCCTTCTTTAGCCACTCACCCACAGCGTAAACAGAGCACACCATCCCAAGTCTAGAGTTCTGTCTGAGTATAAAGGCGACTTTACATTGAGGCAGTTCGTGGCAAGCTACAAGCACCATAAGTCAAAGGTGACTTGTTTACTAGATTTAAGAGCAATATTATCAGAATTCCATGTTACTTTTTAAAATTCTATAACCAAGTCGTCTCGAGACGCCTCGAATGTAATTCCACCTTTAGAGAGCGTATGCACACAGCAACAACCACTTCATCCTTCTTTGGTTTTTTACGCAATAAAGGAGCCAGAAACAGAGCAGAAAACCAAATACTCGGCTCTGGATTGTTCCCTTGTCTGCCGTAGAAATAAACACGCCAAACAAGAGCTTTGGTCGGCTGGGGTGATGGTGAGTAGACTACAGCCAATAGACTCGTGTACGAAAGGACGAATCTTTGCGATACCCACACAGCTGAGCGGTTGTTGTTGGAGGCGACGCAGGGTGAGGTTGGATGCCGGTGAGACCTAACGTTTGGAGCAGAACAAAAAAGGGACTATTATCTAATATCAATAAACAAGAATTAAAAGGTTAAATACCACCAAGGCGGAAGGGACAACGGAATCGTTTCGAAGATGAAACCGCTGCCGGCTGCCTCTGATTCTATGGATGGACGAGAACAGGGATTGAATTATACCAGAACGTACGTAACGTAACGTCGTAAAAGTGGTGCTCATTACAGAGATTAAGTCTTCTTTTGCATGGGTAGCTGCTGTGAGTGGCAGTCAATTCCGTCGTTCGAGTTTTTCAAGGGACGCGTATACGGAATGGAAAGTCAATAGGACTATTGCAAGAAGATCAAAAGCGTGAGCTCTATTCTTTAGAATAATGTGCCTGTCGGGTTTTTTTCCACTTCGACTGGGATGGTATTTTGGGATATGTTGAATTTGGCAGAAGTTGGCCTGCCTTATGGTTCATCGCAATCAATGACTTATATTATGTGTAGTTAATCCAATACTCATTGGCTCTGTAACGTTCCTTCTGGAATTACACTACACAGCTACAGCTAGAAATAAGATAGATAGAAATTTCTATCTGATTTGACTGACCCAAAATTTGTCTGAAATTTATCAAAAAGCCTCATTTATTGAAACAATAATAGCAATTAAAAGAGATTGAAGCAGCTTTCTCGTAGTTGGGGTTAACAAAAATTGCAATTCATTTTTTATAGAACTTATCTTATTAACACGCACGTCCTCAACCCCTCTGAGATAGAAAATTTAAAATTTAAAATTGATGATAATCCATCTTTAGCCATCGGATTTGGATGCGATTTTTTGCAATAGATCACAAAATTATCCTTGTTTGTAGATCTTTCCTGGTTATTACGAAAATATCCGTAGTTTCGGATTCCAAGGTGGGAGTACTGGGGTAAGTACCTGTCCAGCGAAACATGGCATGCGGCATATTAAACTTCATGATTTAGCAAAACTTGGCCATCAGAAGACATTTTAGAGGATTTCTGACTGTACTGGCCACTAAAAAAGCCATGCAGGATTCGAGTTCCTCAGGAAATGTTTCCATATTTAAATCTTTTACAAAACCTGGCTTGCGACATATCAAACCTTATAATTTTGCAAAAATAGGTTTTTTGAGGATATTCTGAGGGTGTCTGACCATACTGGCCACTTAGGGTGACCCTCCGGAGTCCAAATTTCTCCGGAAAAGTGTCAATATTCAAATCGTTGCCAATACCTGGCTTGCGACACATCAAACTTCATGATTTTGCAAAACTAGGTCATGAAAAGATGTTTTGAGGATTTCTGACCATACTGGCCACTTAGGAAAACCCACCAGAGTCCAAATTCCTCCGGAAAAGTGGCCATGTTCAAATCGTTGTCAAAACCTGGCTTGCGACACATAAAACGTCATGATTTTGCAAAACTAGGTCATGAAAAGACGTTTTGAGGATTTCTGACCATACTGGCCACTTGGGGAGGCCCTTCGGGATCCGAGTTCATCCAGGAAAGTGGCCATATTCAAAACCCACACTTCACTTGTTGACATGTTTAAAAATAAAAACTAAAAAAATTAAAAACTTTTATCAAGCTAGGAAACGGGAGCAAATTCCTTTAAATTTGACTAGAAATAGCTTATCTATTGACAGATAGGCCTATTTCGTCTGGATCTACAGACTTCTTCAGCTCCGATTGTTCGAGTTGACTTGATTTAAATGGCTTTTAAGTACTGAGCCAAACTTATTGTAATGATTTTTAAGCTGACGTAAGAACTACACGACACTAAAAAAAACGCGACGCGAGATAAGATACAACACTTATCGTTTGGTCGACCGGTTTCGGGCGCGATGATGCCATCTACGGGACTATGTCCGACTGATTACACAAATCTTCGTACGCTGTTGCGTAGTTGTCAGAAGAGAAGAGATAGTTACTGAATTCTCAGCTTTGTCATGTTAAACAGACATGATGTGATGGGAAGATCGTCTTCATGAGTGGTTCGGATGAATTGGAGATAAACATCGATTCCCATGCGTTTAGGAGAGACGGTTTCCTTATTGTTTTGATTAATTTTGCATTTTTCCAGTCAATATGATGTTCAAACTAGTTGTGTGTATTTGTGTGCTGTCAAAACTTTAATGGAAGACATTTTTCTGCACAGCTTTGATGAATGATTTGTTATACACTTATATACACGTACATTATAAGGACAGTGGGACGTTCGATTCCGGTACGTTTTTCTCTGTTTTCCCACTTTCTTATAATTTCCTCTTCGTCCTTCGCCTTTCCTCTGGTTTTCCGAAGTTCGCGCTTCATCATGGCCCAATAGATTTCGATCGGCCGGAGCTCAGGACAGTTTGGTGTGATCATGTCTATCGGCACAAATCTACAAAATTAGCCGTATACCACTCCTGCACGGTATTGGAGTAGTGGCATGGAGTCGAATCGAGCCAAATGACTGTTTTGATCGTGCTGTCGCAAAAACAGTGAAAGCCAAGAAAGGTGCCGAAAGGTGAAAGTTTTGTGATTCTCACCGTTTATGGTGCCTTTGGTCAAGGATGGTTCACTCTGTTTGTCCCGAGTGGCCTGTAAATTTAGGTACTTTGAAGTGAATTTTGACAGCTTCTTTCGTTTGAAACGGTTAATAAACAACCCTAATCTGTGAAATATTCCTGTCCCGGAAACTGATAAAAATACGTTTTGATGAAGGTCTCATAATCAATGATGCAGCACCGATATTTCGTTAGCAGCTTCGTGTAGAGTTTCCGGGCACGCATTTTGGCAGCACTCTGCTGGCGTTCGTCTCGATTTGTTCTTTACCTTGTACGTTTTCAATCCCTATCGCTACTTGGCCCTCTGGACAAAATATTGCGAAACATCAATTTTGTGATTAAAAATATTCGGGTTATGCTTGAATAGAGCAATCAGCGCTCTCTCGTTTATTCTGCGCATTGCTTTCCGGTTTTTGTTGGCATGTGATCCACTGTCATCCGTTTTTGGAACCTTTGGAGGACACTTGAGATGGTCGAATGATGCTTATCATTCGATATGCATGATCTATTACTTTTCTAAAGGTGCGATGCGACAACACAAGATTTTGCATGTGGGTGAATAAAATCCTCCCGCGAATGGTGTGCTGATTTTCATACTTTGCGACCGGAATCTCGCTGGCAACTGTACAACAGAGCGGATGTAATAAATATACTCTAAAAAGAAAATTTTGTTAATTTCGGTTTGAAAGTGTCGCAATAATTATCGACTCACCCTTTGCTGGCCTCAAGAAGCACTGAATTGTAAAACTACCATAGCATGATCGTCATGAAAAAACGCGATAGTCACTCACATTGTTGCTTAAAGAGCATATCGAAAAGTAGTTAGAAACATTGATTGTCAAATAAAAAAGAGAAAAAATAACATATTTTGACTTCAGTTTTTGATTTATTGGAGAAAAATAACCTTTTGTTGTATTTCACTGTTTATGTTAATAAAAATCTATGTTTCTCGAAAACGCTAACACTTTGGACTTGGCATTCTTCATTAAATTTGGCACAGTTGCTTTTGTGACTTTCCTGGTGGCTGCTGTCCAGTTTTTTGGGAATTTGGTGGTTTTGGGAGGTGGGGAAAGTGCCGTGGAATTGGTAAACGGTTCGGGCAGGTAGGAGGTTTATGTTTTTTTTTGATTATTTTATTTTTGTTTGGGGTAAATATATTATTGGAGGGGGGGAAGGGGTGGAAAAGAGAAGGAAAAGAAAGTGGGGGGGGGGAGGGAGGGGGGGTGAGTAGTGTAGAGGGGTGGGGACTACCCCGCAGTGGGATGTTTGGCAAAAGTGTCTGTGTTTGCTTCGAAATACTGCCAAAACAAAGCCCTAAGCTCAATTTCAAACTACTTCTATTCAATTTCATAACCTGCCGAGCTCTATCGGACCTATCGATACTTTCTCTTCATATCTTTGGTTCAAGCAGAAACTGCTGTTCACTACTGGGATTCCATGATGTTGAGAAGATATTTTCAATTTCAAAACATTATAATTTAATTTTGGCGCACTGCACGCAATAAAAAACATAATTAATTAGAAATGCATTATTGTTTGCCAACTATTGTAGAATCGACTTGGCGTAGTGGGTGGAAGCAATCCCGGCCAGAAGAGAGGAGGAGCCTTATGCTTTCTGTACAGTGGCAGCAATTTCTTCTTCAAACATTTTTCCTCGTACACCTTGGCGTTAATTGTACCCTTCGTGAAAAAAAATTGACTATCGCAACCCACAGATCCAAATCGCTTGGCAGACCGCCGCATAATGCCTAACCTTTTCCATCGACACCGTCGTGTCAGCGTCGTACAGGCACTGGCCCACCGATTTCGTATAATACTGCGGTCTGGGCAGCGCTTGCGAGTATTCTGTGGCGTAGGTTTCGTCGTCGATCAGGATGCATCCGTCTTTGTTCTCCAGAATCTGGTTATGCAGTTTTCGCGCTCTTGTTTTGGCCCGAGCTTGCTGTTTCAGGGACTTTTACGGCACCTTCTTGTACGGACTCAGGGAGTTCCGAGCATTGATCCGTTGAATCATTCCGATGCTAGTGTTGAATTGCTTGGCCCGCGTCCCGCGTCAACGCCGATGAGTTTTTCTTTATGTACATACTACCAAAATGTCATGTAAATTCCTGTCCCCTGAAACCGACACAGCGTCCTTCAGCACATAATAATGAGTTGAAAGAGATGAAAAAATAAATTCAATCAAACACATCTTTTGTCGAATTGCGTATGTGTCAGTTTTAGGAGACACAATTTTACACGAAGTCTTTGTTTACGTTTACACGAATTACGTCTCGTGTATAATTCATAATTTGTGTATAATTCATAAGTGTGCACTCAACAACTTTCAAGTCCCAGCAGAGCTGGCTGGGACCCGGTTTCCTGCCGGATCGGGATAAATCTTTCACGGAAAGGGCCTCACCGAACTTTTCGATTACATTTTTGACACTGATGTGGTTCACTTTCACCTGTTTTGCAATTTGGTTGTACGTGACAGCCTTTTCTGAGCACCAAATGTGCAGAATTTCCTTTCGCGTGTCCAGATCAATTCGATTCATCTATGAAACGATCCACTGTACCGAAACCAATTGATTGCACAACTGTCATTGACATGTAAATAAACGACTACAATATATTCTGGCACTAATTAATGAAAATTTAGCAATTAAAATTCACAAAATTGCCACTAAATTATTAAACACTGTGCCAACGAAAAAATAGTAATTCGCTCTAGAAAAACTTAAAATAGCAATCAAAATTGATAATTCACTTTCAATAAGTTACCGGTACCACTTTCAAATAGAGCAATGGCAATTAGTATAAACGCAATAATAAACTGATAGTTTTCCGTCATAATAATAAGTTATAGCGTTATACATGTGACAAAAGTCTTTAAATTTTTCAAATCTTTCCAATTAAAACCAAACAAATTATTTTAATTTTAATTTTTTAATTTTGCATTTTTTGTTGCGATTTGTTTGGTTTCAATTGGAAGATTTGAAAGATTTGAAGACTTTTGTCAAATGTGTAGCGCTAGAACTTATTATTATGACGGAAAACTAACAGTTTATTATTGCGTTTATACTAATTGCCATTGCTTTTTTTGAAAGTTTTACCGGTCACTTTTGAATTATTGAAAATGAATTATCAATTTTTTATTGCTATTTGATGTTTTTCTAGTGCGAATTGTTAGTTTTTCGTTGGCACAGTGTTTAATAATTTAGTGGCGATTTCACATATTTTTATTGCTACTTTTTCCATTTTTATTGATGTTTTATTACGCTGCCGTAAACAAACATGTCTCCGTAAAACACACTAAAAACTTGAGGCCATTACAGAGTTATTATTGTTTGAATGTTGCCAACTACTTTTCGATATACTTTTTATTTTTGACAGATATTTTTTAAAGCGTTGCAATGAAAAAATTAAAATAATATTACAATATGCAGACTCACCAATTTTTTTTTATTTTTTATGATAATAAAAAAAAGAAAAAAAAAAAAAAAAAAAAAGGCGGGGGGAAAAAAAAAAAAAAAAAACCAAAAAGAGATATAATTTCACCCGTGTTAGGCAGCATTGGGAGAAGGACAAATCGCTAGAACTAGAAAAAAGCAATAGGTAGTATAAGAGCCCGATCGGTTGCATAACTTTTTACCAGTCAAGGAGATTTCCTCTCCTTGCCTATCCTGCATGGGGTAGTATGGTAAAGGGTTATGTGCCTGATCGGATACTACCGTTCAATGCCCTCCGCTCGTTTTCAAACTTGTATCTTTCAATTTTCAAAGCCTGCCGTTGCCCTATACGGAACTATCAATACACTGTCTCTTCATGTCTATTCGTTCTAGCAATAAATTACCGTCCACTCCTAGCGCTTCGCATGGAGATGAGAAATTATCTGCTTCTGACAAACTTCATCAATAAGAAAAAGCTTCTCTAAAGTTACGATTGATCGGTAAATTGGACCCCGATTTATCCCTAACAATATTTTAAAAAAGACAGCAAAAAGATAATTAACGGACTATAACTAAAAAATGAAAATTTTCTTTAAGGGTCATAACAAAAAGACTTGTTTATAGAAATGAAAATGGATTGATTTATTTTATATTTTATGCCGCATCAGATTGATCAATTGAATCCTTGTTGTTAAAAGTACTATGGAGTTTTTTTTATGCTATGTTTAACAGGTTTTTATTTTATTTTAAAGGGTGAACTTTTGAGATGAAATGACTGATTCAAGGCATAAGAAATGTCCATGCGAATTTCAATGGCTGTTTAATTAATCAAAACTTTTGAAGGCCTTCATTTAATATATGGGGCAAATTTGATTTGATTTGATTTATTAGGTTCTTACAAAAAACAGTTTTGAAATTATGTAGTCCATATTTACTCAATATATGTTGGTATGTCGCAAGGTTCAGTCCTTGAATTAGGCAAGCTGATTTGGGGCTTCTGTTCAGTTACTTTCCGTGGATGGATTTGCTTCCATGATGCACCATCCGGAAAACTGAAAGATGTTCCCTCCTCAGCCTAGTCAGAGTCAGACTCGTTGTCGGACTAAGGAGCTAGGGGATTTGTATTGACAATGGGTGATGGTGAAGGTTTTTTTCACCATATCTGCAAAAGACTGCCTGGAACTTGCTTTTAGAGAACGTTCTAGTTTTTCCCTGCGATGTTTGTAGGCCGGGCACAACGAGAGAGCATGAGTAGAAGACCCATTGCAGAAAGCATATTTTGCTATGCTATAAACACGGGCGCCATCCTCATGTTTCTCCTGCAAAAGGAGCAGTAAGCCTTATTGCTGCAAGGGGAGGTCGTGTGTCCCATCTGCTTGCATTTTTTGCAGATCATAACCCGAGGTATGAATAACAGCACAGGTTGTCAAAGTTTACCCAACTCGACGTATTGAAATAGGTCTGAACCAGTGAAGGTCACCCAATATGAGTCTGACGGGTTAAATTTATTTTCACCCTTACCGATCGATACTGTACACATCCAGTATCATCATTGGAAAAAGCAGAGGGTTCTTAAGACTACCAACCGCCTGCTTCAGCAGGATATCGAGGGTCTAACTCGTTTTGGCGACCACACCTTCAATTTCAATACCCCGAGCTGGGAAATACACTCTAAACTCGAGTGTAAAGAGCTGAGAGACAGCAATCTCATTAGCCTGCTCAAGGTTGAACACAACGACCCGAAGTTTATTGGATCTCACTTTAGTTATCTCGGTCAAGGCCGAGAATTGTTTTGTCAGATCAGCGGTTATCTAGTAAACATGTTTAGAAGTCTCGTTTTGGGCAGAAAATAGAGAATGCAAGGACCAGCTGAATCAGCTGGATAGGCTCATGATAGTTTCATCTTATGAGATACCTCATTATTTGGCGGTAAAAATGAATCATCCTCCGACAATCCATCCACGGCTCACACGTGGTAGCTTATGACGCACAACCTCTGAGGCAATTACAAAAACACACAGATACCATGCACAAAACTTAAGCTAAACACAAAAACGCAAATTGAAACTACAATATATTTATAAGGGAAAGAGAAAAACAAAAAATACTTATCTTATATGTATTACTGAGCCGCTGTCAGGAGATTAACGTGTGTGAGGAGTGAAGCGTAACGATTTTGAGCCGATGCTCAGTGGTAGTTGGCAGATGAACGGACATGTAAACTAAATGGACTGTTGGTGTGCGTGACCACGCAGAGATACGGTGCAAAATGTCTTATCACTTGCCAATTGCAATTAATTACTTATCGTTATAGAACGTGCTTAAACTGCACGTTTTCTTATTCAGAAAATAAAATCTCGATTACAACTGCCGTGGAAATATTTTCGACAAATTGAATTTTTGAATAACGAACTGTGAAAAACTTCCAAAGCAATGGAGCGCGAAAAGAACGAACTTCACCGTTTGTTTGTGCACTGGGCAATGATTTATCAAATTTTGAAGTGGACAATTCAACAAAAAGTTTGCATTCTTCAGCAAACGATTTCGTTACGATGTCGTTATAGATCGTGTTGGTTAGAACAGGCAAGTTCTTCCTCTCACTTTCAGAAACATTTAACATGCCCTCTCCATTTGTGAGAATGTCAAAAGTGAATTCTGTTTAGGATTGAGAAGTAAAATAGTATAAAACATCGCTTTAAATCAGATGGATGTTTTTGTATTTGTCGACTTGTTAATTCCAATCACATTCAATCAAATTTCAGTGACTCCACTTTTAACGAAAGTGTTTTCAAAACGACTAAAAATTAGTCCGCTCTAATCACAAGAGGTGCCTTTTTTCAAGCTAAATGCAATTTCAATTTTATTAAAAAATATATACTTCTAACACTGATAGATAAAAGAATGATTTTAAAAAGTGAACAAGTTGAGTGTGAGTTTAAATTTTCCTAGTTTTTCAATAAAATTCAACTGTATCGCAGTGCTTGCACCTCGCTAGCCTTCACATTTTTTTGAAACTTTTAAGCTTTCGGAAGAATTGAGTAGTATAAAGAGGGGATTCATTGCATTCATTCATTCATTGCATTCATTTTTAATGAAAAACTCCGTTGCGACCAATGTTGAAAGTTGAAACATAAGTATGATGCATTTTTACAGGAACATGTCCAGTCAAGCTAGCCGTCAAGCCTCCCTCCGTTCATTGATACCAAGATGCAATTCTTTAGCCATGTACCACTCTGATCCGGAAGAGACATTCCCTTTTAGGAGAATGTATATTTGCAGGCAAAAGTACATTACATTGAGTTTAGCGGCAATGTGACGAATTATAGAAAATTTCAAAAGCAGAAAATTAACGATTAGTGGTTTTCGAAGTTGGCAATATTTTTGATCTCCTTGAGTTGCATGTGGCCATGTCCAGCAGATAATAAAATGTTGGTTTTTAATTTATTTTTCATGAACATGTAAAACAAATTTCTGGCATTTGCGTTGCAATTAAAACATATTTTTCATATATTATTGATTTCACCTTAATCCGAGCTAGTTTACAAAACTTGAAATTATAGCTTTTCATACCGATTTTTAAATATGTATCATATAAGCTATACCAATCAAAAGAAAAACAGGCCGATGAAACATTATCAATTACCACCTCTGTTTTCAGAAGTCTATATACCTACAATTTTTCACTAAGCTGACAACCGCATCGGCAATTTCGAATTATATTCCACGACGGAAATTACCGCATCAACTCAAAGCTCCATAAATCTTACAGCAACGGCCCGAAACTAACATCTCTTGTTTGAAAACTTCATCCTTCCAAAATGATACAGGTCCACATACGATCTGCTCTTAACACACCATCACCGGTCTAAACAATGATTCTTCTTATGATGATGGGTGAGACGGCAACATTTTCCGGCTGTAACAAACAAGTCAAATTCAATAGGAGATGTTTGTTCGGAAAATGGAACGAAATTTTATTGGAACATTTCGTATACACAAAAGAGTCCTCTCTGAGCCTACCTAGTCGATTTTATGTCCACGGGAAACCCAAAAAGCTATATAGGTTGGAAACCAACAGCAAGAAGAAACGAGGAAGTACGGTTCGGAGCTGACACATTTTACTGTTCTGTCATTTTTGTCAGCACTAAGTTATTGTGAAGGCACAACATATTGCCATCCATTCGCCCTCACCTCCAAGCCGTCGGTTATCATCTTCGCCCTCACCTCCAAGCCGTCGGTTATCATCTCCTCGTAACATCTTTTAACACTTTCCGATGAAATCGTCTCTCTTTGAGTGGAGAAGGCCTTTTGCAGGCCTTCATGCCGGTTGTGGTGCTCGTCGGTAGGGTGCAATGAGACGAAGAAAAACGACCACTTACATGGGAATTTCCGGCCAATAAACAATCTTGAAACGATATGCTCTGTAAGTGACAACTTTTAGCACCTTTCCGGGACCAACCGGAGTCGGCTGGGTTGAGTATGGTTTGTGGTGCTCAGTAAGTAAGCAACATGAAGCTTGATAGGAAAAGCAATTCTAAACAGGACTTGTTGAGCGTAACTTCATGTTGTGGTAGCTACCTGCATATGTACTTCTATTTTAAAATAATGAACTTTGTTAGCATGAATAAGGCTGATCCACTAGTGATTTATTCACATGGAAGTCGGTTTTATCATTGCCGGGCCATTGTGATACCTTCAATGTTAGATTTATAGTCTAGTAAAGTATCAATTACATATATATTCAAATTTGAAGTCACTGATATATATTTTCAAAATTTTGTTTTTTTTAAATATAATTGTTTAATAGTTGAAGGTAAAATGGTAAAATGTTAAAAAAAATATAATTGTTAAACGTTTGAAAGTAAAATTGAGTTAAAGGTGTCACTGTGCCATTGATTCCACGGGCCATTAAGCTAACTTATGATGGACAAGAGCATTTCCAGCCCAAAACGCAAATTTCAATGTGATTGTTGACACGATGACGATTATCTCCGATTGGAATGAAACTTTTCAAATGTATTGAGTTCTGTCTAAGATGTCATTGGAAAAAAGGTAAATTATTCAAGACTAACTTTTCATTAGGGCATATGCAAAACTTGGATCATTGTTTTTTTTCGAAAATTCGTTACTTAGCAACGCTTTATCGGATCAAATTTCCGTCTTAGACAAAGTTGTGGAAAATTTAATGTTCTTTTGGGAAAAATACATCTAAAGAAAAAAAACATAGTTAATTTGTGTTTAAAAACACAAGATATTAATTTCCTCAAGTGACTGCCCTCAAATTTTCGTCATTTTTTTTTTAAAGAAAGCTGGATTTATGCCTTAAAAGCTTGAAGGAGGTTTTGGACAGAAACCAAACTTTAAAGAAAAATCGGTGAATTTTTATCGATTTTGAGATCTGCATCGAATTGCACTGATTTTGGTTACACAATAAAAAAAATTACGCATAATTTTCTACAAATTAACTTTTAAAAATATTTTTCCAAAACTCTTCCGTTCTTATGTTTTTGCGAATTAAAAAAAAGTGGTTAAATTAATTTTCCTTTATTGGTAAAGAGGAATACAAAAACAAAAAATTTAATTTATTCTAAGACACAATATTTCTAAACCGAAAAAAACACAGATGATGCCGTCGGATTGATCGGCGTAATAAAACAAACTTAGATTATGGGCAACTCTGATGCCCTTGTGTTTTGTGTTTTAGATAGATTTTACGTTCAATGATCGACCAACATAGTTTTACAAGACGTTGTGACTATCATTTGGAAACGATCAACAATACTGTGTATACGTGCAAGCCACTTTACAATCAAATCTTGATTGAGAACAGTACGTTATGTATTTAATGTACTTTTGACCTTTTTTAAATGTTAGTCCGCAAAACTGGAGATTTTTGTACACGGGATTTTTTGTTTGTTTTGAGAACGGAAGGTTTTATAAGGAGTGTATCGAAAATAAGCTATCCACAAACTTTCTTTCAAATTATGTTGAAAACCGATATTTTATTCATACAAAAAATTGATCCTTTATTGTACGAGGTTAAACTTGAACATAATGAAGACCGGATGAAATTTAAGTTATTCCTTCACGAATTTTCGAGCTTTGGATCGAATGCTCTTCATCAAGTTCCGGACAAGTGTTGCATCGCATTTTTTGGACGCTTGAGCCCAAATTTTTTTGAACTCCTGCATGTTCCCAGCTGCCTTACCAGTCTTCTTGAAGACCCTCTTTACGATTACCCAGTAACGTTCGATGGGTCGAAGCTGAGGGCAATTTGGTGGATTAATATTTTTCTCAACGAAATCTATACCCTTTCCGGCAAGCCAATTGAGAGTGGTCTTGGCATAGTGAGCCGACGCTAAATCCGGCCAAAACAGTGGAGGTGTACTATGCTTCTTATATAAAGGCAACAATCTCTTCTGGAGACACTCGGATTGATAGATTTCCGCATTTATAGTTCCGGTAGTGTAAAAAATGGTTGACTTCAAACCACAGGAACATATTGCTTGCCATACCAGTACCTTTCGACCGTTTTTCTCCACTTGAATCGACCTGTCCGCATCGTTGACATCCTCCCCAACGACGGCAGTAAAGTATTGTGGACCTGGAAGGGTTTTTGAGTCCTCCTTTACATAGGTCTCATCGTCCATCAAAACGCATGCATCCGGACGCTGCAAAAGACGCGAATACAATTTCCGGGCCCTTGTTGCTGCTCGCTTCTTCTGTTCTGCACTTTGTTTCGAGATTTTCTGCTTCTTGTAGGTCTTCAGGTGGTTTCGCCTCTTGATACGCTGGATCATTCCGACAATCGTTCCTGCTTTTTTGGCCAAATCACGTATTGACATTGATTTGTTCTTCATGATTAGAGATACCACTTTCTGCTCCAGTTTCGGGTTGGAAGAACCGGGTTTTCTGCCTCTTCCTGGTAGCTCATCCAAAGAATAGTGTTCACCAAACTTATTAATGATGGTTTTAACACTCGCATGATGAATTCCAAACCGCTTCGCCAATACCCATACGCATAGTAATACCCTTCTCACTTAGCCATGTGTCCAGAACCTTAATTTTCACTTCCTTTTCAATACGCGACATTTTGAAAACGCAGAATTTGAACCGCACAAACAAGTAAACAAAAGAAAGCTGACAGTCAAACGCACAGCATGCAGTGTTCAGAGCATAAAAAACCATCATAAATACATGCGTACAACGCAAATGTATGTGGATAGCTTATATTCGATGCACTGCTTAGCAAGCTTAATAGATTTAAAATAGTACTAAAGTGCATTATTTATTGAGCACAGAAAATCGTTGCTGCACCTTTCGGCATCAAATAAACTCAATAGTTTTGGTATCCCTGGCTGTCAGATTTACCTGTATCTTATTGGCCTTGCCGAAAAAAGTACCTAAGTAATCAAATAAATCAGTGGTCCTCAGCATGATAAGCTTTGAGGGCAACGAGGCATTTTTCGAATAATATGGCGGGCCGCAGCGAATTTTTTAAAGACATGGATTTTTTAAAGGATGTGTGAACATATTGAAGAAATGATATAAATTTGTTTTTTGACGGTCATTCAGCTTTGTTTTCAGTTTATTGTACGTATTATTTTAACTGTTTTGCACATTTTTCTCACATAGTCAGATCTCATTTATGTTAAAGAGACCTTATTTGTATCTTCACAGTCTGTTCTCTAATTTGCTTGATTGCGTTTTTCTTTGATGAGCTTATCAATATCAATAATTGGATATGAACCAGAAATTCGTAGTGCATTTTCTAAAAGTTTTCTTGTCAATCGATTTCTGGGTTTTGATTTTACATTTTGTATGTTTGAAAACATTTTTTCACAACAATATATAATGCCACACAGAGCCGCACTTTCAACGCATGTTGTGCAATTCGGAAAATTTATCCGCACTGATGTATTGCGAGTAAAACTTCAGCAAATTCGTTTTCTTGAAGGCTTCTTCAAGATTTGTGTTTGTCTGAAGTTCTATCAACTTAATGTAAATAGCTCGGGTAAAATTTCCACATCAACGCCCCACAGAACAGAGAAGATCTTTAAGGTCATAATCATTCGTTTTAATTTCATTGAATCGATCATTGAACTCCGATTGTATGATGTATGATGTATGATATGTACTACCACCCATTGTAGCACGGAAACTAAGTCCGACGGCAATGGGCTCTCCCCTCTGTTAGACTTGATCAAGCTTTAATAACCACTGATTATCCTAATCATGCCGTTGTATGAAGGGCCAAAAAGGGGTTGGGTGGATCGATATGCAACATCACTTATACGCATCCACAGGGATATAAAGAATCTCCTTCCAACAACAAGACTGAACAATTGGTCAAAAGAGCAAGCTATCTAACATGAGGATGCCCCAATGGGCGGGGAGAAGAGCCCGCCCTCTATTCACAAACTGTTAGCCCCATCCAGAGTGCTTCAATCGGGTGCCCTGATGGTCCCTCCCATTCCCATGAAATATTTATATAATAGTCTATGTATGTATATGTAAATGAAAAATACTACAAGCACTCGTATCTATTATACATGATATTCATTCGGTTGATCCTGAAATGCAAGAAATGTTGTAAAGTGTTAAAGTGGCGCTTAAGCACGTTTTCGTTCGTTTTCAGCGATAGCAGCAATTCATCAAAATCTTGATTTGAGGTATCCTGAAAAAGTTTGTTAAATCTATTGAAATTTTACAAAACTAACATTTATACATTTTAATTTACTGTTGCCATGGTCACTATTTGCTACTTGATGCCGATTTTATAACAGCAATCTGCTTTTATGTTTGATGATTTAATAGTTATTGCTGCCGAGTTAGGAATGGGAAGATTTAACTGGAAGGGAGTTTAAGATAAATGGGCAAAAAAACAATAAGTAATGTTTATACCATCTATGAAGTAAAATCAACAAAACAATATTACCAACTATAATGATATTGTATGTTATGATGAAGTAATGACAAAGATTGAATGTAAAATCAAACACTAGCCAAATGGCACACAGCGCTGCATGAATCAGCTCAGCTCAGAATTGGTAAAAAGTCCAATTGCAAACCGGAAGTGAAAAATACATTCTGCAATAAGTGCAAAAGCCTACCACAGATTCCGTAATTTTCAAAAGCCTACCACAGCTGTAATTTTCTGCGCTATATACTGGACATATATGGAATGCTAGATGTCATAAATTGAAGGGATATTTCGTGTTTAAGCCAGATACCGCCTAAATCAGGTTTTTTGTATGACAATGTGAAGGGTATGATATGATGGAAATAATACGATGTTGTAAAGAAATACTACATAATGTACATATAACAATTAAATGCCGCTATTTGCCTCTTCCGCTGCGATGTTAGATGATTGAAACTCTAAAATAGCGAAAATTCCAACGTGATATAATGAAATAAAGTTGATATAATGAAATAAAGTTGATGATGGCATCCTAGCAAAATAGCAAAGAAAATTTAGGCAAATAAATTTCATACGAGTATGATTACTGCCCAAAAACGGTAACTCAATAAATCCAAAACAAACAAAAAAAATAAAAAATGAATGACAGGAAATTCTCCGATAACTCTTTTTTCCTAATGGTCCCATAAATGATACTTTATGTCTGCAAAATAGAAAAGGTAGGCTCATAAACAATGTTAGTTTTTGAATAAACTAATTTTGACGATGAATATATATTTATATTTTTTTTTGTAGAATTTGTCGTATAGTATCCTCTCCCTAAAAAAAATGTAAAAACCATCCTATCCTCTCAAATACACAACGTGAGTTAGGTGGGCCAAAACTTACAACGATGCAAATGCGAAGCTGAAAATAGCATAAAAAAATATTGTGAAGGGATGTTATAATATTAATGATAATAACAATTATATTTGTAATGTCTGCATGTCTGCTGATCCTGCTGCAATTGTAGACGGACATGCATTATTATAGGCACGGGGGAAGAAAACAATTCAAACCCATTACACAATACCCGGGAATTCTATGGATGATCTGAAATTATATACCGTATAAAGAATACTTCCATTTTTCGATGCAGAGTAAGATTTCATCATGCTACTTAGCCGGTGTCACGCTGCCTACCTTGCCTTGGTGCGGCTGCCACCTAATGTATAGTTGACGCGATACTGCGTTTCTTACTCAACCGCTGGATGCCAGGACAGACGCTGTTTGAGCCGCACCTCCTTGGTAGACAGACGCTCGGAACGCACCTCCTCAATCTAGCTGAAGTCAGAAGGACAACAGTGCCCAGGCTGCACTACCAGCTAAGTACGCAACCCTTAGCTGGCGGTCTTTGTCATCTCCTGACCCGTGGAAGCATGAGGTAGGAACTTGTGAGGACCAGTGCTATGTTGCGGGGACGCACGCTCCATCCCAGCTATCTACTCACCATTTTGCAGCCCATCGATCATTGAATTCCGATTATAGTGAATGTATCATGTCGACGTATTTTTTGGATTCCTTCCCAAGTTTTATAACGGTTGAAAATTCTTTTATATGACTAGATTTGGTTATATAGAAGCTTACTCAACATTAAATGATGAAGTCTCGAAAATTCTCACGTGTTGGAGCAGCTCATGAACGAAATTTTGTTTTGCCTGAAACTTAAGGTTCAATTCGTTCAAATGCGTTGTTATGCAGGTTAAAAACGCAAAATTTGTCATCCTCTTATTGTCTGCAAAAAATCGACCAACTTTCCTTCCATTTCCATGAATTGTTTAATTTCATGAGTCAAATAAAAAAAACTTATTGAAACTTTACCACCTAACTTCCATAAAATGATGCACATCGATATGCTCTGCTCCAACTTCTACTAAAAATTCATTAAACTCGCGATGATTCAATAAATGCCCGTGCCCGAATAAAATTAACAGTTTTCTCAACGTCACTCATAACATTTTTGAAATTAAAAATTTTAGCGCATAGGTTTTCTACACGGAGAAGGCAGTGGTTCTGGAAGAAATCGTCATTGCCTACCGATTGAGCCTTTTTTCGCAGATGAACCACTGCGCCTGGAGCACCTAAATTGGTTCGGGAGGACATATGTAGATGCAATTTTATGGTTTGGAATTGTTTTTGTAACTCGACTTACCTGAAAGATTAATTAGCTTCAAGCCAATTGTGTCAAGGGTTGAATCACAAGTCTCATAAATGTCGAGCCCTTTCATGGTACCTTCCATAGGGAAAAGAGATGCCAGCTCTTCGGTAATGTTGAATGCACATCAATGCCACGAATGAAAATTGCCAGTTGTGTCGTATCACTGATATCAGTGCTCTCGTCGAATGCTATTTAGTAGTAAACGAATTGCTCGGCTTTTACTTTCAAACACTTTTCATACTTTTTGCGAAGGTCCTCAATTCTCCGCGTAACGGTTGGAGCAGAAAGACTGATTTTCTCGAAAACTTCCTTATGTTGTGGGCACAGATACGAAACACTCTTTAATAAATTCATCTTCCACAAATGGCTTCCCTGCTCGAGCAATTTTCTCGGAAACGACGTAACTTGCCTTCACAAGAGATTCACTTTCGGTATTTTGCTTTTTGAACACACTGTGCTACTGAACCAGTAGCCTCTTCTCTTCATTCAATCTGCCGGCGTGCAATTGACCTGACAGCGCACACTGTAGCCAAAGGCGCAAAAACGTGTTCGAAATTGTTTTGACCTAGAAAACTACGTTTTTTTTTTGTTATAGTTTCTTCAGCAAAGTTTTTCCATGAATTATTCTTCATCTTATTAAGTTAAAATTTTATGATTAATCACCCTATTAGTGAGAAAATAAATGGTTTCTAAGTTTTGCGTATAAAAATAAACTTCATTTATAGTTCATTTTATATAAACTAACTTTTTTTCACTAAACGGTAGCCACCAAACGTATGTTCGTCAAAGAAAAATCACGACACGACGACGATGAGTGGAATGACGAAGACCGGCGACTTTTGACAACGCAATGCTTGAATGAACACATCCATAACACATGTGGGCATGTGTGCATAAGTGCTCTCGTTCGTTTCTCTTCACAACCGTCCAATATGTGTGTGTGTGAGCACTTGAAAAAAGACTGTGTATGATTGATAGTCACATGCAGAATTGCATTAAATGATTCATAAATATTATATCAGATATACATAAATATATGCGAGCATAGATGTGCAGAGATATTTTCTCACTTTTAACTAATCCTGGGCTCTCATTCTCAATGGAGAGGGGTTGTACACGAAAAAAATAACACATGTTTTTCATTCTCTTTTTTTTCTGACCACATTGTGTGACCACTGAAATAAATAAATGCTGGATATTGAGACTCACTTTTGACAATGGCCAAACATGTTAAGATATAATTATTTATTTTTATATACGCAATAATTTGAGAACGGATGTTGAAAATGACGCGTAAGATATATTTTTCGTATCGTTTAACTAAAAACAGTGCAATTTGAAAATGATCCAAAAATCGATAAAAATTCAACGAATTTTTAAAAGAGTTTGGAAAAAGTATTTCAAAACTCTTTACCAGTTTTTAGGGCATAACTTTAGCTTTCCTTAAAAAATGACAAAAATTTCAGGCGGGATCATTAAAGAAAATTTTCATATTTTGTTTTTTGCACAGAAAATTTTAAGGAGGCTCATTTGAGAAATGTTTTTTTCTTCAAGTGTATATTTTCCAAGAAGAATATTAAATTTCCTACAACTCAAAGGGTGTCCCACATTAAATTGCGTCACAAAAAAAAACGCGGTAGAAAATTACCTATTGAGTATTTTTCTTGAAAATTTTGATAGAAGTAGGTAGTTTAGAATGTTTTTTTTTGGTGTATTTTTATCGCTGTCAGTTTTTAGAAAATTGGAAAAAAAGGCGTCACCCGAAAAGCAACGTCGTGAATTGATTAAGCGTAATTACCTAGAAAATCTTCAACTCTCGCATAGGGACATCGGAGAACAACTCGGAATCGTGCCGTCAACGGTGAGTCGTGTGATTAAACGTTACTACGAAACTCGGAGCATCGAACGCAAGAAGAAATGCGGTCAGAATGGATGTTCTATTGGTGATCAGGACCACAAGCGTGTCGTGAAAACGTTTAAGTGGAATCCCAATGTTTCGGTCAGGGATGTGACTAAAAAGTTGAATTTGTCCAAGTTTTTCGTTCAGAGAGTCAAGGACCGGGAGGGACTGCATACGTACAAAGTGCAGATTTGTATTTGTATTTGTATTTGTATTTAAATAATTCATCTGATAATGGGTAGTCTTAATGAATAAAATTTAACTTATAAACTAATAAAACACGTTTCTTTTAAAAACTAGTTCAATGCCATTCTTATCCGATTCGCGAAACGTTCAGATGGTTCATTAAACTCGAATAGCTCTTCGACTGCAGTAAACGCACGAATACATGCTGAAATCGGTTCATTGTATCCAAACACAGTCCGGTGAAAAATTGGTTGCAGTAACGTAGAGTTCCGTAGGGTTCTGTTCGGTACCCTAAAGTTCAACATAGAAAGTAGTTTGGGGGCATCAGCTTCACCATTCAACAGTTTAGCAATAAACAACGACTGCTGTATTTTTCGACGTCGTTCAAGCGTGTCCAAACCTAGTAGTCGGCATCTATCAGGATACGGTGGCAAGTTGTCAGGATATCGCCACGGCAAGTTTTTCAGAACCAAACGAATAAACCGCTTCTGAACTCGTTCGGTTTTGAGGCACCACGTGACCTGGTAAGGCTGCCATACCACTGACGCGTTCTCCAAAATTGGACGGACAAGTGCACAGTACAATGACTTCCAGTAGTGTGGGTACGAAAACCCTTCACCACTTTGCAAATAAAGCCCAACTGTCGAGTTGCTTTTGATATGATCGCAGAACGGTGTAGTACGAAAGTCATTTTTGAATCTAGTTGAACACTCAGATCAGTCACACTGGTCACCCTACTAAGAGTATTGCCATCAACGTAGTAGTCAAACAAAATTTGATTTTCCATACGGTGAAATGTGATTACCTGACATTTATCCAAGCTAAGTGTCAGTTTGTTTCTCTGACACCACTCAGAAAATAAACTCAACGAATTTTGCAAAAGTAAGCAGTCTTCTTGTGTGCGCACCACGATGTACAACTTTAAATCATCTGCATAGACCACTTTGAAACCAAAGCGTAAAAATCAGAGCGGCATCATTGAAAAACAAGATAAACAATAGCGGTCCGAGATTGCTACCTTGTGGAACTCCAGACTTGTTAGAAAACGGCCGTGATATACAACCATCTATCTTCACCCGCAACTCACGGTCCGTAAGGTAGGATTCTAACCAATATACCAATTGCGTAGAAACTCCAAGGCGTAACAACTTGTGCAGCAATATTCCATGGTCAATTTTATCAAACGCTGCTTTCAGGTCAGTGTAAACAACATCAAATTGCGCCTTATCCTCCAAACTCGCAATGCACCTCGACGTAAAACATAACAAGTTGGTGGTAACCGATCGTCCAGTCAAAAATCGGTGTTGATCAGTAGATAGGTAGCTACTTGTAGCATCAAGAACAATTCCACAAACTATTATTTCAAACAACTTCGAAACGGCTGACAAACTCGTTATACCTCGATAGTTAATAACATCGTGGCGATCTCGACGTTTAAAAACAGGTGTCATAAACGATTGCTTCCAGATGCGGGGAAACTTTGTTTGCTGGAGTGAACGATTGAAAATATCACACAATGGTTGTGCTTAAACGGCAATACAATGACAGATTACAACTGCAGGCAAACCATCAGGGCCTGGGACAAACGAACATCTTTTTTTTTTAAGCCATTGAGACCATTTCTGGATTTACATCAAAAACTCCAAGATCAACAAAACCAACGGGAACATCACGTATGGCTTCTTCGATTTCCAATATTGAAGGAGGGTTCGTTGCAAATGCGGACGCAAAATGCTTAGCAAACAACTGACTAGACTCTTTTGCAGACGCTGCAGCCGTGTCGTTCAAAGAATCGTTCGTTGGAATCGTTGCACTTTTTCGTTTGGCATTACCAAACTTCCAAAAACTACGAGGGTTAATTCTCAGACTCATTTGCACACGCAAAACGTAGGATTTATATAGCGTGGCATTCAAAAATCGGTACGCATTGCTGGCTTGTTGAAAATTTCTTTTGTTGCTAGGCGATCGATGACGTCTTAATTTCCGTTGGCAACTGTTACGCGAACGTTTTAATTCCCGTAAATGGGAAGTACTCCATGCGGGTGAAACTGGTGGCTTAATTTTTAGGACGTTATTAACAAACCAATAGTTCAAACCGGAACAGAACATTTGCGCCATCTCATCGATATCATTGCTAGCAGCTATTGCATTCCAGTCAACGGTTTTCTAATAGTCCGAGAGCGCAACAAAATCAATCACACGAAAGTTCAGTGATCGCTCCAATTGACTTTCAAAGCGTTCGTCACATACCACACGCGCGGGTATAGAAATTTCAAGCGGGGGGTGATGAGAGTCAACGGGAAGCAACAAAGCTGAGCATCTATTCACATTTGCCTCACAATCAGGCAAACAAAACACAAGATCTAGAGTGCGATCGATGAGATTGCGCACAAGATTCTTTTGACTGCGGCCCAAAAAAATCTGCTCATGTGGCAAATGGAGTGCGCCGTTCGTGACTACCGGGACTGTAAACGGGGAGATCTACCTCAAGGAGTGTCTACAGAAGCGTCTGCTTCCTCTGTTGATCTTCTGGCCGGATCTAGCCACTATTCAAATGTTGAAACACATTTAGAAATTATGAATTTTACAAAAGACGTAATTCATGTTTGTAAAAAGTCGGAGGACGTAAAGCAAGATTTCGTGTAAAATTATGTCTCCTGAAACTGACACATACGGAATTCGACAAAAGATGTGGTTGATTGAATTTATTTTCTCCTCTCTTTCAACTCATTCTAATATGCTAAGGGATGCTTGCGTGTGTCGGTCCCAGGGGACAGAAATTTAAAGGGTGTCGACAGTTAAATTGCATCACTTTGAACTCGTCCTCAAAAACAAGTCTCTCAACTGATTGTCATGAAATATTCAGGGAATAAAATACAATGTATGATCTTGGTTTAGATATTTTTATTTCACTGTATTTTTTTACCAAATCCAAGAGCCCGAACTTTCTTCTTAATACCACGCATAAGATTTTGTACAACGCTTGAACCGAAATTTTTTTCGCTTTGAACCATGGCTTCAACATTTCCTGTTCTGTAGTAACAACTTTAGGATGTTTACGAAGTTCGTGCTTCATCATGGCCCAATACTTTTCAATTGGCCGCAACTCTGGAGAGTTTGGGGATTAAGATCCTTTGGCACGAAATTGACACCATTCGTCTTGTACCACTCCAGAAACATCCTTGGAGTAGTGACAAGAGGCTAGGTCCGGCCAAAAAATGTAAGAACGTTGTGTGTTTTGAGAAACGGAAGCAGTCGTTTTTTTCAGGCATTCATTCATGAATACTTGACCATTTACAGTTGAAGTTGTCCCGAAAGGCTTGCTCCGTTTACCACACGAACAAATCCCCTGCCAAATCATGGATTTCTTGTAGAACTTTGACACTTGCTGTTTCCTGAGATACTCTGGAACATCGAACTTGTCTTTCGCAGTCACATACTGGTTGCCGGGAATTTGTTTAAAGTCCGTTTTTACGTGTGTTTCATCGTCCAAGATGCAGCAGTGTTGTTTCGTCAACATTTGTGTGTACAGCTTACGCGCACTTGGTTTAGCTGTCCTATTTTGTTTTTCATTGCGGTTTGAGGCTTTCTGAACTTTGAATGAACGGAGCCCGGCTCGTTTCTTGGCTATCTACTCGAAACTTTTGGTCAAGTGCAGCTTTTTCGCGACATCCCGAACGGAACAGTTGGGTTTGCGTTTAAAGGCAGCAACCACTTGCTTGTGAGCATTCACACAGTACGGAACACTTTTTCTACCACTCACCTTCTTCCAATCGACAGTTAAACGTTCCCCAAAATGTTCTATGACACGAGACACTGTAGACTGGTGTATTTTCAACATCTTTCCAATGGCTCGGTGCGAAAGAAGTGGGTTGTCGAGGTGCATGTACAAAATGTTCTCGCGCACTTGCTGTTCCTTCGACTCCATTTTCGAAACTACGACAAATTTCACAATGTACCTCACGCAATGTAAACAATACACGCTGAGGTAATTTCACCCAAAATTTCGTTGAAATCAACCCAAAGAGCGAAATGTTACAGCTTATTGAAAGTGATGCAATTTAACTGTGGACACCCTTTACATGACATTTTGGTAGTGTGCATATTCGACTCGAGTATTAGTACCCGACACTGAAGAAATCAGCACATTGTAGACGAATTACGCGTATCTGTCAAGATGAGAAATAAAGGTAGTTGGAATTAAATGGAAACTACTAATCTTTCTTCTCATATTCTAGCGATAATTTACTTTTATTTTAATGGCAAATGCCGTCTTAGGCAGAACTCAATAAATGTGCTAGGTTCAATTCCAATGGGAGATGGTTATGACAATCCAATTTGCTATTTGGTGTGGAAATGCTCACAAGTATCTCATTATTAGGACTTCTCACAGCTAAGCTCTTATATATTTCCGATTAAATTAAGAATTAAAATGTAGAACAAAAGTTATTTAAATCGGAATACCTCTCAATTTAACACTGATTTTCAAAGTTAGAGCTAACTTTTATTTATATATTTTTATCCACCAACAACTTTAATTATCCCGAAGAGCTAGCAAAAGTCCTAAAAAGCAGGTTGAAGTAGTTTTATAACTTTAAGATGATTTAATTTATAGAAAATTATGGTTCCATTAACAATATCGGCTCGTTTGGACGCGTTACTATTGTGAAATAATGGTGGATGGACAGTAATTTCAGCAGATGGATCTTGAAATGTTTTTCTGAGGGTTGTATAGTTTAGGGGAATTAATTTGTGGGGTTGTTTATGTTTATGATGAATATTGAAAATTTCAAGAAAAAGTATAAATTTTTAAGTGAAATTAAGGTAATAGTCATTGCCCAGTGAACAAGCGAACGGAACAGTTCGTTCGGTCAGCTTTCCGTTGCTTTGGAAGCTTTTCACAAGTTGTTTCAAGCCTTCAGCGCTATTTTTTTTTTCTGAGTCGCGAGTGAAATCGAGTCTTAGTTTTCTGAAGTAGAAAACGTTGAGTGTTAAACAGTGCAACAACGTCATTAATTGCAATTAGCGATATTGCCACGACCTAAAAGCCATATTGCTCCGCATCTATACGGCACGCACACCAGCAGTCCATCGTGTGTAGCGTGCAATCGTTCATCTGCCAACCACCACCGACCAGCGTCATCGTCATCATTATCATCATCGCTGAGCTCCACGTCTAACCGGTACACGCGGCCACACATCGTCGCTCGGCAGCAGCAGCACATTCGTCGCCCGGTCTGCAGTAGATCAGTGATAAATATAAGATAAGTTTTTGTTTCTCGCTCTTCTGAATTAATTTTAATCGTATTGTGTGTGTGAGTGTGGAGAGTGAGTGAGAGTGAGTGAGAGTGTGTGAGAGTGTGTGAGAGAGTGTGCTTAGGTTTAGTTTGTTGTGTGCTTAGGTTTAGTTTGTTTATCTGTGATTGATTCTAGATAATTGCGTTAGTGGGTTGAGCATCATAAGCTCCCACGGGTGCGACATGGATGATTTGTCGGAAGATGATTCATCCATGCCGCCAAATGATGGGGTAGCTCTTAAAGTTACCCGATCGCGTGCTTATCCAGATAGTTCAGCTGGTCCTTGGGTTGTCTATTTTCGGCCCAAAACGAAACCTCTAAATATTTACCAGATTTCAAACGATCTGACGAAACGATTCTCGGCCGTGACCGAGATAATTAAGGTGAGACCCAATAAATTAAAAGTTGTTGTGTCCAACCTTAAACAAGCTAACGAAATTGCTGTCTCTCAGTTTTTTACACTGGAATATTTAGTGTACATCCCAGCTCGAGGTATTGAGATTGAAGGGGTGGTCACCGAAGCGAGCTTGACCCCTGAGATCCTGTTGAAGCAGGGGGTTGGTCGCTTTAAGAACCCTCTGCTTCCTTCAGTCAAGATACTGGATGTGCAAAAACTAGGCACAGTATCGATCAGTGAGGGTAAAAAGAAATTTACCAACTCAGACTCGTTTCGTGTGACCTTCTCTGGTTCAGCCCTCCCTCAATACGTCGAGTTGGGAAAACTTCGACTACCTGTGCGGTTGTTTGTACCTCGGGTCATGATCTGCCAAAAATGCAAGCAGATGGGACATACGACCTCCCATTGCGGCAATAAGGCACGCTGCTCCAACTGCGGGGAGAAACATGCGGATGGCGCCTGTGCAGACAGCACACCAAAATGCGCTTTCTGTAAGGGAACTCCTCCTCATGCTCTCTCATCGTGCCCGGCGTACAAACAACACGGGGAAAAAAATAGAACGCTCGCTAAAACAGCGTTCCAGGCAATCTTTCGCCGAAATGGTGAAAAAGGCCTCCCCATCACCCAATGCCAATAAAAATCCCTTTGCTCCTCTGTCAGATGACGAGTCTGACTTTGATTCGGCTGAAGAGGGAACATCGTTCACTTTTCCGGAAGGTGCTTCAAGGAAGCGAAGACGCGTCCGCCCACGGAAAGTTGCTGAAAAGAAGCCCGAGACCAGCATGCCTATTTCAAAAAAAGGTGGGAAAAAGGAAAATCCAATTCCTCCTGGTTTTCGTAGTACTAACTACACCCAGGACTTTTCATCTCTTCCGGGGACATCCAAAACCCCTGATGCCCCAATTTTAAGAACAGAAGCCCCTTCCTCGACTGGGCTGTTCTCATTTGATAACATTGTCGAAGGTATCTTCAAGTACCTCGAAATTTCTGACCCTCTCAAAAGCATTGTTTTGGCAATGCTTCCAACAGTGAAGACTTTTTTGAAGCAATTGACAATTAAGTGGCCCCTCCTTGCAGCTATCATCTCCTTCGATGGATAATTTTCCAAATGAGGTCGGGGATTTGATCACTGTTCTACAGTGGAATTGTCGAAGTTTGATTCCTAAATTGGAATCATTCAAATTTTTAACTCACAATACCGGTTGTGATGCTTTCGCTCTTTGTGAAACATGGCTCTCTTCCGAAATTGATCTTCCGTTTCATGATTTCAATATAATTCGTCTTGATCGTGAGGATTCACGTGGAGGAGGAGTACTTCTGGGGATCAAAAAGTGCTACTCCTTCTATAGAGTGAATTTTCCTCCTATTCCAGGTATTGAAGTTGTCGCATGTCAGGCTGTTATTAAAAATAAAAGCCTTTGCATTGCTTCCGTTTATATTCCTCCTAGAGCCTCAATAAACCGAAAACAACTTTCAGATATTTGTTCGGTTCTTCCTGCTCCGCGGTTGATCATGGGAGATTTTAACTCTCACGGTACAGGCTGGGGAGAACTGTACGACGACAACCGGTCTTCCTTATTATATGACCTCTGTGACAACTTCAATATGACAGTTCTTAACAATGGAGAAGTAACACGTTTGGCTGGAACATCCTCAGTTGGCAGTAGATTAGACCTCACACTTTGTTCGAATTCATTATCGTTGGGTTGCACATGGAATGTGATTCAAGATCCCCACGGTAGTGATCACTTGCCCATAAAAATTTCGGTTGCCACCGGGTTCAATCCGTCGAAATCTGTCAACGTCACGTATGATCTTACCCGTCACATCGATTGGACAAAGTTCAGGACAGCAGTAGATGAAGCCGTAACGACGGTAGAAAGGCTTTCACCGCTAGACGAATATAACTTCCTCTCCAACCTGATCTTAGACAGCGCGCTTCAAGCTCAAACTCGACCAGTTCCAGGGACGTCATTTCGCAGGAAACCTCCTTCTCCATGGTGGGATCAGCAATGCACCGAGGTTTACCGTAAAAAGTCCGACGCGTTTAAAGTTTTCCGTAGACGTGGAACACCTGAGCACTTCGAAGTATACACGGCTCTTGAACGTGAACTTAAGAGCCTCATCAAGGCCAAGAAACGCGGATACTGGCGAAGATTCGTGGACGGGCTATCACGCGAGACGTCGATGAGTACTCTTTGGAACACGGCGCGAAGATTGCGTAACCGAACTACGAACAACGAGAGCGAAGAGTACTCGGATCAATGGATCCTCAAGTTCGCGCGAAAAGTTTGTCCAGATTCTGTGCCGGCACGGATCATTCCTCGCGAAACCGAGAATCCGATAGATGAGATCAGCCAACCTTTTTCAATGGTAGAACTCTCTCTCGCTCTCCTTTCGTGTGGCAATACGGCTCCAGGAGCTGATAGAATCAAGTTCAACTTGCTTAAGAACCTTCCAGACGTCGCGAAGAGGCGCATGTTGAACTTGTTTAATCAGTTTTTGGAGCTCAACATTGTACCGGATGATTGGAGGCGGGTGAGAGTTATCGCCATTCAAAAACCTGGCAAACCCGCGTCCGACCACAACTCCTATCGACCCATCGCGATGTTATCCTGCATTCGAAAGTTGTTGGAGAAAATGATCCTCTTCCGTCTGGACAAATGGGTTGAGACGAACAACCTGCTTTCAGATACTCAATATGGTTTCCGTAGGTGTAAGGGAACGAACGACTGTCTCGCGTTGCTTTCCACAGATATTCAGTTAGCTTTTGCTAAAAAAGAGCAAATGGCTTCTGTTTTCTTGGATATCAAGGGGGCTTTTGATTCAGTATCTGTTGAAGTTCTTTCAGATAAACTCCACGCTTGTGGCTTTTCACCATTAATGAATAATTTTTTGTACAATTTGCTGTCAGAGAAACATATGAACTTCTCTCATGGAACCTCTACAGCTTCACGATTTAGCTACATGGGTCTCCCGCACGGATCATATTTAAGCCCCCTTTTGTATGTTTTTTATGTCAAAGACATTGACGGTTGTCTAAGTGACAACTGTACGTTGAGACAACTTGCAGATGACGGTGTAGTGTCTGTCACGGGACCCAATGGGGTCGATCTGCAAGGACCCTTACAGGATACCTTGGACAATTTGTCTACTTGGGCTCTCGAGCTAGGTATCGAATTCTCTACGGAGAAAACTGAGTTGGTAGTTTTTTCTAGGAAGCATAACCCAGCACAACCGAAGCTTCACATTTGGGGTAAGCCGATAACTCATTCTATGTCATTTAAATATCTTGGGGTCTGGTTCGATTCTAAGTGCACCTGGAGATCCCATAATGAGTATCTGAAGCGAAAGTGCCAGCAGAGGGTCAATTTTTTCTGCACAATTACCGGGACCTGGTGGGGAGCTCATCATCAAGATCTTCTAATGTTGTACCGGACAACGATTTTGTCGGTTATGGAATACGGAAGTTTTTGTTTTCAGTCAGCGGCTCGGTCTCACTTCATTAAACTGGAACGTATTCAGTATCGGTGTCTTCGTATCGCGTTAGGTTGCATGCACTCGACTCACACCATGAGTCTTGAAATGCTGGCTGGCATGTTGCCACTCTCGGATCGGTTTTCAGAATTATCTCTCCGGCTCCTCACCAGGTGTGAAGTTATGAACCCCCAGGTGATCGAAAATTTTGAGAAGCTCCTTGAGTTGAATACTCAAACCCGCTTCATGACCTTGTACCATTTGTACATAACACAGGATGTCAGCCCTTCGCCGAACATTTCCAATCGTGTTTGCTTCTCCGATTTCGACAATTCGGTTCATTTTGATTTATCCATGAAGCAAGAGCTTCATGGGATCCCAGAGCATCATCGTCCTATGATTGCCCCTGTGATTTTTGCTGCAAAGTTTGGCCAAGTTGATTCCACTAAAACGTTCTTCACTGACGGATCATTGATAGAGGAGTCAGCAGGCTTTGGTATATTTAATGAAATTTATAGCGCCAAACGTAAACTTCAAGCTCCTTGTTCCGTATATGTCGCTGAATTAGCGGCAATACACTTTACGCTAGAAATTGTTGCCTCACTTACACCGGATCAATACTTCATATTCACGGATAGTCTCAGTTCTTTAGAGGCTATTCGCTCCTTGAGGCCGGTAAAGCACTCCTCGTATTTTCTCATGAAAATACAGGAGCTTCTAAGTGCTTTATCTTCGCGTTATTTCATCATCACCTTTGTATGGGTCCCATCTCATTGTTCAATTCTGGGCAATGAGAAAGCGGACTCGCTTGCAAAGGTGGGCGCTATGGAAGGCGATATTTGTGATCGACAAATCGCCTTCAACGAATTTTTTCCTATTTTTCGTCAACAGTCACTCGTCAGCTGGCAGTATAAATGGAGTAAAGGAGATTTGGGGCGATGGCAACATTCTATCATCCCAAAGGTGTCGAAGAAATCCTGGTTTAAGGGGATGGATGTGGGTCGAGACTTCATTCGTGTCATGTCTCGCCTCATGTCCAATCATTATTCTTTGAACGCTCATTTATTCAGGGTTGGGCTGAGCGACAGCAATCTCTGCGAGTGTGGACAAGGCTATCAGGACGCAGATCACGTTATTTGGTCTTGTGCTGAACACCGTGGAGTCAGATCGGAGCTTTATGATTCCCTTCGGGCTCGAGGTAGACAACCCAATGTGCCAATTCGAGATATTTTGGCTGTACGTGATTTGGAGTACATGAAACTCATTTATGTGTTTTTGACTAACATTAGCCTTAGATTGTAGTTAGTTTAACCTGTATGTTTACTATAAGTTTTTTTTTATCTGTGTATGTGTGTTTTTTTTTCTTTTTCAAAAAATGTTCAAGTCAAAAGTAAACCATAAATTGTATAGTTATAAGTTTTTAGATAATTTAGAATTTAAATTTAATGTGTTATGTAAACCATACCTTAAATTCCCACCCTCTTTCCCATCCGTAATTTGTAATTCCTATTAACCTCGAGACGGCCGCGAGTAATCGGCTCTATCCTCCTAACTTTAGTTTTAAGATAAATGATGTATATAAATATGAAAATTTGGCTCTGTAAAGTTGATTCGATTGAGCCTGTACAAATAAACTATTATTGAAAAAAAAAGGTAATAGTTGCTAGAATCTTAAAATGACTGAGTTTCTGGCCGATTTACATCACCAATTCAAATGTTTAAGGGGACTCATCTATCAAATAGTAAAGATTTCACTTGCCAAACTTCATCACATATTTGCTGCAGCATACAAGTCATTAAAATTTCCAGCACAATTTGTTTATAATTTAATAAGATTTTTGCCTTGATAAAATGCTATAAGGAGATGATGGCGGCCATATTAGAATATTAGCAGCCTATACATTGAATAAAATAATCTCCTGTTTTACACTCACCAAGATATTGTGATATACCGTAAAAAATCATGAACATCGCAAAAGCTGACGTAACCTATCATATCCCAGCTTTGTCAAATCATCGAACCAGTTGAGCCGATAGTAAAGCGTCGAGAGAAATCTGCAAAGAGATCATGATACTCTGAACAACACTATTCTTCTATTTAAAAAAAAAAAAAAATCAAACCGACATGCCATCCTCCTGCCTGTAGAACAGACCATTTGACTGCCGACCGCATCCGGCATAAAAAGTTGCTTTTTGCCATCATGCGGTAAACTTTCCCCAGTGCCGCCGGCAACCAAAGGGACTCCTTTATCAAACTGATGACGAGAACGGACTTGGCTACCCCGCCTCTACTGCCGGAGGACTTGGCACTGGGTCTCTGTCTTTTGTTTCTCGTTTACACATTGAAGCTGAATAGTGTTTCACTTCTTGGTGAAGAAAATTGGAAAATTTATGGCTCACACATATGTTGCCTGAATGCCAGGCCAGAAACCAACCAGCATGCCGAACTGGGAGGAGGCAACCACCATCGGCCAAGTGTTTTACAGTTTGCATGGTAGGGTTGCTTTTACTGTTTTATTATTGATGTGCATGAGGAGGAGGAGGAGGAGGCGGACGAGAAGAAGTTGGGGTAAAGGAGGAGGAAGTGAAGAAAAAGACATCCACGACGAAGTAAGGCGTGAATGAAGATTCACCATGACGACCCATTTCCGGAACAGGACAGATCTCGCATTGGGACGGAAGTCAAGTGTGTTGATACCGTAGTAAATTTGACGATGACCGACTATCATGCGGTTCCTGTTGGGTAAGGAGTTTCAGAAGAGCTCGTTGTTTGATAGGCACTTGATGAAGGGTTTCACTTATGGTAAATTCATGGTGTAAAATTTTCATGAGGATGCAGATAGGAAGATTGAAATTATTGTTTATGAACAATTTTACACTTTGACGTGGTAACCAGATTCTTTAATGAGCTAGGATTTTCGGATCTTCCTATGATATTTTATGATTAGAACTAAACAGCACCCTGATTGCCGCGCAGGTAGTTAACAGTTTAGCTCTATGTGTATGTTAGCTTGAAAAGATAGTTAAATGATGTGTTTTAATGTGTATTTGTAACAAAACCAATGCAATGCGCGCTACTATTGAACTAAATTTATAGCGACAAATCATGAAGTGAAAGGAACTATAATTCTTGGTGTTGCACGAGACGATATATTTGACGTAATCGAGGAACGTAAATGTATAGCTGTCATGTCATGTTGTGTTTAAAAATTGAACCATACGTTAATCGACAAAAGGTGTGTTTAAACAAATTGTTTGACAAATGTAAGTCAGGTTAGGTATTGGAAATTACGAAAAATGAATACTGTTTCTGTCGTTTTGCTAAGGTCTGAGTCATTTATATATAAAGGCACTGTTTATTTTACTTCAGCGCTCCAAGTGGTCGGATCTGGAATGTTTTGTTTTTGTTTTGAAATATCTCTTCTTTCAGTGCTGAAAAATTAACTTTAACTTCGAAAATCCGACTAAGTCCGGTGCAAAAGTCGCGATGTCGTTGAAATTGACTAAATCGACCAAGTGTAGCGTTCTCAAACATTTACATGAGCGGCATACTATCGATCGGCAGGATCATAGAAAGCGTCGTAGTGGAACTAAGGATCGGAAGTTGCATTTGAAGGTGTTGAGAACAATCATGGCCAAGCCAGGGCTGTTGGATTATGATATCACCGAGAAATTCAATGCCAACCAAAATACCGTTAGAAGAATTCGTCTGCGAGAATATAAATAAAAATATCAACATAAGCAAAAATAAATGGAAATTTTCCATGAAAATCAGTAATTTGCCTTACATAAAATTGAAAAAATCATTAAAAAATTATGACAACGCATAAGAAAACAATTATGAAAGCAATAGAACAATTAAATTAAGCAATCAGAAGAAGACATTTGCTTTTAAATGTTTCCTACACACTTAAATATTATGAATTTTACATGAGACGTAATTCATATTTGTAAAATGGTTTTTTTTTATTGAATAAACAGGGGTTCAAACTTCTATCAAAACATGCTTCTTACCCGAGAAATACACTTTTTGTGTTTAAGTAACCTGGATAATTCTCATTTTTGGTATAAATTTGCGTTTCATTTGTATGGGAGCCCTCCCTTCCAGACAGAGGTGGTTCCTCAAACCACCATACAATCATTGCCTTCAAAACCCCCCACATGCCAAATTTGGTTCCATTTGCTTGATTAGTTCTCGAGTTATGCAGATATTTGTGTTTCATTTGTATGAAAGCCCCCCCCCCCCCCCTATTCAGAAATGAGAAGGGTCTTGAATCACTATAGAAACATTCTTGTCTTCAAAACCCCTCACATGCGCCATATTTGATTCGATTTACTTGATTAGTTCTCGAGTTATGAAGAAATTCATAAGAATTTCATAAGAACCTTCCCCAGCCCCAAAAACCCCTGCATAAAAATTTTCCCGTTGGTCGGTTCAGAACTTTCCGAGTCTATAAGGGTCTGACAGACAGACATACAGAAATTCATTTTTATGCTTATAGAAATCTAGCCTCCAAAAAACCCCATATGCTAAAAGTGGTTTCATTTACTTGATTAGTTCTCGAGTTATGCAGAAATTTGCCTTTAATCTGTATGGGACCTCTCCCCCCTTCAAAATTCTTCCAGATGGCGGAGGAGTCTCAAACTACCTAAGAAACATTTCTCTCCTCCAAAAACCTCCACATGCCAAATTTGGTTCCATATGCTTAATTAGTTCTCGAATTATGCACAAATTTGTGTTTCATTTGTATGAGAGTCACCTTAGAAATATTTATTGCCTTCAAAAATCTTCACCTTCCAAATTTGTTTTCATTTACTTGATTAGTTCTCGAGTTATGCAGAATCTTGTGATTCATTTGTATGGGAGCCCCCCCACACACCTACCAGATAGAGAAGAGGGGTCTCGAACTTCCGTAGAAACATTTCTTGCCTTTAAAATCCCCGCATGCCAAATTTGGTTCCATTTGCTTGATTAGTTCTTGAGATATGCGGAAACTTCTGTTTCATTTGTACGGGAGCCTTCTTTCTAGAGAGGGAAGGGGTCTCAAACTACCATAAAAAACATTTATTGCCACTAAAAACTTCCGCATGCTAAATTTGGGTTCCTTTGCTTGATTGATTCTCGAGTAATACAGAAATTTGTGCTTCATTTGTATGGGAGCACCCCTTTTTAGGGATGGAAGGAGTCTTTAACTATTAGGGGCGCAACTAAGTTCCCGCTGTTTAGCAATAGATGGCGCCAGTAGGAAGTGCTGGTCGAATGTTGTACATCTCAAGCGTCATAAACCAAGCTCAGACATATGGTAAACAAACCGTTTTGCCAAATCAGTGATTTTGGTTTAGTGTTATATATTTTGGTTGTTTGAAGATGTCTGATTTCGTGCCAAATAATCGTCATTTGCGGGAAGTGTTGATTTTCTTCTTTCATTCGAAGAAAACGGCGGCTGAAGCACATCGAGAGCTCCAAAAAGTTTACGGTGATGCTGCTCTGAGTGAAACAACGTGTCGTGATTGGTTTCGTCGCTTCAAAAACGGTGATTTCAGTGTTGATGATCGTCCGCGTGAAGGATGGCCAAAAAACTTCGAAGACTCTTAATTGGAGGCATTGCTTGATGAGGATCCGTGTCAAACGCAAGAAGAGCTTGGTTCAGGATTAGGAGTTTCCCGCCAAGCCGTTTCTAAGCGATTGCATGCGTTGGGAATGATTCAAAAGCAAGGAACTTGGGTTCCTTACGATTTGAAGCCAAGAGATGTTGAGCGTCGTTATTTCGTCTGTGAACAACTGCTCCAGCGGCAAAAAAGGAAGAGTTTTCTACATCGCATTGTGACGGGTGACGAAAAATGGATTCATTACAGTAACCCAAAACGGAAACATTCATGAGGACTGCCCGGGCATGCTTCAACATCGTCGCCTAGGCCGAATATTCACGCTGCGAAGGTTATGCTGTGTATTTGGTGGGACCAAGTTGGTGTTATTTATTATGAGCTGTTGAAACCAAACGAAACCATTACCGGGGAACGGTATCGAACTCAATTGATGCGATTGAGCCGAGCACTGCACGAAAAACGGCCACAATACGAGCACAGACACGAAAAAGTGATTCTTCAGCATGACAACGCTCGACCTCACGTTGCGAAACCCGTGAAAACCTACTTGGAAACGCTCCAATGGGAAGTCCTACCCCACCCGCCGTATTCTCCTGATATTACACCGTCCGATTATTACTTGTTCCGTTCGATGGCACATGTTCTCACTGGTCAGCAATTCCACTCATATGATGACATCTCAAAATGGATTGATTCTTGGATAGCATCAAAAGACGAACAGTTTTATCGAAATGGTATTCACGTTCTACCAGAAAGATGGGTAAAAGTCGTAGCTAGTGATGGGCAATACTTTGAATAATTCGTTTGTAACGTTTGTTTTCAAAATAAAGTTCCTTTTTCACCAAAAAACAGCGAGAACTTAGTTGCGCAGCTAATATCATAAAAACCTCTGTCAGCCCCAAAAACTCCTGCATACAAAATTTCTCGTCGATTGGTTCAGTAGTTTTCGATTATATAAGTTTCAGACGGACAGACAGACAGAAATTCATTTCAATTTCAGTTTTATTTGTATGAGAGCCCCCCTTTTATGAGAGAGGAGGGGTCTCAAACCACCATAGAAACATTTTTCGCCTCCAGAAAACCCAACATGCCAACTTTGGTCCCATTTGCTTGATTAGTTCTTGAGATACGCAGAATCTTCTGTTTCATTTGTATGGGAGCCTCCCTTTCTAGAGAGGAGAGGGGTCTCAAACTATGTTAAGAACCTTCTCCGGCCCCAAAAACTCCTGCATACATAGAAACATTACTTGCCTCCAAAAACTTACGCATGCTAAATCTGGGTTCCTTTGCTTGATCAGTTCTCGAGTTATGCAGAAATTTGTGCTTCATTTGTATGGGAGCCCCCTTTCTAGAGAAGGGAGGGGTCTCTTACTATGTTAAGAACCTTCTCCGGCCCCAAAAACTCCTGCATACAAATTTTCACGCCGATCGGTTCAGTAGTCTCCGAGCCTATTAGGTTCAGACTGACTGACAGACAGACAGACAGACAGACAGGCAGACAGAAATCCATTTTTATATATATAATAAGATAAATCTAAATTCATACTTTTTCAATGAAAAATCACTATTTTTCCATGCTTAAAAATCATTAATTTATGGATAGTTCCCTAAAAGTGATGGGCATTTTCATGGTAATTTTCATTTTTTGCATTGCTGCCATCCCTATTGATTTCATCTGATTTTTTCAATGGATTTTTTTACAAGACATTTATAAGTTTGCCACACGTTTTAAGAATCAATCAATCACCTTTAAAACCAAAATGCCCAGTTTCATCGCTTTTTATTTTAAGAAAGCTTGGATCATAGGCGTAGCCAGGATTTCGAATAGGGGGGGCAAGCATAGTTTATTTTTAGAGACATAGAGAAAGAGAAGAGAGAGATAGTTAGAGAGAAAGAGAGAGAGGGAGAGAGAGAGAAACAGAAAGAGAGAGAGAGAGAGAATTACACCGTAAGGAAAAAAAAAGATTTAAAAAACTATCGATTTTCCCAAAGTTTCAAAATCGAATTCCATTAAATAGGAACCATGCTGAAATCTAACGGGTGTAGATCTTATTTCAATAGAAACTGCAACAGTGGAAGTCTTTCGATGAGTGAATGGTCAGATTAGTTACGGATATATGTATTCTTTTATAGTTTACTGGCTTGCTGGTATTATTATTTTATATTTTAACGTCAGTTTATTATTTTATGTTATGATATTAAATGATGTGACATAATTGCATTTAAATTCATTTCATTAAAATCGCTTTTACCGATGAGACTCACTACATAAATTATTGCAAGGAAACGGAACAGCACATCGAAATTTCAGGTTTACTTTTCTATTGCTATATAATTTCAGATTATCCATGGATATTCCAAGTTTGATGAGATAATTTTGAATCATTTTTTTTTCTCGCAGCTACATTGTCTAAACTTTCAGGTCCACAAATGGAATTGTTATTTTCATTCTTATATTCATTCACTATATTATTTGTCATTATAATATTCATTCGCTATATTTATTATAATTATAATATTAATTCACTATATTTTATACATTACTATATGACATTAAATATATATTGGGAAGGGAGGGAGCATCAGGGTATCACTCAAGCTGGAATTGGACAATGGAGTGGTATGACAACCGGCGTCTAGGAGGGAACAAACAGTATCATTTTCTTTATCCTACCGATTCGATTGTGGTGCTGTGAATTCTACTCCAACAATTTCAGTGAGAGTGACGCGCCCTTCTTAACAAGCCATCCCGTAGAAAGCTTAATGAGTATTGCGAATTGGGTTATTCGATTTGTTGGATCGTATCGTTGGAAGGAGATTCTTATGTTCCCGCGGGTTTCGCGTAAGTGTCTCTGCTTACGGGTCCGCCCCACCGTTTTTGGCCCTTCATACAGCGTTACTGTGAATGCAAACCGGTAACTCAATTTGATCTTGCTATTAAGTAGAGCTGCATACATGACAAGGTCTTAGAATGGATGGTGGCTACCTTACATATATACATACGTACCATGCTGAAATCTAACGGATACTGTAATGTGTCAAAATATTCATTTTACAGTCATGTTGGATTTTTGTATACGACAACCACGGAGTTTGTTAAGAGTTTTTACTGAAAATGTACTTTTCCTCGCGATCCGATCGCCAAAATGAAAATTAAATTTCGTTTTTATTACGAAATCGAATGTAGAACTAACAACTCTATTCGTTGTTTTTTACACCGAAATTGATTTGTACTTTTCAAGAAATTACCTTCGTATTCAATACCACAATGCTGTTACATAACTGTTAAAAGCACGAAGCATTAGTTGACACAGAAAGAACACTCGTTCATTGTACGAAAACAATACAAAATGCTACGAATATTTTGTTATCAATAAGAATGCATGGTTACATGATTGACTGACAGAACTTCTATATCGACTCAGCATGTAATTGAAAAAAAAAGCGCAAACCACGAGGAGTTGTTCAGATTTTTTTTAAATATTTCTGAAATGAGGTTCGAACCGGTATTTTTGGAAAGAGTTATTATTGAATCCGTGGTTGATCTCACTAAGCCATGGTGACTCGTTAGAAGTTACTTGATTAATGAGTATGAACTTATAACTCTCGATAGCGCATTAATTTTTATTTTGGGATAAATCAATGATTCCAGCCCACCCAAGCAGCAAAACCAACATGTATGAGTACGATTGAAGAAAAGCAGTGATAGGTTGGTCTTCACAAAATTCATTTCGTGCATTGTACAAAAAGGTGTAATGACAACATTTCACCAGATGACAAGCATAAGGAATGTTTCATACAAATTACTAGGAATTTATTCTATGAACAAAATCCATGTTTACGAAACAAGGGAAAGCTAATTCACGAAAATAAATTTTCAGTGCATATACTGACACCGTGCTCACACCGTTTCAATCGAATTTTTTTTAATGGTTGTTCAAATAATAAGTGGTTAGCTTTTGTTAGTGGTTAGTTTAATTATTTTCTCTATTTTATCTCAACAGGAAAATCATGCATAACTTTACAAACCGACGTTAGTTGCGATTGTAAGCAAGCTGTGATTTTTGTGATGCTACTTGTATTTTGAATACACGAGTAATAAGAAACAATTTAGGAAGTTTTATTCATCAATGACGAAAAGGAATTCATATGCGTTCTATCTGCTACTCCTCAATATTTTTAAAATAGTTCAGATACACTGGTGCATCAGCGTTTTGAAATTTGATCTGATTTATCTGATATGATCCAAGTGAAACACGATCTGTCGAAACGGTATAGTGTCGATTGTATAGTGTCGTCGTATCAAGTGGAGTGTATCTGAGTAGTTTAAAACAAAAACGGTGTATTATTGAATGTTATTAAAATTGTTGTTCAAATTCGAGAAAAATCATTATTTTGCCTAATTTTCTCTTCGTGGTTGTTGCAGCGGCATTTGGTTAGTTTTGTTCGTTTGTTTCTTTTAATTACATTTATGGTACTTCTAGATAACAATATATCAAAGAACTACAAATAATTTACAAAAATCATTGCACAATTCACACAATGTGCACTCACCAGCAGAGCACTTTTCCGAAATCAAATTTAGAATGAGAAGTAATGAACATCGACTTTAATAGTAGCTTTCTTCTGGGTTCATGCGAGTCTTCTCGACTTGTTGTGATATGTATTTGATTGATGAATTTCCTACCAATGAACCTATTCAACTTAGTATTGTTTTAAAACCGAGGGCTAACCGAGTGCTTATGTATGTATTTTCTCCGGTGATCCGTTTTGTTACAAAAATTCTTCTATTTATGAATACGCGCCGAACCATCGCACATAAATTCAGCGCGTTTTTTTTATAGAAGCGGATATAATCTTTGAAGGGGGGTAGCTCTCGAATCTTCCGGTCCGCCCCTAAGCAGCTTGCTATGAGGTACCAGGTGGGTCTTCACTGGTGGACTGCCTGTCGATCTGCCAAATTTGGAAGACGTCTACATTGAGTTATCTCAAATTTTAATAATCCGTCCACTATATCACAATATATTGGGATTGGTTAAGCAGATTAGAGATAATGAAATCATTGGGTATAAGAACCAGTCTCCCCCGGTTGGTGCTAAACGGATGAGCATGGACATCAATAGAAGCATAAAGTTGCCAGAAGGCACGAAATGCATCTACGCACTCGTATTTTTACCAAATCCCTCAATCGCAAATTTAAATGGATTAGCATAGATTGTTCTTAAGAAGCCTCTACTTGATTGATACAGTTGTAAAAATTGAAAGTTTATGAAAAAGAGTATGCTTCGAGCATCGGCTGAGAAAGGTTGTGTTGATGCTTAATTACGCACTATTTTGCTGTCGGGCATGGCGCGTTTCGTATTGTTTCGGTTATCTATAATTCAGCGATGCGAGTGATCGAGTGAGCATAGAAAAAAAAACTACAAAAATGCTTCATGGTGAGATGTGGTGGTTCGCCGGGCTGGTGGACCGGTAGTGAGGATTACACAATCTTTTTGTTTTTCCAATAAAAAACCACCACCACACTTTGTGAGTGGCCCCAATAGCATCCTCACTGTTGGTTTAAATAAGTTCAAATCAGAAATCGGTTCTAATATTTAAATATTTCACCAAACGCCGCGTGAATTCAGCTTATCGTTTACCAAAAAGAATCCTGCTGCCACCCAATCCTGTTATCCAACATCCCAGTGAAAGTGCAGAGGTGGTCTCGGCTTTCAATAAAACGAGTATCACGTCGACACATTCCTACCCTTTTCTTATTTGACATGAATTCGGGTGAAGCAGTCGCCAGTATTGCCTTAGTTTGGGATGACCAGTTTTTACACATTGAGGATGTATGCTAGTCTCAACCATCATCTGTTGGTTCTCTGTGTTATAACAGCTGATCTGGCAGCAACGGAGTAGCAACCTTGGGCGGTCAATCATGCTCATTATCTTGCTCATGCTCATAGAAAGGGATAAAATCTTTGAATAGGAGAAAACCACTGCAACTTCTCGCACTGATTAGCATGCTGTCTTGCTTTCTCACATGCTTATCAAATTACTGGTCTGAAAATCGGATACGATTCGTCTCGTTTCACCTGGATTATATCGTAGCATGTGCTCCATTAATATCTCTTGGATACAGAAACAATATTTCAAAATACTGAATCAAACTGTAAGATATGATTAACATACACGGTGTTCAATAAGTTCGAATACAAGTTTTCATCATTGCGTAGGTATGCGCCATGTACATATTCTGCATTGGTATTGGTGTCAGCTTTAGCTTCATTCATACGCTACCGAATGTGCGCGGTGTTGACATTCTGTTAGTTGTTGTTTGTTTGTTACGCGCGATGAAAGAGTATCGGGACTTCGTAATTAAGCGTTTTTTGAACGGTGAGCGACCCGGCGATATATTCCGGCTGCTGAAATCGCATGGGGTCAAGCGGAACTTTGTCTATTACACGGTGTTCAATAAGTTCGGATACACTTTCAAAATTTGTTAAAAAAATGAAAACATGTTTTTTTATTTTTTGGATTTATGTTATTGAAAGCTATGTTTACAAGGAACGTTTACAACATTTCTCTTGGAATGACCCCCTTTGTACTCCTTAACGAGCTTCAAACGTTTCTCGAACGCGTCGCAGGCGGCACGCACGGACTGCATGGGCATTTCGTCCCAGATTTTGAGAATTACCGTCTTGAAATGATCCAAAGTGCTGACCTTGTATTCGTTCAGCTTCGCCATCATATAGGACCAAACAAAAAAAGTCGAGAGGATTCAAGTCCGGGGAGCTGGGAGGCCACAAAGTTTTGTCCAGAAAGTCGGTTAAATTGTCCCGACACCAGGCTTGAACCACATTTGCCGTATGGGCTGGTGCACCGTCCTGCTGGAACACGTAGTGCTCATCGCCGTAGAGGCTTCGGAGACTGGGGGCAACAACCTTTTCCAAAACCTCAGTTTTGTAGTACGCCGCGTTGATTTTGACGTTTTTTTCAATAAACACCAAGGGTAGCTTACCACGTTTGCATACTGCCCCCCAAACCATCACCGACGCGGCACTTTGGAACCGAGGGATGTTTATATTGGATTCAGGAATGCTGTCCCTCGATGGCGCCCACACCCGGTCATTTTGCACATTGTGCGGCTGCTGCAGCACGAACAGTTTCTCGTCCGAAAAAACAAACTCCTGACCAGCGTGCCGAGAGAGGATCCTCTTAGCTCGATCCAACCGCTTTTTGCTGGTAGCCTCCGAAACGCCATGGACCTTACGTTTTTTGTAAGGCCTGAAACCAAGGTCCTTGGTGAGTATGGTGTGAGCGGTTCCAATGGAAACGTTGAGATCTGCAGCCGTTTTCCGGATTGAGCGGTTCTTTTTGCGCCGAATTCGCTCCCTCACGATCTTGATGACCCGTGGCGTCCTCGCTGAACGCGGCCGACCGGATCTCGCACGGTCATTGGTCGAGGACGTCTCCCGGTATCGCCTGATGGTCGTGTAGACAAAGTTCCGCTTGACCCCATGCGATTTCAGCAGCCGGAATATATCGCCGGGTCGCTCACCGTTCAAAAAACGCTTAATTACGAAGTCCCGATACTCTTTCATCGCGCGTAACAAACAAACAACAACTAACAGAATGTCAACACCGCGCACATTCGGTAGCGTATGAATGAAGCTAAAGCTGACACCAATACCAATGCAGAATATGTACATGGCGCATACCTACGCAATGATGAAAACTTGTATTCGAACTTATTGAACACCGTGTAAACTTCTTTCAGGTGGTTGCATGAATGACTCACAAATCTACTATATCGACACGAAATGTAATTGAAAAAAAAAAGCGCAATCACGTGGAGTTGTTCAGCATTTTTTTATGTTTCTGACATGGGATTCGATTCCGTATTTTTGGAAAGCGCTGATACTGAATCCGTGGTTTATCTCACCACGCCATCGTGACCCTTGAGAAGATTCTTGATTAATGAGTATGAGTTATAACTCTCGACAACGCTTTTATTCTTATTTTACGATAAAATAAATTATTCCCGCCCATCCCAGCAGCAACATCATCTTGCATGAGTACAATCAAAGAGAAACAGTGATTGGTTGGTCTTCACGAAATTAATTTCGTGCATTATACAAAAAAGTGTAATGCTAGCATTTCACCAGATAAAAGAAATGTGAATGTTTCATACAATATACAAGACAAAATCCATGTTTACGAAACGAATGAAAGCTATTTAACGAAAATAAAATTTCAGTGTAAAGATATCGAAAATTTTGAATATTGAAATGTATATTTACGTTTTGTCTTTTGTCTTGTAAAATGTATGGAATGCTTTATCTTTGCTTATCTGCCTTTTTATCACCCCCCAACTAACACCAAAAATATCTTCTGGATCAGCTATCTAGAAACGTTGTTATATAAGTTGATTAAGGATGACATAAAAAAAATCTCTTTGCCGTTAAACACTATGAGATGTGGCCAAAAAAGTATGCGTTTTAAGGTTACGCCAAGTAACAAAACTTTTCATGTATAGTTGAAAGAGTCATTTTTAAGACATGGCCTGATGTATTTTTTTAGCATACATTGCTACAGTTTTTGGCTCTTATGTGGCCAAAACAGTGAAATTGATTGATGTTTCACACAAAATGTTTTAAATTCAAATTATGTCAAATGACATGTACTGAAGATTTATCGAACAACATTCCTTTTGCATGACGATGTCTTATCTAATTAGTTTATAGCATCACACTAACAACAGGCAATTGAGCTATTTCCAATTAAAATCAATCTCAAGAAGGAACGAATATCTCGATAGTTGACGTTGGTGCTGCATAAAAGCTAAAATACCTAAAGATTATGCCGTAAAAATGTCCTGAAAATATAACGCCAATAACAACCCGAGCAGGAACGAATAACTTGATAACTGGCCTTGGTATTAAAGATAAATACCTGCGGATAATACCTTAAAAATGTTCCCAAAATGTTATGCGATTCTAGGTATCCAAAATAACAAGTTTTGTTATTCGAGAAATATTTTGCTTGTAAATCTTAGGTATTTTGCATAGTTATATTACCTCTTATGATGTGCTCTTAAATACCAGGGTCAGTTATCAAGATCAAAATTTAGTCATTTATTTGTTATTTTCTCCTGTTCGACCACTCGGGATTCCTCCTAGGTATCTCAAATAACAAGTTTAGTTTTCCAATACCAACTTAAGTTATCAATATCACAATTAGGTTGGGAGCGACCTCAGCGTAGTGGTTAACATCCATACCTCTCACGCCAAAGTCACGAGTTCAAATCTCACCCCCGGACAAGTAACGAAAATATCCAAAAAGAGGGTTTTGAGTGACTACAACGGTAGATGAACCAGCCCGAGGCTGAAAATCTCAATAATAAAATAAAGAAAATAATAAATAATAAATGAAGAAAACAAAAAATAACAATAAAACCAAAATTTCGTATGCATTTGTTAGTTTCTCCTGAACGGGAATTGCAGAGACGTTCGAACGTCACATGCTAGTTAAAGAAATATCAAGCCATGAGATGTAACGCAGATTCAATTTGATGATACATTTTGTTAATTAATTCTCATTATACACATCTCATGACCAGAAATGCTTGTCAATTGGGATAATTGATTTCTTTAATAATTATTCTAGTTTCGAAATTGATTAAAGCCTAGAACAAGTGGCAATATTTCATGTATCGGGCAAACTTTGTGGTGCAGCATTCTGTTTTATTCTTGCTTAATTCATTAAGGCTTGCTTCATTTAGAATTGGAACAAACTTTTTGCTCATATTGTGGCGCTCCTGGTGGACGGATTTGAAGTTCTTGGCGCCCACGTGTCGGGAATTTTGTCAGCTTCACGTATGTATTTTTGACATTCCGCAAATCGACTGTACTTTGTAAACAATCAACATGGAAGCCGAAAGAAGGGAAAAAATTGTGCACAGTTATTTGGAAAATCCATTGTGGTCTGCATCTAGGCTAGCTAAACAGCTGAAATTGCCCAGAAATACCGTATGGCGCGTTATCAAACGGTATAAGGAAACATTGACGACGATTCGGAAGCCTCAAGCCAATCGTCGGAGTGGAACTGTCGACCGGAAACTGCGTGGTAAGATTTTGAAGACGATTAAGAGGAATCCCAATCTGTCGGACCGTGATTTGGCCAGAAAATTCGGTGCTGCCCATAGTACCGTGAGGAGAACTCGACTCCGGGAAGGAATCAAGTCGTATCGAGCTAGCAAACAGCCAAATCGGACCATAAAACAGAATAGTGTGGCCAAAATCCGTGCTCGGAAGCTATACGACCAGGTGCTGACCAAGTTCGACGGGTGTCTTCTGATGGACGATGAAACCTATGTCAAGGCTGACTTCGGGCAAATCCCAGGTCAAAAATTTTACTTGGCAACGGCTCGGGGATGTTCCAGCCAAATTTAAATTTGTTTTTGCCGACAAATTTGCACGAAAATTCATGATTTGGCAGGGCATTTGCAGCTGTGGCAAAAAAACGAAAGTTTTCGTTACAAATAAGACAATGACGTCGGAACTATACCAAAAAAGTGTCTCCAAAAACGAATTTTGCCGTTCATTCGATCCCACGACCATCCCGTAATGTTTTGGCCAGATTTGGCAAGCTGTCATTACAGCAAAGTCGTTCAAGAATGGTATGCAGAGAAAGGGGTCCAGGTTGTTCCGAAAAACCTTAACCCACCCAATTGCCCCCAGTTCCGCCCTATTGAGAAATACTGGGCAATCATGAAGAGGAGACTCAAGGCAAAGGGAAAGGTTGTCAAAGACATCAATCAGATGAAGACCTGGTGGAATAAGATAGCTAAAACGATGGACGAAGAAGGTGTGCGCCGCCTAATGAGCCGTGTTACAGGAAAAATTCGAGAATTCCTTCGAAACCGTGACGAATAATTTTATCCGTATTTTTTCTTAAAAGTATGAAGAAAACGCTACATTCAATACAGGGATGTCGTGGTGTTTCAAAAATTCCTTGGTTGATTTAGAGGCATGACAAGAAGCATTGCCTTGTTGGACAATCACGTTCCCATTCATAAAATTTTCGAAAACTAGGATAAGAACTTTTTTCAACGACTGGCAATACATTTCAGAGTTCATCCGCGTCGAAATGAAGCAAACAGGCGTTTTTCCAGTGAAGCTAATACCAGCCCAAATCATTACCGTTCCTTCAAAACTTTCATTTATATTTTCTTAGTGTTTCTTGCCTGTTATCGTGCCAACTGCTACTAAAACCATCTGGTCCATCAAGGTTGAACTTCTTCTCGCCACTGAAAACCGTCAGGACGATCAATTAAATTTACAATAAAAGAGTTGGAATTAAAGTGAAATTTTCATGATTTAGCCAAAACAACCGTATCAAATACTGCATTTGAATAGTTTGAGGCATTTAATCGATAGTGATATGTTCGACAGAGAGTTTTTATAAGAACCTAGCTGAAAAACGTTAACAATCGCATTTTCCGCAAATTGAGAACTTATT